>CM027472.1:11972542-12441631 GCA_015776775.1 Magallana hongkongensis | reverse complement strand
TATCGAAAAAATGATGTTTTAACAAAATCGTGACCATGCCCCTTTCAGAGGGCTCGTTGATAATGAAATTCTTGAGACTGCTTTGATCTCCTTTATATGAAGAGCTCTCTATAAAGATATAGAAAAATACCCAAATTTAAAAGGTAAAATACATGTATTGTTTCTTTACTCAATAACAATTTATAGCAAAAAAAAATATATTAAATTAAGGTTAAGTTGTTGACCATCCAGGCTCCTTGTGTATTGAAAAATTAATGTCGGTTCTTGAAAACCGCTTTTATACAAGGGTCGTCAAAAGAAGATATCGTCCATTATCGGCAAAACTATTTCTGTCGATCATAAGGGTCATTAAAAGCAAATCATAGTCAAGAGTCATTCCATTTAATGCGGAAGGAAGAAAGATAAGAAAAACAAGTTTCTTGATAGGAGCACGCTTCAAACAAATATGTACTTTTAACTATTAATACTTTTACATTTTTAGAAACTTTTGTTTGGTTTGTTCCAAATTATTAATTTTAAGTTAGACGGTCACTGTGTAGTGCCATGGTTTAAATGACAGTTTGTTCTTTTGTACAATGTTCCCTAAAAACTAAATAGTCGGTTATGTAACTCTGAAGATAATATGACTTTATAAAGAGATCCAAAGTACTTGACTCCTCTATAATAGCATCTACGTAATTAATATTAATATTAATATTTAAATTCAGCTGATATTATGACTGCAATGCTGAATGCATCATCCCTAAAAACTTAGAAAAGGATATCAACGGTATGACTTAAAACTAAGTTTTCTAATATCAAATGATATCATAGATCAAATTAATTTGATTTAATAATCGGAACTTGGAGTTCCATCACTGAACAGAGAAATTGAAGAGCATATTAAATGTATACTAAGAAAATATATATGGTTGTGACAATTATAATAGCATACATCTAGGACAGGGTAGGATTGTCTCTTGACTTAGGTCTTAACAAACCTATACCCTTAATCATTATTGTCTTTAACTCTCAGTTATAAAGCCATAAATTTCAAATTTCCTTTTGCTAATTAAATACGTACTGTAGCTTGTTACTATAATTAATTCAAGGAATGCATAAAAAATATTCTTAATATTTGAAACCGGACCCCCTTATACCTTGAGTTCTAAATATACCACAAACTTGAAAACGAAAGTACACAACTAAAGTACACACCCTGATTATTAAATAGCTTGCTTGTTTTCTTTGCATTACTGATGCATTTGCAATGATTCAAGCACACCGTAAAAGTATTTCGTTGAGGCTTGTTATTCTGTCCTTCAATAAATATAACAGGGAATAAAATGTATGAACCTTGGTACAATAGACGACAGGTATTTGAAGAAATTAAGCAAGTCAGACAAAACTCAATTGCATACCACGTGAATTTGTAATCGTCAAATTTGCACCATTTGAGGAAAACGTAACCATTAGAAAAAACAGCATAAATGTAAAATACTAGATAATATCTCGCGCAAGTGCAGGAATTAACACTGTTAACATTTTAAAATATGATTCAATATTTCATGTATATGGCCTCAGTTTTTCTTCAACATACATATGATCACTGTCCCAAAAAAGAATTTCAGAAAAAAGACTGTTACCTCCTTCCGACCCAATTAAAATTCCTCGTTTTCTGCATATATCATCTATTTATACAGACGTAGAGTTCTTAAGACAATTTATGTTTCGAAAGTTTATTTAATGGTTTACTTCCAATCTGTAGTGGTATGAAAGTGTAAGCAATTTAAAAACGCTAGATAAGTATATACATAATTTTCGCATATCTTAAACCAAAGTGTTTTACTCGCCATACACTCTCCGCCATTACGTTAGTCATCCCGCGCTCTGGAAAGTTATATTCATCAAAACTAAAATTGCGCAGTCAAGAACGAAATTGCTCATCTTATTTATTCAAAATTTGTCTTAATTTCTAGTAAACCCTAATTAAGTTTTAAGTAAATAAATCGTTGGATATTATTTTTCCAAACATATGTTTTGATGCACATTCCCACTGACTTGGATCCGCCAAAGCCTGTCCACCAACCTAATCTCGTTTTTTTTTTGCTATTTCGGTCTGATTTATCAAAAATAAAAGTAGGTTTGTAGTTTATTTCTCAAGAATAACTAATTAGGTAAAATTCAATTATTAATAGTTTACGAAGAATTACTGACATGTGATGAAATTCTAAAGGTATTAGCAATTTCTCTGGTGCAGGCATTCCGTAGTTTATAGGCAAAATGCCTTAATTTATAAGTATAGATACATAAATGAAGTTTAAGGACATATAAAGTCACGTCGAACACGTTCACATGAGTAACACTAGGAGGGATATTATAGGGGATTTACAAAAATCTTGTACACAAGTGGACCAAAACGGAAAACATTTCTTAAACTTACTTACACTCCTTTGTCTATGAAGGCACATTGACTTTATATTTTCATAGAACAAAATATTAAAGTCAATTCTAAACAGTATGGATGGGAGTTGCCGGACATCTAGATATCAGAGGTTTATGTGTATATAATTAAAGAATTGTTTTTCAGAAGTGGGGTAGTGATCTTAAAATTAATTGTTTATTCCAACTAGTGTTTAAATGGTGCTAAATTTTTATGTAAACAAAACATACTATAGTTTTCATTAAGATATTCATTTCAATTGATTTGATATAACAAATAATATTCACGATATGAACAATAGACCAGTCAACATCATGGTAAATTGTCACGAGAGCCGTCGTGTGGCTAATCAGTTGAGCAATAAGACAAACATCAATGAGTATTTTCAGTTTTATCTATATTCAAAATCAATAAATTTACAAATATACATACATGTATTTACAAAAAATATATTGACCGAAAAAAAAGTTTATGATAACAGTTCCATCATATGGCCTCCTTTGGTGGTATAAGTGTCCTCTGCGTTCCTCTAATGTTCCTCCAATGTGTCTTTCTTATGAACCACGTCCTAAGATGACGGCTTTCGTCCACCGGCTTTCAGTGTAGTGAAGAAGGTTACACGGGTGGTATGTTGTTGAATACCGGAACATTGGTGACTATTATTATTACTGCAAATATGGGTATTTATAGTATCATAGTAAACAAAAAGAACAGCCCGAGTATAGTCTATTATTGACCAACACCTGAAGTGACAAAATTGAGACATCAAAAAGTATGTAAACATAAAATAAAAATCAGAGGTACCCTACAGAAAAATGTACACATTCATAAATCTATGGATTGTGATATAAATGATTCTGGAACGAATATGTACTGTTAATTACTTTGTTGGTAAGCAATTTGTTTTTGATTTTATATTTATGCGGTTGGGATAATTGCAGATCATCCAGAGTTTTCGATTTCTTTGCAAAAAAGTCCAATGTTTATAAAAGATGTGTTTGATAGCTCAGGTATTCAACTTGATACTGTCAAAGTTAAGTCGAAGCTGTGAATAATTTAAGACTGCAAATGTTCTCATAGCACAAAGTTCTTGCAAATATAACAGATAAGCAACAAACAGTCTAATCAACAGTGTACGACAGTTAACTTGATATTAACTATTTAGCTCACGGATTCTCTGTCTGGTAGCGTGTTCTAGTTGATTGGTATGGTCTTGTTCGAGGGACTGTTGGTATGAATACCGAGCATCCTGGAAGTTTCCTGCCATCTGTTGACAGATCCCCAAAATCTCCCAGGAGATGTCTCTGAGTTGTTCAGGTACAAACTGTCCCTGGTCATGATGGACTAAGAACTCGAGATCATCTAGAGCTTCTTTTTCTTTAAAGGTATGAACATGCCGAGAGCATAAATACTCTAGCATGTGAAACAGTACAACAGGTGGAATATATAATAAAGGAGAATGCATATGATACTTTGTTTCATGCTGCTGTTCTGGTTGCAATTCGCTGATATAACAGATTTCATTACTGAGTTGAATATCCCATAAAAGCGCCTGTCTCATTTTTATAGACAAAGGTTTTCCACCTACAGCCTCGGTATAACTGTCGAGATCTACATGCCTCTTATACATCAAACATGGCTGTGATAACTTGCCCTTTGTCATCTCTATTACAGATAAAGCTTCCCTGTATCTGCATGTTTTGTAATAATACATGGCGATGTACAACATGCCATTGATAATACCACACTTGGTCGCTAGTTTTAACAGGTGACACGATATTTTGTCAATAATATACATCATTTTGTTAACACCTTTGTTATAATATGTGTTAAACAACAGAAAAGCAAATGATTGAAACGTGGTGGCTGCAAGTTTCTGTAACACGGCCTTTTGAAACTGTGAACCTGTAATACATAGATTCTGTAGAATCGGGTGCAGCAGAAACCTTATACCGTGCCCAATGCTTGTGAGATGTATGACATCGATTCCGACAATGTCAAGGAATATCTCTGTATCTAAAGCAACCTCTCTGGTCTGTACATCAAGACAGACCCCGAATCTCGGATTACAGAGAACATTGATCATGTATGTTTGTATGAATTCACTGTTTAAGCAGCATTCCAATTCCCCTCTCGTACAATCCGTACAGTTTCCTAAAGAATGTTTGCTGTGTCATACCAAATATTTTGCTAAGAAACATGTTGTTTGCTGGAATAAAAAAATTTGGACAGGCGCCCTCATAAACCCATTTAAGGAGAAGTTTGAAACAAACCCAGAAACCTCCCAAGAGATTTTGAGGAAGACCAGTTTTCTAGAGCGTTTTGTTGTATAGCCCAGAATAGGGCTGTCTTCATGTGGTAGGAACACAGTAGTTTTTCCTCATCTAATTCCTTTGTTTATTATTTCCTTTAAGAATATTTTCAACAATCCATAAATTAGAAATTGTGTGTGATTCATCGAGTATACAAGTTTGTACTCTGCCTGAGAGAATGAAATTCTCCATTCGTGGTCTTCATGGTTTCCTAGTTTGTGTCCTATTGCTACAAAATGGCATCCGCTTCTAACAATGTCATCGACAACATCAGGCGATGGCCATGAAAGACATCTGTCTTTCCAACTGGAGGCAGAGGGAGGCCAAAGCTTACTGACAAAACAATAGGCTTGGTCATATTCTATTCCACCCCCAAGTGTCCCACTACTACATGGTCCATGTATTCCGGAACCAGGAAACGATATCGTTTGGATGATCTCCCTGTATTTACTACTTGATATGCAAAGCTGTTTATTGTGTTCTACACAAGATCTCATTACATAATAAAAAGCATCTTCTTTTAAAGAACGATTCAGAAAGACGGCGCATTCTAATGGTACCGGTATCTTAAGTAAAGTGAACCCTGGTGGACTCTCCGAACTGTCGCAGAAAACCGGTACATGACTTTGTATGTTGTTAAAACGAATCTGAGAAAAGTCCCAGATCACCTGGTGATCAGTTGGCCAGTACATAATGTCTACGTCTGAACCACGAAATCTGAATCCTTCTTTTCTACTTCCACTCATCATTAATTGTAATTTGAGTTCATCTTTCAATACTTGATTCACAATTAACTCACAATCATCAATTCTGTTTCGCCTAGACGCCACCTGTTGTGGAGTCCCTATCTCTTGACAAATCCCAACATACACTGACCGAGACATTTTCTGAAGAGCCATTCTGTTGAAAATGAAAGAAGAAAACAATTTGAATACTACCATAGCACAGGAGAAGATTAGTTTTCACGCAATTTTACTTGAACATTGTTAACAATAATAAAGAAATTAAAAAAATAATTTTGTTTCAAATGTAAGAGGAGGAATAAAAAACTGTATTCATTCTTAAAACTGAATCGTGTTATGAAATACTATGGCAATATATCAGATATTTTGAATCTGTAATGCACTATACCTATAGCAAAAATAAGCACTCAAAAGCCGTATAATTGGTGGAATCCAGTCGCTTTGTTAAAATTTAAAACCGTTGCTTAAATTCGCTGTTAATTGCATCTTCTTTAAATCTAGGAAGAAAACATATTTATTAGATTTTCCGGTTTGTCTTCTAGCAATACGGTTGTTGTCAAAAGCGTTCTTCATCCTGATCTTCATCAAAGTAAGGCAACATTAAACTACTGCAATATGAAGCATATTTATGAAAAAAACCAGCGTTTTACCTATCTTTATCACAAGCAAATGGAGGCAAAAATTTGTTTGAGTTGCCAGACAATCATAATCCTATGTCTATGTGTATATATGCAGTCTAATATCGTGCGACCACTGTTGTCACATACCCCTTTAAACTGTCTTTAGTAAAACTTGAATTTGTCTCTTGTATTTATAGTGCATTTGTATAGTTCTACACTTATACATCCCTTCCTGGGGCCCGTTTCACAAAGATTTCCTAAGATGTTTCCTAAGATAGAACTTAAAATATGCCTAAGTTATAACTTAGGAAGTAAATAAGATTTTTCATAGCTGTTTCACAGAACTTTCTTAGTGTAACGCAGTTGACTAAATCTTATCTTAAGATACACTGTAAGCCACTTTTAAATTATTTCGTTAATTCCTTACCTACATCGATCATGTAAATTCTTTTCAACATGGCATGGGTGCAAACATTCTAAGTAAACGTAAAAACACATTCCCTTATTCTCCTAGAAACAAATTAGAGAAAAAAAGTTAAAGCATGTAAAAACAGTGCAAATAGTTCGTGCATACACGAGTACATAAAAATAACGTAATAAAACCGTATATTCTTTGAAAACGGTATATTGTAGTTTGAGAAATCTCAGTATCTTTGTTTTTTGCTACATGTACATATAATCCTTGACAGCATGAATCATTTGAAAAAAAATGGTCACTACTAGAATTTCTGTTATTCTTTATAAATGATCGAGTGAATTTTTTGTTTAGTAAGTCCATTATAAATAGTCCGTGTTTACATACAAAGATATGCTTAATCCTAAATTAAAAATACCCGTTGGGATATCCAAATATTATGACTTTACTATATTTACGGTATATTTCAAAATGGTATACAATACTCACATGCAGTGACAAGTAGGAATGGAATGGAAAGATGAAGAACTTTTAAAGTAAGTTTAATGTAACGCGTGGTTTCTTGTAATGGTTGGTATAAGAATAGGGTTATTTTTAACAAAAGGAAACATTGCAAATAAATGCATCTTGGCTTATAGAGGAAGCCAGGATAAAAGACAACAATTTCTTAATGAAACAGCATTCCCTTCCCAAGGATAATTTAGCATCGACATGATAGACCACTTGTCGGTCACTCCTACCACTCCCAACAAAAACAAATAAACAACCCCTCACCCCACCCAAAGAAAACACCTAAAATTTCTTTCGTTAAAGAAAAGCTTATTTAGTGGAGGGATAGGACAAATCATCCAGTCATTCTGTAAATTGAGTTTTATTTAGTATTTATTCCTATTTTTATAAAACTATCAGTGATTCTCGGGCATAAATAATTTCATTATCATCAGTGCACTAGCTATAATAATACCCGCTACCCATCTGCGCCTGCGACGAGATAATCTTTAAAAAATGTTAAAATTAAAAGTCTACACAAAAGAAATTAATTAAAGAAATAAATGCTTATTTTGATATTTCTAAAGTTTTCAGATAAGAAGTAAAGTGAACAAGTCCTAATCTTTCGTTTTTTCTTGTATTTTTGTCAACTTTAATGTGCATGTTATTCATTTTATTATACAATAAACAGTCACCATATTAAGTTTGTTCCTAAGACATCGATTTACCTGTCTTAAAGTTAAGACATAACTTAGGAATTCATAAGATAAGACTGGAATAGTAAAACGGATAAGTAATGAACTTAGGAAAAAGTTCTTTCCTCAGATATAACTTAGTCGTAAGTATGCTTTGTGAAACGGGCCCGGGTCTCTTAAAAGATACTTGTATCTCTAAACTTATCTAATGCGCCGAAACAAAGGAAAATGTGGCCAGAGTATCTCATTATGATATGAAGTCAAGAAGTGTCTGCTTATACGGAAGGAAGGTATGCTATAAAAATAACTGGTTTAAGAAGATCGATTCTTATTTTATTTTTTTTAAAGCACGGTGTTTGTCTTTTTTAAGGGAAAAATATCAAATTAATTATCAATTTTAATTGGTTCACATTCAATAAATCGTGCTCAAGAATCGTCTTCGTGAATTGTGAAATGCATGCGAATGTTTGGATGTGAGTGAAAGTGTGTAAGATACATTCACTATTTGAATAAATACAATAGAACAATCGGAACTCATTATTAAATCTCTTGTCTTGTCCTTCTCTAATTGTTATCTTCATATACCTATTACGGACAATCAGATGAAGTGCTGGTTTTATAATTTTACAAATATAAGATAATTCTATAAGAATATATAATAAGAATTCTATAACGATAAACGAAGCCAATTCTATGTATACATGTAAACATGTTTTCTTCCACATGACTACCGTATACATGTGTTTATTTGGTCATTTGGAAAAAAAAACACCTTTTTGGAAACTTAAACTAATATGATTTTAAAATGAATTGATATAGATATAAAGTCATTCAAATAATTATGTCAATTGGTATTTGCGAACGTTAAAAACTATAAGACGTTGTAAAATATTTCAATTTCGTACATGTAATCTCTCAACTGTATGGGACTCAAATTCAATTGGCTACATTAAATTGGTTAACTTGTTATGGCTGATATCGTTATAACTGTAGAATGTTACGGTTTTGTGAAAAATTCTTACCGTGGACTCCAAAAAACTGAACGCTGTGTCCGCGAGTTGTTACTATAGCTGTGTTCGTACTAAACCAGTTTACTGTACAGAGATCAATAACTCTGGAAACTTTGGTTTAAAGGCCAAAGGTCATTAATCTCCCAGAATTGAGTCTTTTATTTCATTTCTCATGTATGTTATGATAAACAGGAACATTTATATTCTTCCTCAAATCAACAAAAATAAGCATGTCAAAGTGTATTTTATTTTGAAACCAATTGAGAGAGAGAGAGTGACATGACAATTGAGGGAAAATGTTTAATTAACATTTGCGTTGAAGATCGTGTACAATTTAAACATACTTTTTACTGAATAAAATAAACGATTGGAAAACAGGCATACCCTATATTATTCCTCTACTTGTAAAAGCAGGTCAAGTTACATATCAATTTAAGAGTATAAAGATTAATGTTAAGATCTAGTTATACACTTGTAATTGATAAATAATACAAGGATCGTTAGTGAATTTGTAGAGCTATATAAATATTTGTCAGAATTATGCTTAAATACAACAAGATGTTATTATTTTCCAGAAAGGTAAACAACGATAGAAAATTATAATTACAGTCAATGGATTAATTAATTGTTCCAACCTTACTAAAATAAAGAATAAAAAACCAAAACAAATCAGAGACAGTATACCGTACATGTACACTAAGTCTATACTAAATCCTCTTAATAGATTAATAAATTCATAAAATTGGGAAAATATCACAGTTTATTGATAAAAATATTTGTTTTTTCCTTAATATATACAATTTCAAGTTTTAAATTTAACACCAATATCAAGTAAACTTCTTTCAAAATTACAATATGGACACTTCATGAATAGTTCAGTATCTACTTTATAATAACCCTATCTTTCACACAGCTGTTCATCTGATAAAAATGACTTTTTAAGGAGGCATTAAGATTGCTAACATTATTTCTAGGTCGACAATTAAAAATATTTTCTTCCTTATTACCAACATAGAAATATTTTCAAGATTTTGTTTACTGTGTTTAAAAGAATGGAAGTGAAGGAGAGTTTTTTTACATCTTCACTAAGATACGTAATTCCAAAGATCGTGTGTCAGTGATAAGCAGATAAGGTGCTGCAACCGAGGGATGAAGGATGTTTATTTACACAATTAAAAAACATTCTAATGATAAAAATACCCTATTAAATTGCTGATGATTTACATGCATTTGTTTCTTGCAGAAAGCAATAGAAACCATGGGGCTAGTTTAAACTTATTGGTGTCTCAAATATAGAAGAAGATGAAATGACAGGATTTCTATTTTCAAATCTAACTTGCAAACTCACTATTTTCAAAAAGGACAACAATCCGTTACTGAGCTTATGTATGAAAACATGTCAAGACAGAAAAAAGATTCAAAGTCAGTAAACTTTACTTATATTCATATTTTCATTTCAAAATTGCACCATAATGATATAGACATGGTTATAAAAAACACACACACATTGGACATTTTCAAAAACTTCGATGTTGAATCAACCATATCAGTAGGTGTAAGTAGTTCATTGAGTGGATTTTGACTGTGTAACTATGTTACTGAGAAAAGGGCAGCCTGGGCTGAGATTCCCTGCTGATGATTGTACTCACAACTGTTCACACCTCTATCCTGGTAATCAGACCGTTTTCTGAAAATCTACTTTTACCGCTCTTGTTATTTTCAACGGAAACCGTCCGTCGTTAATGTTTTTTCTCTCACAATTTTTTATCAAAATCTCTTTTTATCTATTTTTGTCTTTGAAAACGTGCAGTAGCGCCAGGCTGTTAACAGCTCAGATCGCTAACTTTGAGTTAACTAGTTCAATGGTCAAACGGTATATCGGGTGAAATTTAAAATTTTATCAAAACAGCCAATCTGGGGCCAGAAATGTGTTACTTTTAGTGTTATCAATCTAAAATCCAAAACATATAATAATTGCAATATTTAATGAAAATCAGCGTTTGATAAAAGTCGAGTTTAGGTTCTAAACATTCTCTCAATTATAATATGTCGTGCTAATAAATGGTTTAGGGAAAGACGACGTTTTTGCAATTCAAATTGTCAGCTATAACCCCTTTTTGGACACAATGATTTGAATGAAAGATATTGACAGTTAAGGTATACACGTGCAAATACGAGTAAAACACCCCCTCTCTTCCGTTTAAGCATGGACCGTTCTTTGTTTTTTTTTTTGTATGATTGCTTGTTAAATGTTTGGACAATGCCCCCCCCCCCCATATAATATACCCATGCTTGTTTTACCAATTAATGCACAATATACGCCAAGAGAGTTAACTCTAATATATTTTAGCAAATTAAATATGATTGACAGCGACAAACAGTAATCTGCACACTTTTTCAGCTACGTTGTACAATGTATCTTGTTGTAAGTCAGTTCTAGGTTCAGTGAATCAATTGTATGAATTAAATTTAAAAAAAAACAAGATACCATTTATAAATCATCAAATGACTCATGTTAATATAAAAAGTTTAATTTATGAATGTCATGTAATCATTTTCATCTTTAGATTGAAAATTAATAAAAGACATTTATCTTAACTTGTCTTACTACATGTACTTACACGTACTAAATCAGTTTATTTTAAACAATAACTGCATGACAATCTTGCAAATTCAAAAAATGTAAACATGACGTTAAAGTAACCACGCCATACATTAACGTTTTTCAGCATCATTTTATACAGCCTCCTTCCACCCCCCCCCCCTCCCGGTTGTGATGTTTACATTTCACATTGTAATGGTGTCGTTCCAGGCGACGATAAGAATTTGACTTTCCAAAGGAATCTCTCTCTAATCATGAGAATTGGCTCAACCTGCTCTGCCATGACACTTAATGATTAAATTGCACCCTGTATCAACCCTGGCGAGTTCAACAATAATTAGACAGTGGCGTAATAAGACATTTCTACGGAGCTATTTAAACTAGTGAAATCTTTCCATGTACAATCAATATATCTGATTACCTGCGTGTATAGCATGGAAATATTTCTGGAAAATTGTATGAATCTAAGCAATATTGAACTCTAGTCTCTTTCAACCCGACGCTCGGTTGTCTCTGTTAATATCCGAATAACAAGAGAGACTTTCAGCTTGGAGGAGATTTACGGAGACAACCGAGCGTCAGGTTGAAAGAGACTATATTGAACTCTGGCGTAGTAACACATAAGACAACAAAAAGTATCTAAATTGTTCGTACCTTTTAAATCTGACTATTTCCAAAGTATATATAAGATTCATTGAAAAATAATGTATCAGAATACATTACATCGAATTTATCGATTATTTTCGAGACCTAAGTATTGTCAGTGGCGATAATTTGTTCTATGGTCAAAACACAGTTTCAATTCCGGTTTGTTTTGCAGAGTACATGTATAAAAGAGTTTATATAAATCGATATCTAAAAAATGTAATGGCGTTTTCTCTCTTCAAATTTTAAGATATAGAGGGTATTGATTAATTATCTTAATTAGGAGTTTTCAATAATAAATACTACGGGATAGAAATTACTTTGCTTACATGTATATTCGTGCTCTTTTATGGAATATGCAAAAATAAATATTTTACAAAACAGAGAAATATTTTGTTAGTTACGACTTTAATTAATAATTCACAATATATACTTCAACTTATGATAAATAATCTATGGGAACTCTTGAACAGGGAACTTTTTTTTCATATGATATCGTTTTTGCTAGAAAACCCCTAATGTTAGGTAATACATGCATGATCTCAATCTCACAAAGTTGTCGTTCTTTTTTCTTTTGTAGAATGTATGATTCGATTGTAAAGCATGATCAAATACATTTCTAAGCGTTTCCAAAATGATGGAGATGAAATATTTATAAGAGACGCCACAGCTCATTTTGCGCAAATTACGTCTGTTAATTACCATATGTATAGTTCTATTTTTTTTTATTTTGTAATTGTAAATAAGATATTTATTTCAATAATAATATTGATATTTATTTCAATAATAATTTTGATTTTTATTTTACTAATAATATTGAAATTTATTTCAATAATAATATTAAAATATGAATCCTAAATGAATATTGCAAAATTTGCCGCTAAGTGGTGTCCGTCGAATCCACCGAATTCATTATCGACGTCACATGCAAGCTGACCAGTAGCAATAGAGGATACTCATATAGAGCACTTTGTAAAGAACAGGATAATATTCAAATCTTCAAGCTAACATAGTTTGAATTTTCTTTTTACCGATAAGTAGTTTTTAGCTTTAGAAATCGTAATTTAAAGATTTAATGTAAGGTGGATGTAATTGGTAATGTGTTGATTACCCAACCTCCCTTTTTGTTTTAATCCTACTAGTCAACATTGCAACATACAATAAGTATGCACACAGGTGAGTATGGTCCAAACCATCCCAGACTCTGTCATTTCAGTACAAACGAAGGTAGATGATGGCGTATTCTCTTCTTGAATTAAACTGGTGATACATGGCATGATGATAAATTTTGGAACACCCTTTTCATGGCCGTTGCAAATCACATTGTGGTGATGAAGATTGGGTAAAAATACACATGCATAGTAAATTCTAGTGTCATTACATATAACATCATCTTTATGATATCGTTAATTAATAAATTAGGTATAATTAAAGTGAACGTAATCTTTTCTGAATTTTTGATAACTTAAAAAGCAGCATCTTTTCTCCCAATCGTTATTAATGCTTTCGTTCTTTGTTTTGGGAGAATTGTTATATTTTCTTATGAACTGACTCAATAAACAGATTAGTTTGAAAAAAAAAACAAGATCTTACAATAATACTCTATTTTGATTTGCACACTACTTACTTCATTCAATTGAGTTAAATGCAGAGAAAATGTTTAGGTTAGTCTATGTTATTACATTGATATCATATCAATATAATTTAAATCATCCCTGATGTATTTAACAATCATTTTTTATAATGGACATGCGACATACATGCACTAACCATAATATAAACTACAGCAACAATGTTCGTATCATTCCTGTTTCTGTTGACTTCACACAGCATACTTCTGTGGCTTGACTTTCCTTTTTTCATGATATTTTTATCCATAAATCTGTTCCTTGCCCAAGTGTGTTAGGTTTGTTTTAAGCGACCAGTTTATTGGTGTTCAAGATCTCTTTTCATGGTATTTCAAATAATTCATATTAACAAAATTGTGGATATAGATCTGTGTCCATATATATGTTTCTTTTGATGAAAGATATCATTATTGGATGTTTGTACAAAAATGAATAAAATTGATCATATCTCAACATTTTAAGTTTTAAAAGAAACAAACCTTTAACCAGGCGAGAGAGAGAATAATTAATTAAGCTTAGGAAATAAAATGCATACAATAAGATAAGTTGCATTGCAAGACCTTGTTTGAGAATTTAAGAAATTAACAACGTTATTTAGTGAACATGGCGTTATGAATTGCAATTGCTCTGCTAGCATATTCCATGATGCGCTCTAGCGTATCATGAAAAAATGCCAGCAGAGCAGTTGCTATTCATAGCGCCATGTTCACTAAATAATCGGTCGTTGTTTATTACTTATATTTGCATTTTACTACTCTGCATTAGCCTAGACCTTGACATTTAGCTATTTCATCAAAAATAAACGTTCAGACTGTAATGTATTTTTTAATTCTCATAATTCACATTTGATAAGAAAATCCATGATATGTTATAATAGTAATTCCTTTAAAATGTTAATATAAGACATTTTTAAATACATCAATTTTAGGGAGTTGGAGAAAAACACATGTATAATGTATCGTATGAAGGTTTAAATGACGTCACACCTTTATGACGCCATAGTACGCCAACAGTATGGTATACATAAATAATGGTATAATTAGGAAGAGTTATCTTTCCTTATACATTGAATTTGTACAAGAAAAATATAAAAATCAAACACTTTTGTTTATTTGGGCACATTCTTATTATACAATAATTAATAACATTTGAAATTGATTAAAATTAAATGTGAATCAAACTAAAATACATTGTATCTTAATTTAAACTTTAGATAATTTATATCAAAAACTACATATTTTTATTAGAAATAGTTACTATATATACGAGTAAAAATCATTGAATATTTGAGAATTCGCTATCTGAAAGTCTTAAGGGCAATTGCGTATACAAAGAAAACAAATGCGATGATATGATATGATATGATATGATATGATATATATTTGCAGATCCTCCGTATGGACTTACAGTCGGAAAGAAGGATGGATAAGCAAATTTACAGATATTTCAATTAGTTTTTCGCGGTTTATAAAGTGTTAATTGTACAATCCACTTTATTTTCGGATAAATGTAATAGCTATTAAATAAACTGCTATAATAATGATTTTATTTTTTTTAAGTATTCGGGTAAAGGTTCCAACGGGCAAGTTCATTGGAGGTCCACACTTGGCAAAATAAAAAGATTTAGTTTTTTTTTCTTCCACAATTAGCTAAGCGTTCTGAACAAGATGTGCTATGTCTTGCAAATATGATTGTGCCCAGAGTTAGGATGGTTTGGTGCATGTTTTATTCTCTATTGAATGCATTCAAAATGTGTACGTAAATAAAATGTATATTTAATTTGTCAGTAAACAAGAATAATCCAACATATTCATTTTTTTTTCGTTTACCATTTTAATGTTTTCGCCGATCTCGTAAAGTTCAGTTGTCATTTGTATCATAAATAGTTGTTTAATGTTTATGTCTGTTGAATTTTAGTTAAATATTTTAGCACAACGATACAACTTTCTGAGGTTGTCTTCCCTGACAATAATATTTGTTCCTCTACTTTGGATTAAAGTACAGTTAACTTGCTTTACTTCCTCTATATATTTTAGCAGTGAAGTACATGTAAGAACACGTTGTTAAAGGGGCATGGTCACGATTTTGGTCAAATTTTATTTTTCTGTTTTTATTATTTACAATGCTTTATGAATGCATTTCTAATGTTCAAATGAAATTTGGGTGCTAGTCGTTGAGTTTTAAGCAAGACACAGGGCTTTCAATTCTTCGTCATGTAAACAAGGTTCGTGCCCTGTTTTTGTTTACATAGATTCAATATGCCAGTAAAAATCTTTTTCAAACTAATTTGTCTATCCTCTTATTCAGTTTAAGCATGAATCAACAGTTTCTAACGATTAACACTTTCATTTTGTGTTTAAAACTAGAATTTTTCACTTCAACATTCAAAATGTAAACGTTAGCTTGGTTTACATAGCGAAGAATTTCAAGCTCTGTAACTCGCTTATAACTCAACAAATGACACTCAAATTTTGGTTCCCTTTTTAAAATGCCTTACTGAAGCATTGTAAACATTTAAATCGAAAAAATAATGTTTTAACAAAAATCGTGACCATGCCCCTTTCAGAGGGCTCGTTGATAATGAAATTCTTAAGACTGCTTTGATCTCCTTTATATGAAGAGCTCTCTATAAAGATATAGAAAAATACCCAAATTTAAAAGGTAAAATACATGTATTGTTTCTTTACTCAATAACAATTTATAGCAAAAAAAAAAATATATTAAATTAAGGTTAAGTTGTTGACCATCCAGGCTCCTTGTGTATTGAAAAATATTAATGTAGGTTCTTGAAAACCGCTTTTATACAAGGGTCGTCAAAAGAAGATATCGTCCATTATCGGCAAAAACTATTTCTGTCGATCATAAGGGTCATTAAAAGCAAACCATAGTTAAGAGTCATTCCATTTAATGCGGAAGGAAGAAAGATAAGAAAAACAAGTTTCTTGATAGGAGCACGCTTCAAACAAATATGGGCGAGGTTCTTTTTGTACTTTTAACTATTAATACTTTTACATTTTATTAATTTTAAGTTAGACGGTCACTGTGTAGTGCCATGGTTTAAATGACAGTTCTGTTCTTTTGTACAATGTTCCCTAAAAACTAAATAGTCGGTTATGTAACTCTGAAGATCATATGACTTTATAAAGAGATCCAAAGTACTTGACTCCTCTATAATAGCATCTACGTAATTAATATTAATATTAATATTTAAATTCAGCTGATATTATGACTGCAATGCTGAATGCATCATCCCTAAAAACTTAAGAAAAGGATATCAACGGTATGACTTAAAACTAAGTTTTCTAATATCAAATGATATCATAGATCAAATTAATTTGATTTAATAATCGGAACTTGGAGTTCCATCACTGAACAGAGAAATTGAAGAGCATATTAAATGTATACTAAGAAAATATATATGGTTGTGACAATTATAATAGCATACATCCAGGACAGGGGAGGATTGTCTCTTTGACTTAGGTCTTAACAAACCTATACCCTTAATCATTATTGTCTTTAACTCTCAGTTAAAGCCATAAATTTCAAATTTCTTTTTGCTAATTAAATACGTACTGTAGCTTGTACTAATAATTAATTCAAGGGAATGCATAAAAAAATATTCTTAATATTTGAAAACGGCCCCTTATAAACTGAGTTATAGAATATATACCACGAAAACTTGAAAACGAAAGTAAACAACTAAAGTAACACACCCTGATTATTAAATAGCTTTGATTGTTTTTCTTTGCAATTACTGATGCATTTGCAATGATTTCAAGCACACCGTAAAAGTATTTCGTTGAGGCTTGTTATTCCGTCCTTTCAATAAATATAACAGGGAATAAAATGAATGAACCTTGGTACAATAGACGACAGGTATTTGAAGAAATTAAGCAAGTCAGACAAAACTCAATTCCACACCACGTGAATTTGTTAATCGTCAAATTTGCACCATTTGAGGAAAACGTAACCATCAGAAAAAACAGCATAAATGTAAAATACTAGATAATATCTCGCGCAAGTGCAGGAATTAACACTGTTAACATTTTAAAATATGATTCAATATTTCATGTATATGGCCTCAGTTTTTCTTCAACATACATATGATCACTGCCCAAAAAAAGAATTTCAGAAAAAAGACTGTTACCTCCTTCCGACCCAATTAAAATTCCTCGTTTTCTGCATATATCATCTATTTATACAGACGTAGAGTTCTTAACACAATTTATGTTTCGAAAGTTTATTTAATGGTTTACTTCCAATCTGTAGTGGTATGAAAGTGTAAGCAATTTAAAAACGCTAGATAAGTATATACATAATTTTCGCATATCTTAAACCAAAGTGATTTGCTCGCCATACACTCTCCGCCATTACGTTAGTCATCCCGCGCTCTGGAAAGTTATATTCATCAAAACTAAAATTGCGCAGTCAAGAAACGAAATTGCTCATCTTATTTATTCAAAATTTGTCTTAATTTCTAGTAAACCCTAAATAAGTTTTAAGTAAATAAATCGTTGGATATTATTTTTCCAAACATATGTTTTGATGCACATTCCCACTGACTTGGATCCGCCAAAGCCTGTCCACCAACCTAATCTCGTTTTTTTTGCTATTTCGGTCTGGTTTATCAAAAATGAAAGTAGGTTTGTAATTTATTTCTCAAGAATTACTAATTAGGTAAAATTCAATTATTAATAGTTTACGAAGAATTACTGATATGTGATGAAATTATAAAGGTATTAGCAATTTCTCTGGTGCAGGCATTCCGTAGTTTATAGGCAAAATGCCTTAATTTATAAGTATAAATACATAAATGAAGTTTAAGGACATATAAAGTCACGTCGAACACGTTCACATGAGTAACACTAGGAGGGATATTATAGGGGATTTACAAAAATCTTGTACACAAGTGGACCAAAACGGAAAACATTTCTTAAACTTACTTACACTCCTTTGTCTATGAAGGCACATTGGCGTTATTGTTTCATAGAACAAAATATTAAAGTCAATTCGAAACAGTATGGATGGGATGTGCCGGACATCTAGATATCAGAGGTTTATGTGTATATAATTAAAGAATTGTTTTTCAGAAGTGGGGTAGTGATCTTAAAATTAATTGTTTATTCCAACTAGTGCTTAAATGGTGCTAAATTTTTATGTAAACAAAAACATACTATAGTTTTCATTAAGATATTCATTTCAATTGATTTGATATAACAAATAATATTCACGATATGAACAATAGACCAGTCAACATCATGGTAAATTGTCACGAGAGCCGTCGTGTGGCTAATCAGTTGAGCAATAATACAAACATCAATGAGTATTTTCAGTTTTATCTATATTCAAAATCAATAAATTTACAAATATACATACATGTATTTACAAAAAATATATTGACCGAAAAAAAAGTTTATGATAACAGTTCCATCATATGGCCTCCTTTGGTGGTATAAGTGTCCTCAGCGTTCCTCTAATGTTCCTCCAATGTGTCTTTCTTATGAACCACGTCCTAAGATGACAGCTTTCGTCCACCGGCTTTCAGTGTAGTGAAGAAGGTTACACGGGTGGTATGTTGTTGAATACCGGAACATTGGTGACTATTATTATTACTGCAAATATGGGTATTTATAGTATCATAGTAAACAAAAAGAACAGCCCGAGTATAGTCTATTATTGACCAACACCTGAAGTGACAAAATTGAGACATCAAAAAGGATGTAAACATAAAATAAAAATCAGAGGTACCCTACAGAAAAATGTACACATTTATAAATCTATGGATTGTGATATAAATGATTCTGGAACGAATATGTACTGTTAATTAGTAAATTTTGGAAACTTTGTTGGTAAGCAATTTGTTTTTGATTTTATAGTTATGCGGTTGGGATAATTGCAGATCATCCAGAGTTTTCGATTTCTTTGCAAAAAAGTCCAATGTTTATAAAAGATGTGTTTGAGAGCTCAGGTATTCAACTTGATACTGTCAAAGTTAAGTCGGAGCTGTGAATAATTTAAGACTGCAAATGTTCTCATAGCACAAAGTTCTTGCAAATATAACAAGTAAGCAACAAACAGTCTAATCAACAGTGTACGACAGTTAACTTGATATTAACTATTTAGCTCACGGATTCTCTGTCTGGTAGCGTGTTCTAGTTGATTGGTATGGTCTTGTTCGAGGGACTGTTGGTATGAATACCGAGCATCCTGGAAGTTTCCTGCCATCTGTTGACAGATCCCCAAAATCTCCCAGGATATGTCTCTGAGTTGTTCAGGTACAAACTGTCCCTGGTCATGATGGACTAAGAACCTGAGATCATCAAGAGCTTCTTTTTCTTTAATGGTATCAACATGCCGAGAGCATAAATACTCTAGCATGTGACACAGTACAACAGGTGGGATATATAATAAAGGAGAATGCATATGATACTTTGTTTCATGCTGCTGTTCTGGTTGCAATTCGCTGATATAACAGATTTCATTACTGAGTTGAATATCCCATAAAAGCGCCTGTCTCATTTTTATATACAAAGGTTTTCCACCTACAGCCTCGGTATAACTGTCGAGATCTACATGCCTCTTATACATCAAACATGGCTGTGATAACTTGCCCTTTGTCATCTCTATTACAGATAAAGCTTCCCTGTATCTGCATGTTTTGTAATAATACATGGCGATGTACAACATGCCATTGATAATACCACACTTGGTCGCTAGTTTTAACAGGTGACACGATATTTTGTCAATAATATACATCATTTTGTTAACACCTTTGTTATAATATGTGTTAAACAATAGAAAAGCAAATGATTGAAACGTGGTGGCTGCAAGTTTCTGTAACACGGCCTTTTGAAACTGTGAACCTGTAATACATAGATTCTGTAGAATCGGGTGCAGCAGAATCCTTATACCGTGCCCAATGCTTGTGAGATGTATGACATCGATTCCGACAATGTCAAGGAATATCTCTGTATCAAAAGCAACCTCTCTGGTCTGTACATCAAGACAGACCCCGAATCTCGGATTACAGAGAACATTGATCATGTATGTTTGTATGAATTCACTGTTTAGCAGCATTCCAATTCCCCTCTCGTACAATCCGTACAGTTTCCTAAAGAATGTTTGCTGTGTCATACCAAATATTTTGCTAAGAAACATGTTGTTTGCTGGAATAAAAAAATTTGGACAGGCGCCCTCATAAACCCATTTAAGGAGAAGTTTGAAACAAACCCAGAAACCTCCCAAGAGATTTTGAGGAGACCAGTTTTCTAGAGCGTTTTGTTGTATAGCCCAGAATAGGGCTGTCTTCATGTGGTAGGAACACAATAGTTTTTCCTCATCTCTAATTCCTTTGTTTATTATTTCCTTTAAGAATACTTTCAACAATCCATAAGTTAAAAATTGTGTGTGATTCATCGAGTATACAAGTTTGTACTCTGCCTGAGAGAATGAAATTCTCCATTCGTTGTCTTCATGGTTTCCTAGTTTGTGTCCTATTGCTACAAAATGGCATCCGCTTCTAACAATGTCATCGACAACATCAGGCGATGGCCATGAAAGACATCTGTCTTTCCAACTGGAGGCAGAGGGAGGCCAAAGCTTACTGACAAAACAATAGGCTTGGTCATATTCTATTCCACCCCCCAGTGTCCCACTACTACATGGTCCATGTATTCCGGAACCAGGAAACGATATCGTTTGGATGATCTCCCTGTATTTACTACTTGATATGCAAAGCCGTTTATTGTGTTTTACACAAGATCTCATTACATAATAAAAAGCATCTTCTTTTAAAGAACGATTCAGAAAGACGGCGCATTCTAATGATACCGGTATCTTAAGTAAAGTGAACCCTGGTGGACTCTCCGAACTGTCGCAGAAAACCGGTACATGACTTTGTATGTTGTTAAAACGAATCTGAGAAAAGTTCCAGATCACCTGGTGATCAGTTGGCCAGTACATAATGTCTACGTCTGAACCA
This sequence comes from Magallana hongkongensis, assembly GCA_015776775.1. Lineage (NCBI taxonomy): Eukaryota > Metazoa > Mollusca > Bivalvia > Ostreida > Ostreidae > Magallana > Magallana hongkongensis. The sequence continues at coordinate 12,420,069 of CM027472.1, read as the reverse complement.
CGAAATCTGAATCCTTCTTTTCTACTTCCACTCATCATTAATTGTAATTTGAGTTCATCTTTCAATACTTGATTCACAAGTAACTCACAATCATCAATTCTGTTTCGCCTAGACGCCACCTGTTGTGGAGTCCCTATCTCTTGACAAATCCCAACATACACTGACCGAGACATTTTCTGAAGAGCCATTCTGTTGAAAATGAAAGAAGAAAACAATTTAAATACTACCATAGCACAGGAGAAGATTAGCTTTCACGCAATTTTACTTGAACATTGTTAACAATAATAAAGAAATTAAAAAAATAATTTTGTTTCAAATGTAAGAGAAGGAATAAAAAACTGTATTCATTCTTAAAACTGAATCGTGTTATGAAATACTATGGCAATATATCAGATATTTTGAATCTGTAATGCACTATACCTATAGCAAAAAATAAGCACTCAAAAGCCGTATAATTGGTGGAATCCAGTCGCTTTGTTAAAATTTAAAACCGTTGCTTAAATTCGCTGTTAATTGCATCTTCTTTAAATCTAGGAAGAAAACATATTTATTAGATTTTCCAGTTTGTCTTCTAGCAATACGGTTGTTGTCAAAAGCGTTCTTCATCCTGATTTTTATCAAAGTAAGGCAACATTAAACTACTGCAATATGAAGCATATTAATGAAAAAAACAGCGTTTTACCTATCTTTATCACAAGCAAATGGAGGCAAAAATTTGTTTGAGTTGCCAGACAATCATAATCCTATGTCTATATGTATATATGCAGTCTAATATCTTGCGACCACTGTTGTCACATACCCCTTTAAAGCTGTCTTTAGTAAAACTTGAATTTGTCTCTTGTATTTATAGTGCATTTGTATAGTTCTACACTTATACATCCCTTCCTGGGGCCCGTTTCACAAAGATTTCCTAAGATGTTTCCTAAGATAGAACTTAAGATATGCCTAAGTTATAACTTAGGAAGTAAATAAGATTTTTCATAGCTGTTTCACAGAACTTTCTTAGTGTAACGCAGTTGACTAATTCTTATCTTAAGATACACTGTAAGCCACTTTTAAATTATTTCGTTAATTCCTTACCTACATCGATCATGTAAATTCTTTTCAACATGGCATGGGTGTAAACTTTCTAAGTAAACGTAAAAACACATTCCCTTATTCTCCTAGAAACAAATTAGAGAAAAAAAGTTAAAGCGTGTAAAAACAGTGCAAATAGTTCGTGCATACACGAGTATATAAAAATAACGTAATAAAACCGTATATTCTTTGAAAACGGTATATTGTAGTTTGAGAAATCTCAGTATCTTTGTTTTTTGCTACATGTACATATAATCCTTGACAGCATGAATCATTTGAAAAAATTGGTCACTGCTAGAATTTCTGTTATTCTTTATAAATGATCGAGTGAATTTTTTGTTTAGTAGGTCCATTATAAATAGTCCGTGTTTACATACAAAAATATGCTTAATCCTAAATTAAAAATACCCGTTGGGATATCCAAATATTATGACTTTACTATATCTTACGGTATATTTCAAAATGGTATACAATACTCACATGCAGTGACAAGTAGGAATGGAATGGAAAGATGAAGAACTTTTAAAGTAAGTTTAATGTAACGCGTGGTTTCTTGTAATGGTTGGTATAAGAATAGGGTTATTTTTAACAAAAGGAAACATTGCAAATAAATGCATCTTGGCTGATAGAGGAAGCCAGGATAAAAGACAACAATTTCTTAATGAAACAGCATTCCCTTCCCAAGGATAATTTAGCATCGACATACCTAAACCACTTGTCGGTCACTCCTACCACTCCCAACAAAAACAAATAAACAACCCCTCACCCCACCCAAAGAAAACACCTAAAATTTCTTTCGTTAAAGAAAAGCTTATTTAGTGGAGGGATAGGACAAATCATCCAGTCATTCTGTTAATTGAGTTTTATTTAGTATTTATTCCTATTTTTATAAAACTATCAGTGATTCTCGGGCATGAATAATTTCATTATCATCAGTGCACTAGCTATAATAATACCCGCTACCCATCTGCGCCTGCGACGAGATAATCTTTAAAAAATGTTAAAATTAAAAGTCTACACAAAAGAAATTAATTAAAGAAATAAATGCTTATTTTGATATTTCTAAAGTTTTCAGATAAGAAGTAAAGTGAACAAGTCCTAATGATTCGTTTTTTCTTGTATTTTTGTCAACTTTAATGTGCATGTTATTCATTTTATTATACAATAAACAGTCGCCATATTAAGTTTGTTCCTAAGACATCGATTTACCTGTCTTAAAGTTAAGACATAACTTAGGAATTCATAAGATAAGACTGGAATAGTAAAAAGGATAAGTAATGAACTTAGGAAAAAGTTCTTTCCTAAGATATAACTTAGTCGTAAGTATGCTTTGTGAAACGGGCCCGGGTCTCTTAAAAGATACTTGTATCTCTAAACTTATCTAATGCGCCGAAACAAAGGAAAATGTGGCCAGAGTATCTCATTATGATATGAAGTCAAGAAGTGTCTGCTTATACGGAAGGAAGGTATGCTATAAAAATAACTGGTTTAAGAAGATCGATTCTTATTTTTTTTTTAAAGCACGGTGTTTGTCTTTTTTAAGGGAAAAATATCAAATTAATTATCAATTTTTAATTGGTTCACATTCAATAAATCGTGCTCAAGAATCGTCTTCGTGAATTGTGAATGCATGCAAATGTCGCAAACTTTGCAGGAGAATGAAAGTGTGTAGGATACATGCACTGTTTGAATAAATACAATAGAACAATTGAAACTCATTATTAGATATATTGTCTTGTCCTTATCTAACTGTTATCTTCATATACCTATTACGGACAATCAGATGAAGTGCTGGTTTTATAATTTTACAAATATAAGATAATTCTATAAGAATATATAATAAGAATTCTATAACGATAAACGAAGCCAATTCTATGTATACATGTAAACATGTTTTCTTCCACATGACTACCGTATGTATTTATTTAGTCATTTGAAAAAAAAAAACCACCTTTTTGGAAACTTAAACTAATATGATTTTAAACTGAGTTGATATAGATATAAAGTCATTCAAATAATTATGTCAATTGGTATTTGCGAACGTTTAAAACTATAAGACGTTGTAAAATATTTCAAGTTCGTACATGTAATCTTTCAACTCTATGGGACTCAAATTCAATTGGCTACAGTAATTGGTAAATTTGTTTTGGCTGACATCGTTAAAATCGTATAGGATTTTACATATTTTTGAAGAATTTTTACCGTGGACTCCATAAACAAAATTGAAAGCTGTGTCCGCGAGTTGTTACTATATCTGTGTTCGTACTAAACCAGTTTACTGTACAGAGATCAATAACTCTGGAAACTTTGGTTTAAAGGCCAAAGGTCATTAATCTCCCAGAATTGAGTCTTTTATTTCATTTCTCATGTATGTTATGATAAACAGGAACATTTATATTCTTCCTCAAATCAACAAAAATAAGCATGTCAAAGTGTATTTTATTTTGAAACCAATTGAGAGAGAGAGAGTGACATGACAATTGAGGGAAAATGTTTAATTAACATTTGCGTTGAAGATCGTGTACAATTTAAACATACTTTTTACTGAATAAAATAACGATTGGAAAACAGGCATAGCCTATTGTAAAAGCAGGTCAAGTTACATATCAATTTAAGAGTATAAAGATTAATGTTAAGATCTAGTTATACACTTGTAATTGATAAATAATACAAGGATCGTTAGTGAATTTGTAGAGCTATATAAATATTTGTCAGAATTATGCTTAAATACAACAAGATGTTATTATTTTCCAGAAAGGTAAACAACGATAGAAAATTATAATTACAGTCAATGGATTAATTAATTGTTCCAACCTTACTAAAATAAAGAATAAAAAAAAAAAAAAAAAAAAAAACAGAGACAGTATACCGTACATGTACACTAAGTCTATACTAAATCCTCTTAATAGATTAATAAATTCATATAAATTGGGAAAATATCAGTTTATTTGATAAAAATATTGGTTTTTTCCTTAATGTATACAATTTCAAGTTTTAAATTCAACACCAATATCAAGTATATTTCTTTCAAAATTACAATATGGACACTTCATGAAAATGTTCAGTGTTCTATTTTTCACACAGCTGTTCATCTGATAAAAATGACTTTTTAAGGAGGCATTTAGATTGCTAACATTATTTCTAGGTCGACAATAAAAAATATGTTCTTCCTTATAACCAACATAGAAATATTTTCAAGATTTTGTTACTCCTAAGCTTTTAAGCTGTGTTTAAAAAGAATGGAAATGAAGGAGAGAAAACAATAGAAACCATGGGGTTAGTTTAAACTTATTGGTGTCTCAAATATAAAAGAAGAAGAAAAAAAATGACAGGATCTCTATTTCCAAATCTAACTTGCATACCCACTTTTTCTAAAAGGACAATAATCCGTTACTGAGCTTATGTATGAAAACATGTCAAGATAGAAAAAAGATTAAAAGTCAGTAAACATTACTGATATTCATATTTTCATTTTAAAAAGGCACCATAATGATATGGACATGGTTATAAAAACACACACACATTGGACATTTTCAAAAACTTCGATGTAGAATCAACCTCATCAGAAGGTGCTGGTAGTTGATTGAGTGGATTTTGACTGTGTAACAATGTTACTGAGAAAAGTGCAGCCTGGGGCTGAGATTCCCTGTAATGATTGTACTCACAACTGTTCACACCTCTATCCCGGTAATCAGACCGTTTTCTGAAAATCTACTTTTACCGCTCTTGTTATTTTCAACGGAAACCGTCCGTCGTTAATGTTTTTTCTCTCACAATTTTTATTAAAATCTCTTTTTATCTCTTTTTATTTTTGAAAACGTGCAGTAGCGCCAGGCTGCTAACAGCTCAGATTGCTAACTTTGAGTTAACTAGTTCAATGGTCAAACGGCATATCGGGTGAAATTTAAAATTTTAATCAAAACAGCCAATCTGGGGCCAGAAATGTGTTACTTTTAGTGTTATCAATCTAAAATCCAAAACTTATGATAATTGCAATATTTAATGAAAATCAGCGTTTGATAAAAGTCGAGTTTAAGTTCTAAACATTCTCTCAATTATAATATGTCGTGCTAGTAAATGGAAAAGGGAAAGACGACGTTTTTGCAATTCAAATTGTCAGCTATAACCCCTTTTTGGACACAATAATTTGAATAAAAGGTATTGACAGTTAAGGTATACACGTGCAAATACGAGTAGAACACCCCCTCTCTTCCGTTTAAGCATGGACCCTTCTTTATTTTTTGTATGATTGCTTGTTAAATGTTTGGGCAATGCCACCACCCCCACCCCCCCCCCCCCACCCCTCCATATAAAATACCCATGTTTGTTTTACCATTTAATGCAGAATATACGCCAAGAGAGTTAACTCTTAATATATTTTAGCAAATGAAATATGATGGACCGCGACTTATATTTATATAGCCCCCCCCCCCCTTCCCAGTTGTGATGTTTACATTTCACATTGTAATGGTGTCGTTCCAGGCGACGATAAGAATTTGACTTTCCAAAGGAATCTCTCTCTAATCATGAGAATTGCCTCAACCTGCTCTGCCATGACACTTAATGATTAAATTGCACAGTGTATCAACCCTGGCGAGTTCAAACATAATTAGACAGTGGCGTAATAAGACATTTCTACGGAGCTATTTAAACTAAGAGTGAAATCTTTCATGTGCAATCGATATATCTGATTACCTGCGTGTATAGCATACAGGTCGGTTTCTGTATCATTACTTATCAACAAAGGATTGACGAGTTCTCCACAATGCACTGTTTAAAGTACAAATTTGAAGCGTGATTATTCAGAACAATATTTGGCAAAGACGAATATGCAATAAAACAAAATCCCGCACAGCTCTGAATACGACCCGGCTGCGTGTATTGATGGATTCTGAATTTCATTTGAATATTCAGTATTCAGACTTTGTATTCATTTCTTTAAAGCTATAACTGTCCACAAACACAATTATTGTACACTTCTGAAAGATAACGGGGAATTTGCGTCGGTTACGGTAAGAGGGACTAAAGCCAGGCCTTTGTATAAGAATCGCCGGTAAATAGCGGGTTAAATTCCACCTGTTGAATAGGTACCCGAAGAAGTTTGTTACATACGTAATACCCAAACAGGTGCTTGATAAGAATAAATTCAGGTAGTTAGAGCACTTTCCAGTATTTAAACCAATCAGTAAAACTGATTTAACTTTAAATTTATCTCTACCATTGCACCTGCGGTGACCCACCCAGCTGTTGTGTCCATAACGAGTGGGGCCCCACGAGTGAGGAACCACGTGACTGCACCACCTCTCCTAGGATCCACATCATCACAGGGGGTGAGTCTGTTTACTCTGGTATGTACCTCATCAGTTTTCTTTCCAGCCGTAAAGTTTACGTTGTGTGTATAAACAGTATGTACACATACTTCACAGGCACATGACGTTAAATATTTTTCTCATGATAAGAAATATATACCCTCTACCTAATAATGCACGTGAATTATTAAGTAGAGGTTATATATGTTATATATTTTTTATTATGTAAATATATATATAACGTCAGAAATTATTAAGTAAAAGGTATCTATTTTTTATTATGTTAAAATATACAACTTCAGGTGCACGTTGAATGTATCATTCCTGTGTCGATACTGGGCTATGGACACTTGCCGCTATGTCACTTCTTTTCTCATTGATAGGTAATCCCTCGTACACATTGCACTATACAATAATATTATAGTACGGGGTATTGTCTTTCTAGGAAAGGAAATGTCTTTGGTGCATGTTACCTGTGTAAGGGGCATAGTATGGGATTAATAGGTATACGAGTCATCTCTCTGCACTATAAGATAAGATAGATTTCTTTTTTCAATCACGGGCTCACATCACAAGGATACAAGAATAATTTGTAGACATTACAAGGACATCAGATATAATTTGAGAGACACGACGTAACGATTCCGGATCCCGTCCTCCTATATCATGTACACGGCACTTCCTCGTGTCTTGACTTACTCACCTACAGCCGGGAATCCGTATACTATAACTGACTATTACTTCGAAGGGTGCGTTTGAATATTAAGGGTAACTTTAAAGGGCTCAACTAAAACGCACATGCAAATGCTGAATGCTAAATCCAGAATATCATGTTTTTTTCATCTGTTCATCTATGACATAATGATTGTTAACGTTCCTTGAAGGAACTCTTACGACAACTGAACTAGTTCCAAACGATGCCATGATTTTATCCAGATGATGAACCCGGTGTACCCTGTCGGTCTTTTCTTGCATTGATTTAAAAAAGACGAGTTTCGTGGTAGTTGCTCATTATTAAAAAAATATGTAAAAGCCTGATTTCACAGTAGTGATAAAAAAATAATAATAAGGGGTAGGGGTGGGGCGTGTTTTTAGAATACCAAGACAGACTACCCACTCGAACCACTGACCTGTATAAGCAATAGACACTTAGTAACTCTTCTGCAATAGACACTTAGTAACTCTTCTACAGGTTTTTTGTGCTACATCTGGCCGACTCTGATAAACAATAAGATAAACAATGCCTTCTCAGCGGTAAGTCAGGGAGCTGTAAACAAGACAGACATAAAACTATCAAAGTTAACACGTGGATACATTTTTGCGGGGTTAGGGGCGGCCTGACCCATAGGCACACAGACGGGTAAAACCAGTTTGGGGTCTAATTTCACACTGATATTACGTTGTTATAATTTTGTAAATTAAGCCAACTTTTCATAATTTCTTTGCTTATAAAGTAGGATTCAAACATTTTTGCTAAAATTGAACCAAATATATTGAGACCTGAAAAATCTCGCTCATGTTCTCGTTGATAACAGTCCTCATCGTTTATTTCAATTTCACCTTAATAGACCTTGCCCTATCCATGGTGACTTGAAGAAAGTTTGTGTTCTGCTATCAAAAATTCACAGACAATTTGTTTTGCCGCCAAACTAATTATGCAACCACGTCTTATGTGTTCGGATTCCAAGGAATCCTACTCGTTCAATATTATAAAAAGAAACTTGCAACATACACATGTGTAAATGCATATACATGCACATACAATTCAGAGTGAGATCTAAGGGCCTGTCTCCACCCATAACTCGCCCTGACTATTCTAAATCTATCAACGCATCCTGTTTTCTTTACATTTAGAATGCATCCTTATTTCAGTACACTAGAGGCACGTCTTGCGCAAGCGTTGGGTATTCCTGTTCCATTTTCTTAAATTTAAAAGTTCGGTTTCGCGATATATATGCTTACATCATTTGACTTGTAAATCCGCTTGTCTATAGGATTACTCTGTACAAGTATAGCGTATCGTTACACGTTTGATTCTAATTAGAATGATGCTTAGATGTTACATACACGTTATGTCACGACAAACATAGGATCTTACCTACGGATAAAGTCCACTTTCCTTTCTTTAAAATTATTTTCTCCCCAGATTCTTTACAATTTTATAGGCATTTGGGGTATGAGCTAGGTAGAAAATACTAACACAGACCTGATTTTACGGAGTCTGCATTGTTCATGGTCAATTTCTAATATTTTATAAGTTAACCAGACTTGAAAATGTGACCTAAACACGTTTCATCATTTTCAAGGTCATATAGTGGCGTTGAACTTTATCTATCTAAAGTTTGTCTTTTTATATCTTAGGTTATATATTTATTGGCAGATATTTTGACAATTTTCTTACCACAGACAGACAGACCAATCAGTCAACATGATAAACAGCATGTACCTACCACTCACCCCAACGTTGGTAACGTATTTTACATCCTATTATGCAAGGACTCGATGCAACGAGAGTTAAATTCAGCCTGTGACTTTGTTTATAATATGACCAGTAAAATTACAAACTGCCCCATTGACTCCATTAACCCCAACCAAAACCGAAATATTAATTACAATGCATCACTGATATAGCATGACAGGTCTAATACAGGCACGAAGCATCGGGGGGACCTGGCCCCCCACTTTTTCTTGCAACAACAAATTTTTTAAAATTACATAAAAAAATTGAATTATCATGGAGTTGCCCCCCCCCCCCACTTTTTTGGGCGCATGTAAAAAATTAATATGAAAATAAAGAAATTTGGATTAAAATTAGTTAGATACTACGCCCCCCCCCCCCCCCCCCCCGGTTAGGATTTTGAAGATTGTGGGAAAGTCCTAATTTCCTTTATTTTATTTTTTTTTTGGTTTGCTTGTCAAGATTTTTTGGATGAGTCTGCCCCCCCCCCCCCCATTCAAAAACGATGCTACGTGCCTATAATATATATACAAGTTTGAAATTCCTAGATGTCCTAGATATCATCTGTAGCATATAATATCTGTCAGATAGCCTACACTGTTTGTCTTTCACTATATACTAGTTTACTAAGTAATAAGTCATGTAGTGATATTTTGAATAAGATTATAAACACGGGGTACGGAACGTTTTGTTTTTAAAATAAGTTATTATATTTAGCATTTTAGGCGGCTGGCGCCATTCTACATTCATACCGGGCCAGCTTCTGTTTTAGCTTCATTTTTCAAATGTGTGAATGTGAAATGATAACTACGAGGTTTTTTTTGTTTTGTTTTTTAAAAATGTTTTTATAATATCATGGTATAAGGAATTGGGAAGCTTTGGACTAGTTGCAAAAACACGGACAAGTATCATGTTGTTGTTTGATTTTTGTGGGTGGTGGGTAGGGGGTTATTTCTGCCTTAATTTTTTATCCTTTAAAATTTTCACAGCACAGTATTTGTTGATACACCCAATACACCAGTACATCACTGATAATGCTGAACTTTTACAATAGTTTCATGGAGACGTTCTGGAACACGAATAATTTGAAGTCTAGCATCTCTCACCGAGAAGATTCATATCAATTCTGTAAATTACGCAATTTCTTCCAAAAAATTGAACGCAAAACGTCAGATAAAGGTTTGAGATTGAGGCCGCTGGAACAGGTCCAATATACATGTAACGGGGTATAGCTTTCTATCGCAGACTCCTGGCTTCTAAGCCAGAGAAACTCGTATAGCGCCCCTTAACACTGAAAAATTATTTCATATCTACATCAAAGTGGAAAACAGTAGAAATTATTTTGAAAACGTGTTCCGCTGTGAAACAATTAGATAAAGATAAATACGTGCGCAGATGATCGTCTAAATAAGAAAACAAACATTTGTTGTTGAGAGATTTTGGTTGGATCTGGTTTACAGTCGATCACTTTGGCTGAAAGTACGGACGATCGAGCCCTACTTTCTGTGTTTGTAAACATGTCATGGTCTATCCTCCGTAATTTCTTGTGGAATTCTCTTGCTGTCAATCCAGTTGTATAATTTCACAGGCGTTTCCTGCGTATGATGCATGCAAAACAAAAATGTTGGATTAGTTTTTGCTCAGTAGTAAACAATTAACCTCAGGTTGTGGAGAAAAGGGGAGAATGGCGACGAAAACTTATCTGATCCATTTTAAGCAATTTCTATCATAAGTCAAAACGTTTTCTTTGAGGAAGTCAGTTTGATGGATGTTATCTGATAAACATTTAAAATCTAACGAGGTCAGAAGTTGTGCATTGACAGAGTTGAAAACGATGCAGATGCTGGGTGACCAACAAATGAGACCATCAGATCTACCTTAAGTTTACCTGTAAAATTAGAACATTTCCTTTATCTTTATACAGCATTCTTCTTCTCAAGGAGATTAGAATAGTCTAAAAATGGCCGCGACCATCGAGCTATCTTTATTATGCGGTTACGTTTGTCTATACTCTAAAACAGTGGGTTGTTTTTGTTTGAATTTTGAATCTACTGTATTTTAAAATTCAATTAAAACATATCCGGTATGAGTTGTAGAATTATAGTTTTCCCATGTCAACATAAAGTATTATCTGTGGATTTCATGTATAATATACAGCTAAATCTGATTTATTTTCAATAAATATATATAACAATATATTTTTAAGATATATTGTGTATATTGTCATATCCTGTGATGGACTGATATATGTATTTCTATACCGAAAAAATGTATTGAAATTAGTAACACTGCTTTTCAAAGGAGTGCTTTAACAAGAAGCTGCAAAATAGCTTTGAATCCATATTTTAATGAATAAGTGATTTTTAGTCTTACATATGTAAATATGATAGAATATGTCTTCTAAAACAGTCAGAATTGCACACATTTACTTAACAATAATGATCATATAATCACATGAAATTCTTGGTTTCTCACATTTAATTACATGCACGGAAACAAATAAGCTAGTTGGTCGCAGACTTAATTTTTAGGAAGGTGACATGCAGCATGATCTCAGGTTTTTTTGGTGGTTTTTTTTAGGGGGGAGGGGGGGTGTTTTGTTTCTTGTCTTATGATGTTGTTTGTGAAAAAATGGTTTCCATGGCAAAATGCTATCCGCCTGCTTGAGATATGAATCATTGCAAACAATTGATAGCGCTCGGAATTAGAAATGCCTTCCAAAAATACATTTACCGAAAAATAAAAAAAAGCAAACTCGTTCGAGAAGAAAACTTCTGATAAAACTTCTCAGTGACAGCTAACAAGCTTTTTATCGGTATTTTTTGTTTTGTTCGATGATATTTAAAAAAAAAAAAAAGAAGCCCAAACAAACAAAATTTAAACTAAAGAAATATCATAATTTACGAATTGTATATCATTCTTTATGAAACAAATAATTACATAATTTGTTCCCGGTCATGGGGACCGTACGCATGTTGGTGATAATTTTTTTAGACTGTGTGATGCTAATGACCATGCAGAGTAGCGGTCTGGTGATTAGAGCCAGGGTGAGGAAGCAGGGTAAAGATGTTACTAATCCCCGGCTGTATCGGCCAGATTGCGGTGATTGGATTAGCGGTACAATACCACATCACCGGCATGTTACAGCATCTACAGGGGGGAATCAATGGCCAACAGATGATAACACTCAATCTCGGCCACATGTTTCTGATTCCCCATTGCTGCCCGCGAGCTAAGAGTCATTTGATATACCTACATACTTACACACGCGCGCCTTATGTTTGACAGGTTCCCACTAGGGAGCGGTGATCTACTCCCACCCCGCTCGATGGTTCGGCAGGCGGGCGTGACCATCTGCTTATTCCACTCTCACGATAAAAAAAATTAATCCAGTGTCTGAAACTGCAGCAGTATATCCCAATCATTATCTGTTAATACATTCCTGTCCTTCCGTACCATCTTTAAATAATGTTCAGCTGATTAGCTAGATTTTCAGATACATGTATGTAGAATTAATTCAATAAATGGTGGGAATTAAGACCTCACATCTGTGAATAATTGAAGGTCGTTCTAAATCTTTACTAATTGCGGCACAACATTTCAATTCATAATTTCATATGAACATGTGATGTGTATTTTTTTTAAATTGAACACTCAGTATGTAAAAAAAATCAACCCCAAAACATTTGTATTATCTACATGTAATCTCATTGTAATTTTTACTATTCTGAATTCGCACATTCCTCTTCGTCTAGCGTTTTACGGGGCTACAGTCACCCCCACTCAAGTCGCTGTACCAAGTTTGGACACTTTCCATCAAACTTGTCAGCAAAAAAAACACGACGAATTGCAGATTTTTCTACAGCAATAGGCAGAATTTAGAGACAACATAGCCGGTATACTCTATACCCCCCTCTCCGTGCCCTTAAAGAGTTTCAAATATTATTTTTCTATCACTTGTTTGAGCCTAAGCGGTGGTTGTATTGTTTGTAACGATTCTTTGAGTGAAGCATCAATGTAGGCGAAAATCTCTAACATAGTACAAACGGCTTTTTCTTCCTTGTTTCGTTACCATGGAAACGCACATGTGTTCTACACACGAGATGAGTCTAAGTAAAATTTATCTATATTAAACACAGGTAAAGTAGGAAATAAGCGATTTCACATAATTTGTATTTTCAATAATATGTTTTCTATGAATATTGAGTAGATTTAAGGGAGAATCATTGCCGCATTTGTTCTTAAGTTTGTGCATTAGAGTTTAAGCACTTTTTGGTAAAACTTTCTGAGTGTGTCGGCTGACACCCCTCCAGAGGGCGATTGGAATCCCCCGATGCCAATATGTGATTCTTGCAGACTCCAAAGAAGGATGTAAGGTTATCTGGCGTGTACGTGACGTAGCGCTCTAGGGGTTCCCATCGCGCCGAGATATACCCTTTCTGATAGGCTGTCCCTCTACATTCCGTCTCTCCTCTCTCCAATTATTTGGCAGGCCAGTGTGAGTGTTTACTTCAGTGTAGCCCTTTCGAGATTGAGGGAGCTGTTGAGTTAGCGGTTTCTCGTCGTCTGCAGTTGAAGTCTTCCCCGTTCATTCCTTTCTGCTTTTGATATTCCTTTATTTTGTTGTAGTTTATTTGTAAGGACCACATTTAACAAACAGCCATGGACAGCATCAAGAAGAAGATGATCGCCATGAAAATGGAGAAAGAGAACGCTCAGGACCGTGCTGAGCAGCTGGAACAGCAGCTAAGGGATACGGAAGAGCAGAAAGCGAAGGTAAGACTAATACCCGAAAAACCAATAAACCTTGTAAACGACCATCAGAACCAACTGTTAACTGTTATTACCTGTAAAAGATGCTGCAAAAGAAGTGAGACGCAAACTTATATTCTGTTGTGCATTTCATAGAACTTGTATTCAATTGTGCTCTTGTTTCAACCTCAATTTTTGGAAATTCGTAAAAATGATATGTGTAATTTTGATATTGTAACAAAAATGGCATATCATTTGCAGGCACATGGCGGCCATCTTGAAATCTGATCCATGCCTTACTGTTATTATACCTATATGGCATGATAGTCGTCAGGTCCTATAACTAGATCAGATCTTCAATGTATATTGGTGTTGTCACAAACATAATAGTGTTCGTTGTGTTTTCGTGTAATTCATATTTTTCAACATTTTGACATTATTTAAGTCGCATGCGCTCTTTTCTTTGCGCTACTCTTTGCAAAGCATGCAAATATGCGGAAATCATCAAAATTCATTTTGTAAATTCAAAAGATAACCCCCCTCCACGTCCCAGTGTGTTGTAGACTTGTCATGTTTTGCAGTCTGCGGCATATTTTGGTAACAAATTCAGCAATCAAACTTCGACTTTATTTTTCTTTCAGATAGAGGAAGATCTCACATCATTGCAGAAAAAGCACTCCAACTTAGAGAATGAGTTCGATACAGTGAACGAGAAATACCAGGAATGCCAAACCAAAATGGAGGAGGCAGAAAAGACCGCTTCAGAGGTAAGCAGACGGCGCTCGTGACGTCATCTGTCAATTTTTGGTGGTTGTTGTTTCAAGAACTATGATAATACATGCAGAAGTGTTATTCACATTTGAAACCCTCCCCCTCTCCGTACATTGCATGGCTAGCTTTCTTTTATATAGTTTGGAGGCCCAAACTTCAAGCTTTCTGGCTTCTGTTTGAATGATTTTTATCGTGTTACCTATTACATGTGATATAACATGTACATGTATCTATTAAATCCAATGGTCGGTGTTGTTACCTAAGGAGCTCAATGAGATATTCTGTGATGTTTGAATTTTGGGTGTTCTGTCCTGCTTTTCTCTCTTTCTGTGTGTTGTATTACAAAATTTAAAGGATTTTAAGGATTGGACTGTGTATGATACGATCCGTGGAATGTACACGTTGTGTTGTGGTTAAAATTTGCTGCATTGAGATCCTGCTGAGTACAGACTCCTCTTATCTGCCGGCGCGTATAATCGAATGCACACTCTACTACACCTGGATGTGACGTCACACTTCCCTATATGGGAATGTAACGCGAAGAATGCCTCTGCCAGTCATTACGCCGGAACCTCGACTAGTATCGGCTTTGCCGATAATTGCTCTTACTCCGTCGCATCGGAACCCTATTTATAGCCAATAAATGTATTCAATGTGACCCCGATTTAGATTTCAAAACAAAATACACGTGGTCATCTAGATTTTTAAAAAAGTATTTGACATATAGAAAAAAAACATATATTTTTCTCGGAGTTTTATGATAAATAAGGACAAATATTTTCTCCATGGAGAGAACTGGGGAGTTCGTTATGGAAGATTCCTGTAAGTGGAGGGACAATTGTGATAGTCTACAGGTGGACATGGATTTAGACACCGGACTTTCCCAGGATTCCGTGGTCAGCATGTCTTCATCACAACTTTCACAAGATTCCGTGGCCTCGTCACATTCCACAGATCTCACATCGGATTTACTAACTCCAGAAGTGTCCGGAAAGAAAAAGAAAAAATCGGAAACAAAAAAAGTGAAGAAGAAAAAAGACAAAGGTGATGGGGAGACAGGGGAAAAGGTTAAAAAAAGTAAAAAGGACAAAAGTAAAAAGTCCCGGTCCTCTTCGTCCGTCCGACCGGAACCGGAAGGAGGGAATCCCGTGAACCTGGTGCCAATGGACGAATTTGACCGAGTGATCTATAACAATGACCCTTTGTTCTCAGACATCGATATCAGTGAGGAGGAGGACCAGTCCCAGAAACCCCAGCGCCCCTCCCGCGCGCCCCGCCCCGGGGGCCTGATGTTCTCGTGCCTATCCCTGGGGATTCAGTCTAATACTATGATTAAATACGCTATTATAGGAACAGAGGTCCAGAATATTTTAAAAGTGTCTCTAAGACGGGTAGGCTTTTATAATTTAGTGAAAACCCTGCAAATTCTCCCTTTTCCTTTCAATCTTTGAAGTATTTTATGAGTTGTTACATAGATCTATAATGCATTGTTTGAGAGCTTTTCTTTCATCCGATTATGCAACTTAAACTTTCTTAAAAGAATTGGATTTTTACCAAAGTTTTATTGAGGGGCGAGTGATTTTGTGTGTGCTTCTCATTATAACAGTCTCTGTCTGTTTTCGCTTTTCGTCTGTTGATTGCTCATCACACGATGTGTTGTGTGGAGGGTTTCTTGGTCCTGCGCCAGATACAGAGGCGCATCCTCCCTGTAACCAAAAATAGACCTGGGTAACATGACTCCCCGGCAGCGAGAGAAACATGTGTGGGGATTTATGGAGGTGAAATGAATGCAGTGCCGGTGTTTTGTATTGCACGCAGCGGGGGCCGCATATCTCGTCAACAAATTAATCTTTAAGGGTGATTTGTCGGTACTGATTATTGTAATAAGGATGTGGTCGCGTGCCGGGAGATATATGGCTGTAGAGGGTCAGATTCGGTCAAGCGAAACTTGTAATATGCGAAGTCCGACTTGTTTTAAATAACAAATGATAAGTATTGCAGTTGTCATTTAATACCAGGAAATTTTATTTACAAAGCTAACTGATACATTTTTAAAAAAAAATACACATTTTTTACATGTAGCAGTATTTATAAGCTTACTTATTTTATTAATTATCAAATTGAAGAAATTACATGTAAGACCCCCCCCCCCCCTTATTTCTCTTTCTTTAATGCATTTCAATTTTTAAAAGTGAAAATGTTTTTGTTTATTTTTCTTTTTTTTTATTAACATGTTCATAAAATTATCATTATTGCGAAAATCCATATATGGAGTAAAATTAAACATTTACAAGGGCGGAAGGACAAATAAGAAACAGCCAGGTAAATATTTATGGGTCAAATTAGTCATGTGACACTATTTCGCATACTACACTAAGCCATTGATAGGAAGGGTCGCGTAGTGATACACTGTAGTTTGACAACTCTCGTGATATCATTAATGCTTTTAACTTACTGGTGTTATAAGTATTTGAAATCCCCATCGATAAAGTCTATAAGATTCACAAAGTATATTGAAATAATACACATCGATTGTGGAACATTTTCTAAAGCGGAAGGATCAGGAATTAGAGTGAAGCGGTTACGTCGCCGGCGAATTTTTCTACCATTTTTGTGGATTTATTAACTAGGACAGAAACTTTTCAAAATGTCGATGGGAGGTGCAGGCACCCTGAAGGCCCTTAAAGACAAAATGGGCGCTTTAAGGGAAGAAAATGATATTCTAAAGGAAAAACTAGAAGTTCAACAACGAGTCAACGATGGTCTAAAGCAGGATAAGGATAATGTAGGTGTTGGCCGTTTTCATTTCCGCTCTTAATGCATTCCGAATTTCCTCGTGTTATAAAGCATGTGTGTTCCGCTATATTTGACATTAATTCCAAATTGTTTACACGTCGGAGCGTATCATATAGAATCATATTATTTAGAAATGTTTAATATTTTTTAAAAGCAGTTTTATGGGGAGGTTTGTCTAAAATGTTTGGACTTAAAGGAGTCTTGCTTTTATGAACAGCTCTAAACATGTTGAAATCTTGTCTGTCTCATTGAATCAATATTGCTTCATTTATCGATCATCTGGCAGAGAATCGGGATGTTTAAAGTGTTTAATAATCAGCCCAGTTTACTACTAACCATCCTGTTTATTCCG
Source organism: Magallana hongkongensis (assembly GCA_015776775.1). Taxonomy (NCBI): domain Eukaryota; kingdom Metazoa; phylum Mollusca; class Bivalvia; order Ostreida; family Ostreidae; genus Magallana; species Magallana hongkongensis. The sequence continues at coordinate 12,402,554 of CM027472.1, read as the reverse complement.
CTCTATTGGTAACAGTTTGATTCAGTTTGAGCCAATATTTGTCCTCTGTCCCGACATTTCTGTTATGATTGAAACCAGAATCTACTTTCACTTTTTGATTTGACGTTTCTGCTATTGCACCATGTTTGAAGAATTAGTTGTGTGATCTTTTTAAAGAAAACACAATCAGTGGTAACTTGTAAAATTACTTTTCATTAAAATGCGTTTGTTAAACTGAATTTTATTAAATTTAAGAACCAAAATCTTTTTGGAATGAAAAACGAACACTTGCCATGTTCTCATTATAAGTGTTGAGAATGTTATTCAGGGACCATCTCCAGTAAAATTGCCCCGTTTGAAGTTCTAGGAAGGGATGCTTGAGAATTTGTTTCCTTCTCGTGTTTAACAGAGGGCAATTATTCGTTCAGCCTCCTCTTACAGTTTATTTCCTCTTCTAAAAAAAGGCTTAACTTTCATGTGGTTCATTGGTACAATCTCTTGAAAAGTTCAATTTAGGAGTTATCATGAAGGGTGTGGACACATTGCACTTAGGCAGATAGGGGGCTTTGTTTGGGGAAAGTTTTTATCGTTTTGCCTGTAGTTCAGGTTATCACATACACATGTTGTAAACTGTGTCACTATCAGAAGCCAGGCCTTACATACACAGGCCTGACCTCATAAAAACTCTGAGTTTATTATCTCCCCTACAGAAAAGGAAAACACTGCTAAAGCATTAACTGTTTGATGTAGAGAAATAATTGCTGAGTATTAATATACTGTTATACAATGAGTAATATGTTAATTGTATGTTAATTGTGGCATAAGCATTGTGAGGTGATTTTTATTTATGAATAAGAGCTCCCATAAGGACAACCATTCATTGATAGATTATGCTTACTTCATAAAAACCTAGTTGATAAGCTTTAGGACATTGCTTTGAGTTTACGTAGTCAGAATTAGTAAACCCATTTGAAATAGTCATGCACATCTTACACTGCTGACCTAAGGAATGTGATGTTAAAGTTATTACTCAAACAAGGATTTAATCACCTTTAATCACTGTGTGTAGTTTTATAACCTTAGGACCTCCTGTTTCAAACTTTTTCTAATCAGTCTGTATAGATGTAAACATAGGTATTGACACCTGAAGAAATCTGTGTCACCTTTGACCCTGCCCAGATGGTGTGGTGCCCTGTTTTGTCTGAGTGGCTCACCTTTCAGGTGTATGACAGGTGAATCAGTTCGGACCTGTACCATAACATCACAATATTAGCTTTCTCTGCACCAACAATTTTCATTTAAATTATTGTTTACCTGTAATTTATGTCAATAGAAAGGTATTTATATCAACGGTTTAAACTTTCTCTCGCCTGTCTGAGCGACTGGGGAATTTCTGGGGGAGGTGTATGCTGTCTGGGTAACTGTTCTGAGTCATAGCCTTCAAACCTTGCCTCCCGAAATTCACACACTGCGGTTATCTGGTGGCTGCTGTCAGTGATATACAGGCATTAAATGTCTGCTTGTGTTTCTGTTTCAGTTTGGATAAAAATGAATCATATTTCTTTGCCCTCTCCACCTAGTCAGTGTGGTTCGTGTGTTAGCTGGGGGGATAGGGATGACATTCACAGACAATCTCTTATACTCTAGTTTGACCTGTGTTTCTTTGTGATTCTATAAAAAACAAATTGTTAAGAATTATAAAAATGACAGCCTTTTAACTCTGCCTATCCCTAGTGTGATGTAATTTCTTCTATTTATTGAATACAAGGATTCATTTATGTTGGTTTATTTCTGTTAAGAGGGGGAATTTTTAGCACCATAAGACTCAACATTGTTCTAGCCTCTATCTACATGTTCAACTAGAAATTAAGTTTGTGTAAAATTAAGTTGTAATGAAGTGAACGGCAGCATATATCAAGGTAAAATCTTGGGGATAGTAAGACTGTAATGCTGAGTGGGCTGAATCCTTGTTCAAACACCTCTCTCTCTAATCTTGTACACTTGTTTACATCAGAAGGTGTAGCTTGGTATTTTAATTTGGGGCCTGCCATTGACTGCAAGGTGCTTGATTTATGCGGCCTTTAGTCACGGTTAGGTGCCCACTGTTGGGTTTAAAGCTTTGACCCAAAGTATGACAGTCAGATAATTGATTGCCAGGAATCCCGGCCTGAATTAAATTACGTCAACAGTAGGATTGTTTAGTTCTAACAGAGGCCTCAAGATGTAAACAAAAATGTAGTGAACATTTCTGGCATATTTCTGTGTTATTGTACTAGTGGAGGAAGCTGTTACTCATTGCTGAGATGCTTGTATGATCCATAACAAATGTAAACTCATATGTTTTGAATTACATTGTTTTATCTTTTCTATGTTCAAAGTGAACTAGTTTAAAACCATCACAACATTTTCTACAAATAAAGTTCAACATTCATGGAAGTTTTTGTATTGATCACATATTTACATCCAAAACTTTCAATGTTTATAAATGTTTATAAAAAAAATTATAAATATACTTTTAAAAACTTCTAATTAGAAAATTAGGTTGAATGCAAAGATATCTTTAATGTAATTTATTACAACTCAAAATCTTGAAGTCACATTGATTATACCTGTTCAGTAAGAGTGACCTTTGATTGACCTTGACCTTCACTAACTGTTGTAGGCGGAACAAGAGATCCAGAGTTTGAACCGCAGGATCCAGCTCCTAGAGGAGGACATGGAGAGGTCGGAGGAGCGGCTCCAGACCGCCACCGAGAAGTTGGAGGAGGCTTCCAAAGCCGCAGACGAGAGCGAGAGGTAACCATCACTTTACTCCCTTTATATCTGTTCACTTCTCTATATTATCTCCACACAAATTACAGTAATTAAGCTTTATGCACACTTTAAAAAGGCAACTCTTGTCTTGAATTCTCAAAATTAAAATGCTTTTTAATCAAGTATTCTGAATTGGTCAAAAGATTGTATTCATAGTTAATGTATTTTAAATAATTTGATTGCTATTTTCATATACTTGCTTTTAAATTTATACAGTTTATTATGATGTCACTGTAAAGATACTATTCATCCTTATCAAAATAACACCCTTCTATTATATATATTTTGTTATTGTTTGTAAACCCTGTACATCAGTGAACAGACCAAAGGCAACAAATAATAATAAAGAATGTTTTACCACAATAACTCTGGGAAAACTGCATTTAGTAATGATTTTTTGGGGGGTGGGGGGAGGGTAGGAGAAAAGTTGATAAACAGTACTAGCAGGCTTGAAGTTCTGGGGACAGACTGATGTACAGGGTACTTTTTATCGGCATGAACATTTCGCAGTGCCCCCCAGATCACAGTCGCTGTCGGAAACCCCAATAAGTCGCAGAAATCACTCAACCGCATCAACAATAACGTGTGCATCAATTGATTTTCCTGTTGCAGTCAGAGATGTATAAATTATTGGATTTGCGGCTGTGACTCGGGTCTGGGGGGCATATGATATAGACCTGTTACTCCGGTCCCTTTGTTTGTTTGGGCCCTAATTGTTGCAAGGAGACTCATTATTTGATAAGTCCCTGATCTGATGGAAATACAAACACCATGTAGGTATTTTTTGTCAAGGGGTAGTGATAAAGGCCAGTATATAACTTTTGTAGTCCTAGCTTCCTTATCTCTGTGTAACGGAGTCATTTCTGCAAGGCTCAGTAGCTACTGAATGGCAGGATAATTAATTTTACTCCATATTGAACAAAACATAGCCAGCCAAGTACCTGATAAGAAGAAATAAAATATGTCAAATGTAGATTGAATTGAAATAGCAATGCAGGTATAACTAATGTGTAATAAAAAGGTTTTCCCTTGAGGCTATTATACCTGAATTCATTTTGCATGGTTTGCATGTTTTTTGAATATTCAAAACTTTGTCAGATATAAAGCCATTGTTAACATTTACGGGAAGGTGAAATCTGTTTGCTATGTTTATGCAAAACTACTACTGATGAAAGGCCAGGGGTTTGAGTGAATATGGATGATGTATGTAATGAGGTATCTGTAGAAACCCAGAACTCAAAGGGGCATCTCAAATAATACAAGATTTCATCTCTCCTAAATGTTTATATCTAACCATGGAAAATGTGATGTAGGATGACTGTAAAAAGAAAATGTTTTGTCCCAGGATGCAAACATTTTCTTTCTGTCGAACTTGGACTCCATGTAAACTTGTATCATCTCTAATGCCAAAGGGTGATGGAAAATCAACTACTTTCACAACAAAACATCGTGAATCTGTATCGGTCTATGGCTAATTGCACTACTCCAAAGCTTCTATATACATATATACCTGTAACTTCCTAACACATTTTACTTAGATATTATTACAATCGGCACTGATTTCCAAAACGTAAAACACATTAAATACAGACTTCCTCATATCCATTTAATGAAAGCTTAGATTTGATAGGCTCAATAGTTATGCTAATTAAGTGTTTTACCCAATGGCATTAGAGGTCGTCGAACACTTGAGAGCAGAAATCGAACGGATGAATCTCGAATGGATGACATGGAAGGGAAACTGCGACAACTGACAGAAGTCGCGGAAACGTCAGAGAACCGATACACAGAGGTAATAATGGGTACATCCAAGCCTTGATTGCATGTTCTATAAATTTTTAAACAGAGCCCGCCGATGCTTAGAAAATAAGAGTTTATTGGACGATGGACGAATAGACCAACTTGAGGGCGGAATGAAACAGATGGAACTAGTGGCCAATGAGGCCGAAAGGAAATACGAAGAGGTATGTAACTATGGCGATGCCATGGTGACCATTGGATGTTGTTCTAGGAAGCAAGTTGGGGTACCTTAAGGTTTGTCTAGTATTAATGAGATTCGGATTCCTTCTCTTCCAGATGTGGATTGCTAATTAATTCTTTTGCTTTAATTTCAGGTTGTGTAAATTGGCATGTATTAATGGGTGTTGAGGTTGTGGAACTAACCAAGTTTTTTCTGCTTTTTGTTTGTTTGTTTCTGACAGAGCGCGGAAAGTTTTAGAAAGTCGAAGTTTTGCCGATGATGAGAGAATCGATGCCTTAGAAGGGCAGCTCAAGGAGGCTAGATATATAGCAGAGGACACCGACCGAAAATATGATGAGGTCCTTAGTAAAAGTCCACATAATCACTGTATCTCTGTATACTGGCATGCCACCTCTAACACTGGTCGTTTACTTGTAATCTCTGTACCCCTGTAGCAGCTCTGCTTTGACCTTTTAAAAAAAAGGCATAGGGAAAAGATAGAAAACAAGTTATAAGTCCTGATGACCAAATGTTGCCGAAATGTACTCTGCGTGGCTGATCATGTACAGGGATAATGAAAAAAGATTTGAGACCTTTTAATTTAAATGATAATGTCTTCTTCCACCAGAAACCGCAAGGTCTTGGAAAACCTCAATAACGCCTCAGAGGAGAGAACTGATGTCTTAGAGAAACAGCTTACTGAGGCCAAGCTGATCGCTGAGGAGGCCGACAAAAAATACGATGAGGTGAAGCTGCGTGGACTCGAGGCTCGAGCTACATCACACCCCTGCTTCTTAGTGCAGAAAACAGTTTGAAAGTAGAAGTAAAAAAAATCTGTGAAATTTTTGGTACTCCTCATATGAAGCAGGGGTTGGTATCACCATTTGATTTGGTATTACTGATGGTTAGCTCAGAACCAGAGTTGTGCATCCCTCAAGGAATGTGTTTGGACATGCCAAAAATGTGTTTTGTTTTTTTCCCCCTAAAAGTCAATAACAGCCTGGCCTCTGTAATGGAGTGATGTGTAGGAGGCCACTGTGTGTGTTGTAAACCCCTAGAGTCTGATAGATCACAAGTTCTCTATTCCATAGCGTGATATGCCAAATAACTCATAAAGAAAACTCAATTTGAGTGTTTTGAGACTGCCCCCAATCACTGAAATGAAACAGAGAACTGTGCCAGCCATCATTCCCATAGTTCCTTTTTCTTAATATTTCATCATCATTTCTGTTCTAAATTCCATTTTTTGCTAAAAAGTTAAAATCTTCTAATTCTTTTCAAGTTTCTGTACTGCATCTTGAAAACAAGAAAACTATCGGAATGCATGGCCATATACTAATTTAGAATCCCTTAAGTATTAACATTGGTCACAATGGTACATGAAGGATAATATTTTAATGGAAAGCAAATTGACAGAAACTAGGTGAAGTTAATGACTTGCACATTCCAAACCCTACTGTTTAATTTGATTTTACTTGCTACAACTTGCTAAAATATATTCAATAAATGAAAATCTTGAATGAGGAGCAGTCCCCTGCTTCAAACCCTTTAAGTAGAGAGCTTCATGTATCAGACCATGTACGATTATATTTACAGGTGCATCTTGGGAATGCTGTTTGAGAATGACACAGCAGCTGTAGGTTATTATTAATCAATCAGGTAATTAGATCCACTGGAAAAGTGGTATGCAAAGAGACAAGCACCCAGAATACCCAGATGTTCTGATTCTTTTAGGTGCTTGTTTAATGTTTAATTTTCTATCTTCAGCTTGAATTGTTGTGATATAATTAAACCAAAGAAAACATTTTTCTGGACAATTTGACAATTCATTGTAGAGATTAGATAAATATGTGAGGAAAATATCACAAATAAGGCGTTCAGGCTGGAAACTTTACTCTGTCAATTCTGTGATTTTGGGTTTTCATTGATTTTCAAAGTTTTGAATAAATAATTTAGATTTGATAATGTTACACTATTTGAATAATGATAAAAAATCAGTAAAATCTGAGAAGCCAAAGAAAGAATTAACAGAGATGCACTGTGAACAGTCTTATTGGAATGAATGATTGATATTTATGAATGCAGTTTTTAGTTGATTTTAATGTTTTTTTTATTTGTGACTATTTATTCATATAATTAATTCGTGTTTGCATTATTTTTATCCCTGTAGTTTTGTACTGATTGCATAAGTTGATGAGTTATTTGTTATAAATGTATAGCTCCAATTGTTCTATACTGTTTCAATAATTTAGCTCCCAAGTTCCCCGTTTTTGAGCTATGCATTTTTGTTATACTGTTCTGATGTTAATATAACGTAGGTTGTGATAGCAAGGCATGAGATTGAAATTTATTACTAATCCCTTAATTGTTTGAAATATCGCATTTAAAAAATTATCAAATGAAATTCATTAGAAAATTGAAAACATTAACAACAAAGAAAAATTGTTTTGAGTTCAGAGAAATAAATTATATTAAAGTAATAAAATATTTGGTAAAGAAGTTGAGTAAGGAGAATGTTTTGGAAAGAAAAACTTTTCGGATAAAGAGACCATTGCGTTGGTCACTGTGACTGATTGTCTGTCTGTCTGTGTCACAGGCCGCCCGTAAGCTTGCTATCACAGAGGTGGACCTTGAACGTGCTGAGGCTCGACTTGAGGCCGCTGAGGCGTGAGTATCCAACGAACCGTGACAGTGCACGCCGCCCCACTGCGAATGCCTCAGAGTTGTGTCCCCTTAGTTAGTTACAATAACATTAACTGTTTCTGTGTGTTGTTTGCCTTAACTCTGGTTATGACCTGAATAACATTTTGTAGGCTGCACGAAAATTATGTGTACTAGAAGGCGAATTAGAACGAGCTGAAGAACGCTATGAATTAGCTGAAAGGTTTGTTTCTGATCTTGATTCTAAGATTAATAATTTGGAGCAAAATTTAAAATTGAAAAGAGATTTGATATTTAATATTTGATATTTAATATTACGTAAAAAAAAAAAAAAGAGGATGCATGATATCATTGACTGCTGCACTACTCAACTTTTTTATCTTCAAATTTATTTTAAAAGAGAAAGAAAATGATAAGCAATTATGCATACATTATATGTATTATATTTCACAAAAGTCACTAGAATCTGTGTGAAGTGCATGATTCAGCATGAATTACAGCATTGTAGAAAGGGGAGGTCAGGGGAAGAGGGGGTGGAGCTCAGCATTAAAGTTTGTTTATAATAGGAGGGAATGAATGATAAGACAGTGGGCTTCCAGGAAAATGACTTACTCTTGAGGGAGTTGGAATGGGGGCTACTGGTTGAAGTTTGCCAAGATGTAATAATTAATGCAGGGACATAGTCTCTGAATTTCAAAGATAATGGACTTGTTATCAGTTATAGCAGTTAGGGTTTAGGAACATTGGTTAAACAAGGAGGAATAGAAAGTCAACAAAATATTATAGATTCAAAAAGATAAGCTTGTTTAGGTGGGAGTTGTCCTTGGGTGAATATTACTTGAATTGAAGTCGGGCAGAGGGCATAATGCTTAAGATTAGAGACCTGATAATAGAAGGGGGTGTGCATATTCAAAGCATGGTGTGCTAATGTTTGTATGTTTTTGTTGTTTCCCATTGCAGCAAGGTTAAAACCCTAGAAGATGAATTGCATGTAGCCACAAATAGCCTTAAAGCTTTAGAAATATCTGATGAAAAGGTATGTGTCTACTTATGAACAGCCAGGCTGATTAGGCTCACTCAGACTCGCTCTAGGTGAGCCTGACTCGGCCGAGATTATTAACTGATATTATGATGAGTGGATGTACGCTGGGGGCTTCAGTCCAAGTGTTGGAAGAGCCTGGATCCACCCCCAGAGGTGTTAGCGTTTAGTGCATGTCACAGCATGCCTGTGTTTAGTGTTATTTGTGTATTTTTTGGACTGTGAGACCCAGCGTACATGCACTGCCGATTCAGTCTGGATTTTTCAAAAAGAGGCAATGTGACCCAGATATTTTACCCACAGTTGGGTTGGTGTGGCATGTTGTGATGGCAACTGATTGCATGCTTCTCAAGATCCCAGTGTTGTGTGCATTCAGTTTATTTGGAGAAAGAAAAATAAACATTTTTATTATTTTGATAAAAAAAATGAGAATTTGAGATTGAAATGTCCTTTTCAATGTCTGTCGGCTCTAAAAAAAAAAAGAAAAAGAAAAAAAAATTGTTAATTTTTTTGTATTTAAGGGTTGAGAATTTATGTATAAAAACCCTGAACCATATTAGACCCTAAACAGCCATCCATACGCAAAAGATCAAAATCAGCAAAGCATTGCAAAGATTTAGAATTAAAGGCCAGCAGACATGCCCAGTAAACCCTTCTCTTGTACTATTACAGCAAAGTTTATGAACTTGAAGAACAACTCTCAGTTGTGGCTAACAATATCAAAACCCTGCAAGTTCAAAATGATCAGGTAAGGGGGAGAATATCCAGGCTGGATCACACAGGGTGCAACTTCACTTGGAACCCAAAGGTCAAATCAGAAACCAGCTCCATGTCATTACAGAATACAGTCAGGGTCTTTGGGAGGTCTGGATAGCTTTGAGAATATTCTTGAAAAATGTATCATGGAGCAGGTTTCAGATGGCGAAAGCAGGCCCAGATGGGGTCTCAAAGTGGGGATGCAGTCCTGATATATTGTTTGGAAATGTTAGTCTTAATTTCTGAATTTCAGGAAAGTATTGGAGTTAGAAGAAGAACTTAAGGTGGTTGGCAACAATATGAAATCGTTGGAGATCAGTGAGCAAGAGGTATAAACACTACACACCCCTGTGTACCTCTGCTGGTGTGCATGACGATGTATGCAGGCCTACAAGCATGCTCACATTTGGTTTTGTCAGAACCGACAACGACCTATTTCATTATTTTTATTTATTTTTTATTTTTTTTTTGATTTGGTAATATGATTTGTCTACATGACAAACAACAAGAATGTTGTCTATGTTTAGGAAGGAGAGGAGGTTAATGCAAGACTTAGGTATCTTTAAAGTGGGCACTCTCTCCCAGTAGCACATATAGAAGATGTTGAGACAAATGACCAAGCATGATTTAACCCAAGAATCAGACCCCAGTTTTACACTTTATTTTGCACTTAATTAGAAAAAAAAAGATTGAGATTATAATAGGAATAGTCACTTCAGTGTTTGATAAAATATTTTGGGTTTAAACAGTATATCTGGAGAGGAATGGGAGAACTAAGTGTATTTTTGGGTGGTATGGAAGAACTGAGTGTTTTGAGGGTGGTATGGGGTGGTACAGTATTGAGGGTGGTATGGGGTGGTACAGTCTTGCATTATTTCCTCCTCCACAAGAAGTGGACTAGTGTGATGACGGTGATGTAACAGATCTATAGGTGTAGACCAGCAGCCGTCTAGACAAACTAGCACCTGCCAGTGGCCCGCAATCAGGCCATAGATCACATAGATCTGTTTGTTTGAACTCTCCAGTAACTGTAGTCCTCTATGGAAGTATTCCAGACAGAGTCTGTCATATGTCATGTATTGACAACCTACCACCAGCTCATCAGTTGTTGGTTTCAAAAACTGAGAAAAAAATGAGATTTTATGGAGTCTTGAAAAAAAACCCCACTCAAGCTCTTTGACAGGTTTCCACCCTCAAAATTTTTAAAAATCTTTCAACCTTCTAGTGGAATTGCGTTTAATGTAAATCTGAAGCAGCTGATGAACTGGTGTGTGACAAACATGAAGAATAACCTGATTATGTGCATGATTAGCTAGATTCATCCATATGATGTTGAAAACTGAAATATGTGAGGGTGTTTCCAGTGATGCCTGGAGACCTTTACAGTGAGGGTGGGAGGGGGTCGGGTGTTTTATGCCTGGCCAGTGTTGTGACCATCTCACTGTGCTTCTTGTCCATGCCATGCCCAGCTCAATACCACGCTCAAATTGTAATTAATCTTGACGCAAAATTTAAGCAAAATATTGAGTGATTTTTTTTTTTGTCCTAATCAGGGTTTTATATTGCACATTGCATGACTATTTTGTAAACATTTTAATTTCAAAGGAAAGTTTCATCGAGAGAAAATAAAACCATTTGTGAAGACTAACCACTGCTACAGTAGTTATAGTGCTATGGCGTCCATATAATGTGGTGCATGTAACATCTGTAGCCATCATAGCTGTGGAAAAAGCATGGAGTCAAAATAACCCAAGTTATTAGACCCATTTAGTTATTTTCTGAATTCCTAGTATCCATCATTTTGAATGAATGATATTCAAGAAGAGAAAATGATATGGGAACTTCAAATGAACTTGTCCTCATAATTTAAATACATCTTATAAATATTTTGGAATAAAGGCATTTAATTAAAAATGATTGGGGGGGGGGGGGGTAGAAACCTAACCCATTTTTTTTTGTTTCAAAATGCATCACATATTTCAGTTTCTTGATGAAAAACATGTTTTTACATCAAAATGTTATTAGAAATTTAACTCTTTGTTTCAGTGCAACTTATTTTATTTAAAGCTACATTAACTTCTAGTTAGATTTTTAAAACACTAGTTTTGTTATAGTCTGCACCTGTATCACTTGAATGTTTGTTTTAATGTGACTTTGACCCTGATTTTCAGGCTTCACAAAGAGAAGACAGCTACGAAGAAACCATTAGAGATCTTACACAGAGGCTGAAGGATGTAAGTCCAGTGCTTACTTACTCTATCTATGATATTTACTACACTATCTATATCATAATCTTTATTTCTGATGGCAATTGTAGATCAACTAGCATTTAAAGTCAAAGTTTCGAATGCTTAAAATGTTACATGTATTTGCTATGCGGCGTTATTTGTTTCCCAATCAATGTCTGCAGCATGAATGAAGAGGGAGGGTTTTGTGGAATACTATTCTTTGTTTTGATTGGATAAATTTTTTTCAGGTCACACATGACCTCTTTTTCGTGATAAACATAATTATTTTATTTGTGTAATGAAATCCACACTGATGGTTGAATATCGTGCATCCTTAATTAAAAGGCCATTGGTCAAATTGACCTCTTTGTTAGAGGAAGATCTTACCATTAACTGTTGTTGTGTTGGGTGATCTGTTACATTCGAGTCCCTTTCTACAGGCTGAGAACCGGGCTACTGAAGCTGAGCGAACTGTATCCAAACTCCAGAAAGAGGTTGACAGGCTTGAAGGTAGGCCCGGCATGAACAACGGAGTTACTCCCCTTGCGCATTTACCTGTCTCACTCCTGAACAATATCTGTGTCTAGATTTCACTGTTGACTTCAGTTCAAAAAGCAAATTATGTACTGTGAATGTGTTTTTGATATCACAATTTATTTTGCAATGCCACAAGTGAATGTTCTAAAATTCAGATAAGTTTTCAGTGACCGGTCAACATTCAGATCTAGGCACACAGACTGTTGGAGTGGGCCCCCATATTAACACAGTTTTGATTTCAGCCAGTGCCTGAAGGAGGGGTGTGCATTGTATAGTGTTACCAAAACTAAAAGCATGAGAAGCTTGATGTGTAGTTAGGTTAGAAATAAAACATGGCCTTGACTTTTACCACAGAGCCAGAATAGAGCTGAGGTTGCAGAAAGGCAGGTATACACTCTCCAACTGGAGAACGACAAATTGTCAGGTAAAGCTCACCTGTCAGGTAAAGCTCACCTGTCAGGTAAAGCCTTGCACCCAGCACTGGTCATTCTTTGCTTCTATTGCAGTCTCTCTCATTCCAACTGTACAGCAACCATTCGTAGATTTATTTATTTTTTTTAGAAATATTCTGTTAAAACTGCTGCTATAGGGAGATCTTTTACATGCCTTCAGATTTTACTTGTAGAAGACAATTAGTTGGTGATTATAAGTGGTATAATATTTTTTAAAAGTAGATTGGAATTTGATTTCTCTTAACATTATTAAATATATTAAACATTTGCACTCCTTGGTTATTTTGATATAATTAACAAAAGTTTTTTTGGCGGAAAACAGGAGCAAACAGAAAACCAAGTTTCATTTTTCAAATTCCCATAGAACACTTGATATAGTAAAAAATTTCATTGTAAACTCTGTCCATCCTGCTACACACTCTCTGAGCACTCACTCCCCCTGTGTGGCCCCGCCCCTGCCTAGGTAAGTATCTGGTCTCTGATTGGCTCTAACATCAATGTTGTATTGCACACCTCTAGTCCATCAGATGGCTGGCCATTATAAACTGTTACTATGCAGTCTGCTGTTTATCTTCTTATTTAATTTTGTAATCTTTGATCATGCTTATTGTGAAAGATAATCCCACACAGTTTTTAACATTTCATTATGAAAACTGTTGACTTTTAAAATTTTAAAATTCTGATGGAGAGATCCAGTTATAACTTTTTACTATAAATAGGAATTTTATTTACTTATATTTTATGATTTCTTAACAATGAACTTTTAATTCTGTGAATTTTATTTACTAGAATATATCTTTTGATTTCAAAATTTAGCTCAATATTTCATACCATATTTTGTAACTTGTAAATTTTTTGCCTTAATAAAAAAAGAAGTTGGTGAAAGATTTAGGAGCATGTTGACTGGTTGTCATAGTAACAGCTGGTCCCTCATAGTTTATCCAGAGTTCTGTGTTTTTGCATTATGACATTCTGTGTTGCATTCTGCATGAGATTGACCTATTGGCATGTGTCTGTGTGTGAATTACAGATGACTTAGAACAGGAAAGGAAACACAAGCTGGAACTACAAGCTGAGATGGAGGCCACGCTCCAGGATCTGAGTAACTTGTAGAACCAGGGCTAGTTTTAGATGATCTACACAATTTTTGTACAGGTTTGAAACACCTACATATTCATATAACATGGTCAAATATGTACTAATTGCATTTGCATGGAGTTTTTGCATCAGTTGTGTTTAATTGTACTATTTGTATGAAGTCTTCATCTTCAGAACATACTTTTTTATTATATGTTCTCTATAGAATTAATACTATAAAGGGGCAACACTCTACTTTTGGAGGGTTATAGTTCTTATTGTAAAGCCTATGTATTAAAATGTTAGGTGTTTTTTACTGTGGGGTGATGGGAGATGTAAAAGACCGACAGTTTAATGGATATAAACGCAGTTGTTCGGTATGATAGGTTGGTGGATATGAATGTGAGGATAGTAAATCACAAATAATTCACAGTAAAGATAGAAGAGTTTGATTCACTATTTAGTGAAAAGGATGGTGAATATAAATTAGTGGTTAGAGGTGAGGTAAGGAATTGGTTATAATGGGGTATGATAGTCGGGTTCGACGCTATAGTTATAAAAATTCAAAATAGTGAGGTTTGACTAGGTCTCTTAAGCCAAGGACTCAAACTAACCCATTCTCTCCTGTGTTTCAGATGAACTGCTTGCAGAAAAGGAGCGATACAAAGCCATTAGTGACGAGCTGGATCAGACTTTTGCCGAGCTGGCAGGATATTAATTTTTCCTCTCTCCCTCACCTCTGTCAAAGGCCAACACGAGACGGAAGGACTTTTTTCACAGCTGGCACGGTCACTGTTGATTTTTAATTATATTTCATGACGTGTTCTGATGAACAAACTTTCTAAATTAAAAAAAATGATAAAACTTCTGAGGGTGGACTTGAATCTTTCTGAATCATCACTTGTTATTTTGTGTTGTATGTTTCCATGCTATGTTAAAATTAGGCAAGGTTACTGGTTCAGATGGTATATATATATTTATATATATGTTTATATGTGATACATATTTATACTGTATTATAACACGATTCAGTTTTTGGAATCTGCATTGGACTGCCAGACTTAGATAGAGCCAGCATTAGGGCTGTAATCCTCTTACAGTAACCGGGTTTTGTTTTAACATACCGCCGGGGTCGGGGGGTGGGGGGAGGGCTACTATGCGGTCAGTGGTGGAAATTTTAGTGCCATCGAAATGGCAGTTTCCTTATGCATATCGACTGTAATTCAGGGGGAGAATCGTCAAAGATATAGAAAACAATAAATCACAAAAAGTCCAATCCATTGTAAGCATGGCAATATCCAGCTAATGTTTCTGTCGGCCATTTTGATGCTAAAATTTCCACTCCTGTCTACAAAAGGACTTGTGTATATGATAGCCAATGTGATTGTGTAGTCTGAGTACACGGTGGCTACCTATTACAGGGGCTCTATTTCCATCTAATAGGTGTATGTCACATAAATTTGTAATATTTTCCTTGCATTAAATTCTTTACTTTATGAAATTTTATACCGAACTTGTTTATCTTTTTATCATAGTACACAGTTGTCATATTTTTACTAGCCATTTGAACGTTAGATTTCTATAGACTGTACTAATATATTGGATTTGTTACACCAGTAGACAGGGGAGGGAACTCTCCGCTGGTCACGTGATATCCGCTTTTCTCTACTGCTTTGAGTCTATTGTCCCTGGATATTGCCTTAACCAAAATAAAATTGTACTTGCTTACCATACCACAGTGTGTTTTGTACTCAATCATTCATATTTATATATCCAGAGGGAATTTTGAAAACACCAGTTATTGCTAGTTAAGTAAGATATTTATAAATCCACAGGAATAGTTCGGGGGGGGGGGGGATTCAGGTTATTAAAAAGTTGGACTATACAAATTAAATTGCTATCATTTGGAGAATAAATCCGAACATTTAATGAACTGCATGACCATTGTGTATGAGACGAGGTTGACCCAGGATTATTACGGTTCATGAATAACATGGTAAATCTGGTAGATGATCTGGAATACTTTTAAAAGGGCATGCACTTTGATTCGGTGATGTAGTCACCATTCACATCTCTTGTAAAACCGATACAGAGCCAGTTCATTTAACGACCTAACCAGAGATTGTCGGGGAAATATTTAATGGGAAAATGAAAGGACAATCATTTCAAAGTCCAAATTCATGTATAAAGTCGCTTTTGATGACGATACATAATTAAGCTTACTATATATACATTTATAAGTAATTAGTGTCAAAAAAGAAATATGGTACGGTAAACGCAACAATATTAACCTGGGTTAATAAAGAGTACTTCCTAAATGGTACTGAAACAGCTAATGTAAATACACTTGCTGTATTATCAAATACAAAATGATGTATAATTGCTATAATGGACAGGGATATACGCGTAAATTGTAAGGATATGTCAAAAACCACACAACACAGCTTATAAGGATGTTGGAAGGTTACATGTATCTTAAAGATTTTATTTCTGACAATTATCACTTGCTATAGGTGTTTCACAAACGATCACATCTGATCCATCCTTATATATACCAAAAGTCCTACGAAACACGCGTGTACATTAAAAAACAATAGTGCTAACATACATACCTTTAATAAATTAAACATTTATTTATAAATTCTGTTGATTAATTAATAAAAATATTATTGTTAAACAACAGGAAATAGCTATGCTATTAAGATATTTGTCTGTTTATAATCAATCATAAATTATACATGTAGCTACCTGTTTTGAATCTCGTTTAAATATTGGAAACATTTGGTTAAAGAGATATATAGGTGCAATGGTTAGGCCAGTAAAATCTCAAACTCCAGAAAGCAAATATACAACTCAATTTAGACGATCGAGATGATAAGAAAAGAATTGCATGTATATTTTTGAAAACCTATTTCTGAATTCGTCCCAAAAGCCATACCTGTATTTCGTTTACCATTGAATGTTAACGCGTTGTTTGGTTGCTTTATATGGACATACACGTAAATGCTGAGCAGTCCATATGAGCTATGTATACAATTATTGGATATTTCCATACATACTTCAGACAGGAAATTTATGACCAAATTAAAATTTAATGCAACGACAGTACATGTTGTTTACTGCATAAAGCATGGTAATAGAGACGAAATAGAGAAAAAAATCTGAAGGTAGCAGTGAATATTCTAAACACCTAAGACATGCACAGAAAACAACCGACACTAACTATCAATTATAAATAAAAGAATAAATAAATAAATAAATAAATAAATAAATAAATAAATATAAAGAAGTCAAAAAAGATACACGTGAATTTATCAGAACATAGTAAACCACTGTCGTATATCCGCGCCGTTAGCGACATGTATATTCTAAACAGCTAAGACATGCACAGAAAACTACCGAAATTAACTTTCAATTATGAATAAATATATAAATGAATATAAATAAATAAGTCAAAAACGATATATGTGAATCTATCTAACATAGTGAACCACTGTTGTATATCCGCGCCGATAGTGACATGTTTGGATAACGTGAAAATGGCGTATCCATTGCAAAAACTACGAGTGTTGTGTTCTTTTTTCTATCGACAATGAGGCAACTATTAATTAAAATATCGTAATAGTCATTCTTATTTTTTAAGGTTTTGCAGTTGAAAAAAATGTGTGTGCTATTTTGTTCATCGTGAATAAAAACGATTTATTTGTAAGCATATCAAACTTTAACATGTCATTTAAAGGCAAAAACCAAGATCTATTTTAAAGGGACATGGTGTAGCGAGGCACGCATTTTTGTTATAGAGTTACCTCCCTTAGTTATATAGATTTACATCATTAAATGCTTGTTAATTATCTCTAATCATTAGTATATTATTTGATCTTCTTTACAATAATAATCATTGTATATAAATACTTAGATTTACAGATAACAGAGGTTTCTGTATAATACAGGCAGTATTATTTATTCAAAATATGGCATGGATGAAACTAAACACCCATTTATTGTTTAGAGCAGTTTATTTATATAAGGCTCTTCCGTGTGTGTAAGGGAGCTTGACTACGTGGTTACAGCCTATGTACGTCTCTCTGAAACTTTTGACTTTGAGTACTCTCTGCGATTTAAAGTGTTGATCACTTTGGAAGCGGTTACGTTCTCGACGGAGATAGGGGTGTTGGCATCCTCTATCGTTAAGCTACAGCTTGGCAGAGAACTTAGTAAGGCTAATCACATAGTGAGTTCAGAAAAGAGAAGTGTTGGCATCTTCTCTTGGGTATCGGGATCTTCGAGGTGTTGGTATCCTCGGTTGAGCATCTTGGCTATAAGAGGTGTTGGTATCATCTATAGGGAACTGGGTTATACGAGGCGTTTGAACCTCTGTTGTATAGACCCAGTAGGAGCGTAGATACCCTGTTACTGAGAAGTAACCTGGTAAAGGCTCACCAGGTAGCACGGAGACCTTGTGCTTCGCAGTACAGTTAAGGCGGTCAATAAAAATATGGGCAAATTTTTGTGATGAAAACACGTATACTTTAGTTAAACTGACATGTCCTTTTTAAAATCAATAACAGTCACTCAAATGCAATATATTTCTAAAATATATATATAACAGTACAATATTTTATGTTCATAGTGGTCACGTGATATGGCAGTCGCATGGTTCAAGCAGATGTATTTGTGGTTTTGAGGTCATCTAAAAAATTCAATATTGCAAGGGCATAATCATGTCAAAATTCACAACTGAATTATGAAATAACTTGATGTTATATCGTAGATTTTGAAAAACGGTGCGAACTTTTTAAGATAAGAATATTTGTTTGTAGAAACCGTAATTTATAATGCATATGTTGAATAATTTTGAAGGTCACAGGGTTAATTTCATTAAAAAATAATTAATTCGTAAGATTTTACAAGGATCGTAGAAGTTTTTAAGTTACATAGCATATTTCAAATTCACATGTAAAAGTTTGTCGGGATCAGATAAGTGTATGCCCTTGCAATTAAGTGATTTATTTAGGTACTCAGATTTTAGATATACGATATTTTATACAAAACCGAGGTGGCTTCTTTATACGATGCATACTTTTAACAAAATGAAAATAAGACTATATAGGTAGCATTCTACTAATAATAGTTTTAAACAAAATATTCATTTATACTTTTCCGTTAATGTATGACATTTATTTTTCTTCGCTATAAAACTGCACGATAGCCTTCAATGATTTAACTTAATGCGTCATTTTGAAGCATATGACGTCATATTTTGTAGTACAGCGAGAACGACATCTCGCTTATTTTTCAGTGTGTACGATATAACGGACATCAAAATTGTAAGTAATAGCATTTGTTGTTTTTAATTAAAAGATTGGTATAAGTTAATTTTACTAATAAATAGATTAATAAGTACTTTCGAGGTTTGTAATATACTGTGATGTCATAATGCACATTTCCCGTACTTTTTGTCTGAACGGAGTTTATTGACAGCCTTAACTGTGCTGCGTTGGGCACTTGGTTAGAGACCTTGGTTTGGGCCACAGGTCTAAGACATCTAATTGAGACGGTGCTCGGTTTCATCCATAGCCTGGTCCAGGAAGACCAAGATCTTGTAAATACGTTGTGTCAATCTGTTTTGTTCTCCGAGGTCTGATTCTACGCAGACCTTATCCCATAGTAAAGTCAGACAGATAGTCTACCCCCTACACGTTACAATGGTCACGATTTTGGTCAAAAATTATTTTTCAGTATTTTTCAGTATGGCTTTTTTAATTGGCAACCAAAATTTGAGTGTTATTTGTTGAGTTACATATTTAAGCGAGTTAAAGAGCTTGAAATTCTTCGCTATGTAAACAAAGCGTTTGTTTACATTTTGAACGTTGAAGTAAAGTTTTCAGTTTTAAACCTAAAACGAATGTGTTAAACGCAAGGAACTGTTCATCTATGCTTACAATAAATAAAAGATAGACAAATAAGATGGAAAAAGAATTTTTCCAAATGCAATGCCTCAGACACAACAGCCTGGTGAAAGGCCAAGAGCGCAGAGCACCGAGGTTTTAAACTATGCTGGTATGGGTGCCAGACCAAAAGACAAAAGACCTTCCAGGACTGAGTTCTCAGATGATGATTACTTGGAACCGAGAGAAAAAGTGTCTCCTATGACTGATTTCTTAGAGGATGATCACCTTGCTCCAAGCGTAACAGTGCGCAAAGCACCTAGAGTCAGGTTCCCATCTCCTATAAGGAGAGATGCCCATGACACACGCGAAAAAGCGAACAAATCTACTGGTGTGAATATGAAGCCAGCCACATATGATGGTTCGATCCCTTGGCAGGACTACCATAGCCACTTCGAGGCCTGTGCTGATTTAAACGGTTGGACAGAGAGAAGTAAGGGCACTTACTTAGCTGTATCGTTGAGAGGAAATGCATTGGGGGTTCTTGGAAACTTTCCCAAAGGAGCGATTCCTGATTATTATGAACTGGTTAAAGTTCTCGAGGAGAGATTTGCTCCTCCAGGCCAGACAGAGCTATACAGGGTGCAAATGAAAGAACGTCGGCAGAGACCAGGTGAATCACTCCCAGAGCTAGCCCAAGCCATTCGTAGACTAGCGAATCTGGCATACCCCACGGCTAATTTAGAAATACGAGAGACCCTGTCCAAAGATCAGTTTGTGGATGCTCTGGTAGATTCTGACATGCGAATCCGGATAAAGCAGTCGCGCCCCACAAACCTCAATGAAGCTGTTAAGTTAGCTGTTGAGTTAGAAGCATTCAACAGGGCTGAACATAAGAGCCATTTAAGAACCACAGTGACTGAAACAGTAAACGAGGTACAAAGTTCAAACGAGAGTGATCTAGCGATGATGATTAAAGACCTCACTAGCAAGTTTGATAAGCTCCAAAGAGATGTAGACGAAATACGACAAAGAAAACCTTCGTCTTTGGCAGCAAGTGACGATAGAAGGGAGCACACAAAGAGAAAAGTCATAAAGTGCCATTACTGTCACAAGCCTGGACACATGCGCAAAGACTGCTTTGCACTAAAGAATCGGAAGTCGAATGCTAGGAATTTTAAACAGCATGAGGAAAAGCAAAGAAAAGCAAGTGGTTCAGTAGGCGCCAATACGATTGGTGTAGAAGCCGGAATGTTTCTACGGTCCAGACTTCAAGGCATTGAAGTGAACCTACTGGTTGATACGGGTGCTACTCTGACACTTGTTTCCTCAGCAATAGCCCAAAGAATTGCTCATGACCGCATGCCTGCTCTAGAGCTTATGCAGAAGAATGTACTAGATGCAGGTGGGAAAATGTTAAATGTGTCTGGAAAGGGAACGTTTCTTTTGGAGATCGACAATTTTTCATGTAATGTCACAGCCGCTGTAGCTGAATTAACAGTCGATGGTATTATTGGCCTAGACTTCCTAACAGAGTACCGGTGCATGGTCGATGTGCCGAACCAAGAACTTTGTATTGGGAAGTTTAATAAATTTCACATGGAAAAGAAAGGTCATTTTGGTTGCTTTAGGGTTGTGAATATGAACCAAGTTACGATCCCTGCAAATCAAGAAGTTATTGTGTCTGGTCAGATTTGTGTACCTAAAGGCGAATGTCTCTACAATTGTGATGGTATTATTGAACCTGTGGAGAGAGATAGAAACGACTTACCAGCAATTGTTGGACGAACATTAGTACAGAGCGCTAACATAGTACCTGTAAGATTGCTGAACCCCTCTGACGAATCATGCTTAGTCAGAAAAGGAACGCTCTTGGCTCAGATAACTCCTGTTGAACATGTTGGTATCGTGCACAAAAGTGCCACACAGTCCTCAGGCCTTGATGATCAGTTGAAGAGTTTGTTAGGTCGTTGCAGTGAGGACTTGTCAGACCAACAGAAAGAAGCTGTGTGGAGTCTTCTAAGAGAATATAATCATTTGTTCGCAAAGGAAAACTCTGAGCTTGGTTCTACCAATGTTGTAGAACATGAGATAAATGTCGGTAACGCTAAACCAATAAAAGAGCCTTTGCGTCGACTTCCATATCATTCCGCTGATACCGTAGATGAGCATGTGCAAGAGATGCTCAGGGATGGAATCATTGAGCCGTCGTCCAGCCCATGGGCAGCTGGAGTAGTTTTAGTGCGTAAGAAGGATGGTTCCACACGCTTCTGTGTTGACTATCGGAAGCTTAACAAAGTGACAATACAGGATGCTTACCCGCTTCCCAGGATCGACGAGTCATTAGATAGTTTGTCAGGCAACAAGTGGTTTTGTACTCTCGATCTATTTTCCGGGTATTGGCAAGTCTCAGTTAAGCCAGAAGACCGTCCAAAGACAGCATTTATGACAAGGAAAGGGCTGTTTCAATTTAAGAAAATGCCATTTGGTCTAAGTTGCGCACCGGCAACATTTCAGAGACTGATGGAGAAAGTTATGACAGGTTTGCAGTGGGAAACCTGCCTGATCTACCTAGACGATATTATCATCGTAGGGAAGACATTTGAAAACATGATCCAGAATTTAAGAACCGTGTTTGATAGACTTCTTGATGCTGGCCTTAAACTGAAAGCTAAGAAGTGTACATTGTTCGCCAAGAAAGTGTTGTACCTGGGACATGTCATTTCAGAGGAAGGGATCTCAACAGATCCAGAGAAAGTTGAGGTAGTGAAAAACTGGCCCGAGCCATGCAATGTGAGCGAGGTGCGTTCTTTCCTTGGTCTCTGTGGATATTACAGACGGTTTATAGCACAGTTTGCTGAAAGAGCCAAACCGCTGACCAAGCTTACAGAGAAAGGAAGTGCCATGGAATGGACAAAGGAATGCAGAGAAGCCTTTCTTGATTTAAAAGAGAGACTATGTAAGGCACCTGTGCTGGCAATGCCAAATTTTAGCCATGAATTTATCCTGGATACGGATGCCAGCAATATGTCGATAGGGGCCGTTTTATCTCAGAGCATTGACGGTGTAGAAAGGCCCGTTGCCTACGCTAGTCGTACTCTCTCTAAGCCTGAGCGCCAGTACTGTGTCACCAGAAAAGAGTTGCTCGCAGTTGTCTACTTTACCAAGTATTTTAAACATTTTCTGTATGGGAAGCAGTTTACAGTTCGCACAGACCATAGTTCCTTGCGTTGGCTTCTAAACTTCAAGAATCCCGAAGGGCAGTTGGCTCGGTGGCTGGAGTCGCTAAGCGTTTTTGATATGAAAATTGAACACCGTCCCGGCAAACAACATGCTAATGCTGACGCACTCAGTCGCAAACCATGTAAGCAATGTGGTTTTACTGCGGACCAGGAACGTGAAACTGCACCAGTTGTCTCTCATGTCGAAATTAAACCTTCCTCCATGTCTATGCAAAGTTTCCAAGATAGTGACCAACGCTTAAAGATGGTCAAGCAATGGGTCGAGAGTGGAAAGAAACCCGATTATGCTACAATCAGCAGCGAAGGACGAGTCCTTAAGTCACTTTGGTCTCAGTTCGAAATTCTGACCATTGACAACGGCATTTTGTATCGGAAATGGGCTGATGACAAAGGTACAAAGATGCAAGCCATTGTGCCATATAGTGAGCGACGCACAGTCCTGGCTCAATACCATGACAATAGATCATCAGGACATCTTGGTGTGTCTAAGACAATATCTAAAATCCGACAGGGCTATTATTGGCCAGGGATCCAGTCTGATGTTCGGGCATACATCGCTGGATGTGACAAATGTAGCAGACGAAAGGGGTGCCAGAAAAGCAAACGAGCGCCTATGCAGATAACACAGGCAGGAGTGCCAATGGAGCGCATTGCCACAGACATACTTGGAGAACTACCAATGACAGAGAAAGGGAATAGATATATCTTGGTAATTTCTGACTATTATTCCAAGTGGACAGAAAGCTTTCCAATGAAGAACATTGAAGCTGAAACCGTTGCAAAAAATTATTGTGGAACAATTCATTGTGAGGCTTGGGGTTCCCTATGTAATTCACTCTGACCAAGGCTCGCAGTTTGAGAGTCGCTTATTTACCGAGGTCTGCAAGCTTTTAGGGATAAAGAAGACAAGGACAACGCCGTATCACCCCAAGTCTGACGGCATGGTCGAGCGCTTTAATAAAACATTAGCAACAATGCTTAGCGCCTATGTAGATGAACACCATAAAGACTGGGATGTTCACTTGCCGTACGTTATGATGGCATACAGGTCTGCAGAGCATGAGACTACGGGGTTTACTCCAAACTCTCTGATGCTTGGGAGAGAGGTTGCGAGACCTCTCGATATTATGTACGAGATGCCACCAGATGTTAATGAAGTTCCACAGCATAAATGGGCATGGGAGCTAAAAGCTCGTATGGAAAAAGCGCATAGTACAGTGCGTTATCATACGGGGCAAGAAATGCGCAGACAAAAGCGGTATCATGATGCAAAGGTGCACTGGCAACGCTTTGCTAAGAACGACAAAGTGTATGTTTTCTTCCCACAGAGGAAGGTAGGCCACAGTCCCAAGTTTACTAGTTACTGGAGAGGGCCATACACTATTGTAGGCAAGAAGTCTGACCTGCTCTATGAGGTAGACTGTGGATATCGGGGCAAGTTACAGGTCATTCATGCAGACAGACTGAAGCTACACAAGTCCCAAGTGTTGGCAGACGAAGAAGTAGATGCAGATCTAAAGGCTGATGATGATGAGTTACCAAGATCCGATGGGGACGAATCGGAGAGGGAAAGCAATCTCGAGGGTGTTTGCTCAGAGAATAAGCGAACACGGAGACCACCAGTCTGGTTGCAAGACTATGTTGGATATTAGCCAGTTGTCTTAGGCAAAGACATATTTTATGCGAGGGCGCATAAACTTAGGGAGGGGGTAATGTAGCGAGGCACGCATTTTTGTTATAGAGTTACCTCCCTTAGTTATATAGATTTACATCATAAAATGCTTGTTAATTATCTCTAATCATTAGTATATTATTTGATCTTCTTTACAATAATAATCATTGTATATAAATACTTAGATTTACAGATAACAGAGGTTTCTGTATAATACAGGCAGTATTATTTATTCAAAATATGGCATGGATGAAACTAAACACCCATTTATTGTTTAGAGCAGTTTATTTATATAAGGCTCTTCCGTGTGTGTAAGGGAGCTTGACTACGTGGTTACAGCCTATGTACGTCTCTCTGAAACTCTTGACTTTGAGTACTCTCTGCGAGTTAAAGTGTTGATCACTTTGGTAGCGGTTACGTTCTCGACGGAGATAGGGGTGTTGGCATCCTCTATCGTTAAGCTACAGCTTGGCAGAGAACTTAGTAAGGCTAAACACATAGTGAGTTCAGAAAAGAGAAGTGTTGGCATCTTCTCTTGGGTATCGGGATCTTCGAGGTGTTGGTATCCTCGGTTGAGCATCTTGGCTATAAGAGGTGTTGGTATCCTCTATAGGGAACTGGGTTATACGAGGCGTTTGAACCTCTGTTGTATAGACCCAGTAGTAGCGTAGATACCCTGTTACTGAGAAGTAACCTGGTAAAGGCTCACCAGGTAGCACGGAGACCTTGTGCTTCGCAGTACAGTTAAGGCGGTCAATAAAAATATGGGCAAATTTTTGTGATGAAAACACGTATACTTTAGTTAAACTGACATGTCCTTTTTAAAATCAATAACAGTCACTCAAATGCAATATATTTCTAAAATATATATATAACAGTACAATATTTTATGTTCATAGTGGTCACGTGATATGGCAGTCGCATGGTTCAAGCAGATGTATTTGTGGTTTTGAGGTCATCTAAAAAATTCAATATTGCAAGGGCATAATCATGTCAAAATTCACAACTGAATTATGAAATAACTTGATGTTATATCGTAGATTTTGAAAAACGGTGCGAACTTTTTAAGATAAGAATATTTGTTTGTAGAAACCGTAATTTATAATGCATATGTTGAATAATTTTGAAGGTCACAGGGTTAATTTCATTAAAAAATAATTAATTCGTAAGATTTTACAAGGATCGTAGAAGTTTTTAAGTTACATAGCATATTTCAAATTCACATGTAAAAGTTTGTCGGGATCAGATAAGTGTATGCCCTTGCAATTAAGTGATTTATTTAGGTACTCAGATTTTAGATATACGATATTTTATACAAAACCGAGGTGGCTTCTTTATACGATGCATACTTTTAACAAAATGAAAATAAGACTATATAGGTAGCATTCTACTAATAATAGTTTTAAACAAAATATTCATTTATACTTTTCCGTTAATGTATGACATTTATTTTTCTTCGCTATAAAACTGCACGATAGCCTTCAATGATTTAACTTAATGCGTCATTTTGAAGCATATGACGTCATATTTTGTAGTACAGCGAGAACGACATCTCGCTTATTTTTCAGTGTGTACGATATAACGGACATCAAAATTGTAAGTAATAGCATTTGTTGTTTTTAATTAAAAGATTGGTATAAGTTAATTTTACTAATAAATAGATTAATAAGTACTTTCGAGGTTTGTAATATACTGTGATGTCATAATGCACATTTCCCGTACTTTTTGTCTGAACGGAGTTTATTGACAGCCTTAACTGTGCTGCGTTGGGCACTTGGTTAGAGACCTTGGTTTGGGCCACAGGTCTAAGACATCTAATTGAGACGGTGCTCGGTTTCATCCATAGCCTGGTCCAGGAAGACCAAGATCTTGTAAATACGTTGTGTCAATCTGTTTTGTTCTCCGAGGTCTGATTCTACGCAGACCCTTATCCCATAGTAAAGTCAGACAGATAGTCTACCCCCTACACGTTACAATGGTCACGATTTTGGTCAAAAATTATTTTTCAGTATTTTTCAGTATGGCTTTTTTAATTGGCAACCAAAATTTGAGTGTTATTTGTTGAGTTATATATTTAAGCGAGTTAAAGAGCTTGAAATTCTTCGCTATGTAAACAAAGCGTTTGTTTACATTTTGAACGTTGAAGTAAAGTTTTCAGTTTTAAACCTAAAACGAATGTGTTAAACGCAAGGAACTGTTCATCTATGCTTACAATAAATAAAAGATAGACAAATAAGATGGAAAAAGAATTTTTACTGGTATATTGAACCTATGTAAACAAAAACATGGCACGAGCCTTGTTTACATGACAAAGAATTGTGAGCACTGTATCTTGCATATAACTCTACAAATGACTCTCAATTTTTATTTGATCATTAGAAATGCATTTCTAAAGCATTGTAAATAATAATAATAAAAATATAAAAATAGAATTTGACCAAAATCGTGATTATGCCCCTTTAACAGTTAAAGATTACGTAGATAATATACCACACTACTAAAAATCTGAAGGAGCCAAAATTGATTTAAAACATAACACTTACAAAATGAAACCATTTCAATATCTTTTTAATACATTAATATGTATAGAAATAATAATACTTCATGCACATGCTAAATAAGTAGTACCGTTTGGATAAATAAATTATTCCGGTTGTCATGCTAAAATATAAATTGTGAAGATGGTACGTTTTGAATAATTTAACGACGTAACATTTTTTATATTTTAGACAAAACTGGAGCAGATTGCCGTTTATTCGGTGTGCAACCGAACATACATATTTAAAAAAAATAGTGGACCATTCAGTTAATTAATTACAAAGCCTGCAAAAGAAGTATTAAAAGCAGGTCAAAAGAACTTACGATTTTTTTTCCAGTCCGACAGTTTCATAAACGTGATGAAACCAAAATTCTTCCACATGTCTGAAAGGGACTTAAACCGGATGTGAAAGTTCGTTTAAGTAGACAATCATGTTTTTTCCCTCTGATAAAATGGTATACTTAGTATATAAATTTAACGAATAAGGAATCATGATTCTTTGAGTATTATGAGGTGATAATTTTGGTCGGGGCGTGATCAAATCCAAAAAAGCCCGAAGTGAAACCTCATAATATCCAAAGAATGATTCCTTATTATACTTATATTTATTTAATTGTCAGCAAATGTACGATTAAATATTTGAATGTAAATAAACGAACTCCACTTGCACCCCAATTATACGTCATTTGAAGGTATTGGACAGAATATAGTATAAAATTGATACGTAGTGTTATCACATGAAAAAAAAAACCACTGAAAAATGTAAATTAGTTATACAGTATTAACTTAAAGGTTTTTTTTTTTTACTAATCTCCAAAGAATACTTTCTTTAATTTTAAAGAAAAATGTGTCAAAATGTGAGAAACACAATAAAACTATATACATGTAAAACAATGTAATAAAAAAGTTTTTCACTCTTAACATGAAAAGCAATACATCAGATAAACACCTTAACAGACAACTATCTACTACTTTTATGGCAAGCGACTGTATGATGTGTTATTTTAGAAATTCTGGAATGATATCATCGTGAAGTAAGTTGAACGGAGAAAGGTGCCTGGTAATAATACTATGAAAGAGAGCTTCGTTTATATTCAATACAAAGCCAGTACATCGCTAAGCGAAGAAAATTCTACGATTTTTTCAGTTCACTCCAAATGATATAATTCAAAGTACCATAGACGTCTGCTAAGTCATATTAACTATATTTAGAGAAAAAGTTGGTCCTAAAAATTCAAGTGATGATGAGACCTCAGCAAACGTCGCCATTTAGCAAACATATCTCTGGCCAACTACTGCATATGTACATTGATTTAATTATAATTCCCACCAGAAAATTAAAACGATAATTATATATCTATGTATATTACTGATGAAAAAATAATTGTTGATTTCTTAAATTAACAAACTCAAAAAATAAAGTTTTTTAAAAGATTACACAAAATGTCAGGATTTTACATTGCTCTTATTTCATCCAATGCATATTGCTATTCTGTTCAAAATTTGGTACAAGTTAGGCTGAATCTTTCTAAATTGATATCGACAGAATGATTATACAACAGACTTGAACTCCTACAACAGATCAAATTCCAATAAATTAATATCTCTATTTTATATAACATATAGCAATTATCAGATATTTCCTATTTGTTTCGATATTCATACATATGAAACTGGTCGGTTTATTAAAGGTTAAGCTTGTATAGCTTGATAAGTATTCATATTTAAAAATACCACCAAATATATAAATAAAATTGCCGGATAATTATGCCAGTGCCAAGGTGGCATTTTTGCACCCGCTTAAGATGCAGTTTCGGGAAAATCCATGTATACCAAATGGTAGACCATTGTCTAAAGAGTATATAACCACTTTTGTTTTCAGTGTGTTTCACCTGACAGGTGAGATATTTACCTTTTAAAATTAATATCCCATAGGAAAATGATAATTCTTATAGGAGAATTGATTCTCCTACAGGAAATATTGAAAATCCTAACGGATTTTTAAAGAGTCATATAGGAATTATATTTCCTATAGGAGAATGGTATTTCCTGTAGGGAATTTGATTCAGACATGCAGTTTCCTACTGGATATTAAGTTTTCCTATCGGATTTTATCAAATCCTATCGGAATTGAAATTACTATAGGAAGTTCTTGTATTCCGATAGGCAATTTAAAATTACCAATAGGAATATAGTTTTTACTATGGGAAAAATTATTTTCCTATAGGAATTTATTTTTGAAAGGTAAATATCTCATATCTTTCAGCAATGGTCTATCATATGGCATATTTGAATTTTTCGATATATGCAGTTTAAGCGGGTGCAAAAATGCCACCTTGGCACTGGCATAATTATCCAGCACAGTGTTATATATATATATATATATATATATATATATATATATATATATATATATATATATATATATATATATATATATATATATATATATATATCGGTCTATCAAAGTACACGTCCGTTTTTATGGCGAAGAAATCCCGATTTGCATCTAGGTGTGTCTAGAAACCATTTGTATAATATAATGTATTTACAATCACACACACACACACGCACACACGCACGCACGCACGCACGCAACGATGTCATCTAACCAAGCACAGTGCCTTTTCACATGTAGCAATTTTTTAAGACTGGATACGAGATAAATATTAATCAACCGACCAAGTAGTGAAATTAAAGATATAGTGATTACTTGTTTTTGGTTCTGAATAAAGTAAACAAAGCCAAGTTGTTGAAAAAAAGAATATCTAAAGAATATTGATCGGCAGGAAAAGAAAAAAAAGACAGAAAAACAAGTTATTAAACGTGTTATGTCTTTATATTTATTATTATCAAATGAAATGTAAACAATTAAAACAGAATACCTCATATACGAATATCATACAGTTTGTATCAAAACAAACTTGGCGAAAATCAGAAATTTAAAATAACATTGTAAAATTGATGATGATTTTGAATATATATAGATATTTTTTTTTTGTTGGTCAAACACAGTGGTCACTATGCACACAAGATATATTTGTGCGTGTGATCGTAGAAGTATGACCACATCCTTCGCATGGTGTTGCCCTTCTTGGGAAAACTACCGCAGGTGACGGGGTTGATGTTGAATTTCCCGTCGAGGTCGTTTACTCCGGGAACAAACCATTCAGGACCATTTTTTATTGAACCATTGAATCTGATAGGCAGCGATTTTTCCATTGAGCATCACGTAATCCATATTGCTGTAGAGACCAATGTGCCACTCACATTTTGACGTTCTTGGTTTGACAACCTCTGTGCATTTAGGCTGAGTAGAAATGTCATGTCTGATTCTGTCTGACACACCCTCTACTAAAGAGAGGCTCAGGCATGCGCATATGCACAGAAACAGACGTGTCATTTTGAGAGAACCGTTCTATCTTGTAAAGCTACAAAAAGAATTATTTTAAAAAGAAAACTAGAATTGGCGGATCGGCACATTAACAGAAAATGTTTCATAATGAGATTGGTCTTAAAGAATAAAAAGCAAAAACAAAAGCAAAATGGAAAAAGTAAATTGTGTAGTATAAGGCTTTCACATTTTGTATCACATTGCTTTAACAGGGTCGAATGGGCGGGACCGTTGTAAGGTTTTTTTCTCACCCGTTTTATACTAAAAATTTTGTATGAAATGATAGGAAAATGTTAAGCTAAAATATTTTGATTTTTCATTTTCTGAATAAAAGGATCATTGTATTTGAAAGTTTAAAACAGGTTGCTGACAATCTAACCACCTTTTAAACAAGACCATTATTATTTTTTTGTTTTATGTTCATCTCTGCATAAACAATGTCACAGTTAATTTTCTATTGAATCAAAAAAAGAGAGCAATCTTACCTTCAAGTCGATTCACGATTTTAGATTTTTTTCCCTTCCATTTATATATATACTCCTGATATGTAAATCAGATGTAAATTAAAATTTGGGAATTTTATTGTTCACCTTTTTTTAAAACTAGGAATGGTACTTTAATCATGGTAATTCTAAAACCGAAAATTACCAATCAATTCAACAGCCAATCAAAAGAGGATTGGTATGTATATTTAGAGAAAGAACGGTAAATATTTACTTCATTGTTATGCAAAAGACGTGTTTTGGTGTTAGAGTTCAAGTTTAATCATGACAAAGGAGCACCATATATACCACCTATAAACAGGACTAGGTCATGTTTACAATATACAAAGATGTATAGGGAAATCCATTTTACTCTCGAACACATAAATCATGTAATCTCGTATTTCCGTTCGATGTTAACCATGTATGTACTGTAAATGGTGACCGTTGTTATCCGAGCAAATATAACGCCCTTTTAGTAGTCAAATTGGTATAAAACCAATAAATACTTCTGGTGTTGCAAAGTTAGGTAAGTTTTTTTTTCATTTCAAGTGTTTCAAGTTTGCACAATTGTTATGAACTGATTTTGAAGCCTTCACCATTACTTCATACTGGGGCGTATCTGCCTAAAGGCCATCATGCCAAAGCGTACTTAATGTTTGAAAAAATGTTTGAAACCCCCCCCCCCCAACAAAAAAACCCCCAAAAAACAAGACAAAAAACAAAGAAAACAAAACAAAAACAAAACAAAAACCAGAAAGAGAAATTAAAAAATGTAAACCATCCAATTGTTGACAATATAACATCATGTCATGTCAATGGCATTGCTTACTTACTTCAAAATTGTAAATAGGCATGAACCTCCGGATTGGTTTATTTTGTTAAACATATAATTAATTGACTGGAATGTCTAAGCAATCATAAATCAGACATGAAAATGTTTTCATGTGACAATGAAATCAGTAATTGAAAGTTAGATTAAAAAAATAATATGTCAACATCAATAAGTATTAATTACAAAATCAGTGCATTGAAGCAAACAAAAGCTTTGGGCTAAAACACGTATTTATGCATGTATTGAGAAAGAAGATGAGCAAATATTATGGCGCTAAATTCCATTGTTGAATCGATAAATATGATGTTAAATTTATTTAACAGTCTCGCTTGAAGTCATCTTTTCATAAGTTCTATGGTTGATACGACGACCTTGTCAGCAAATACAATCTTCTACTGGGTCGCATGCTGACTGACGTTTTTCATACTAATAGTTAGACCATAATTAATCACCTAATTGTCTACGGACCTTTCCGATTTTTTGTCCCGATTACGACAAAGAGCACACGATAGTTGTGGCCGGTCAGCAGAGGATGCTCACTCCTCTTAGGCAACTGATCCTATCTCTATTTTGAGGTCCGTGTTGCTCTGCTTTGAATTTGTATTTTGTTTTATGGATTTTTGAGATGGTTCACGGTTTTTTATTGTCATTTTTTCATTTCATTAATACGATCAAGCAAGAGAATAATGTCTAGTTTTTTGTCTGTATGATAATACAACAAAAACGAATAAAATGCCTTTAAATTTTGAGGTATCAAACCCTCAACCTACAAAGCCTAGTTTTTTAGTGTTATCTAAGTATGATGTCTGATACTGTAACTACCTAGCCATTTAAGCAACATCATTTACTATAATGCTTTGTGAATTTTTGTCTTCGAGTTTATGGACATTCTTTTATTATTTCTTGAACGTCTTCTGAGATATAAAATGTTTTTCCAATGTAAAGTCTGTTCATACTCAAATATATGGTTAATTGAAATTTGTGTACTCTCATTAAAAACAAAGCACAAATCAACTCTATGAAACATTAAATATTTAAGTTCTAAAAATGACAATTTATTGATATATATTTAAAGTTTTAGTAATGTTTGTACATAAATCAACTCGATATATCCCAGTGAACTTGAAATAAAAGGTACTACAGAGTCTGTGTCATCTGTTTGATATTTAGATTGAATATTTCTACATCCGTATTTGACCATTGACCATTACCATTTACACGTACTACACATTTTGACAGTTTTATCGAAAAATCACAGCGCGTCTTATTTAACTCCATTCAGAGAAGTACAATTGAAATAAATTAAAAGAAGAAAATAATTTGTCTCAGAAATTGTATTTTCTACTAACAAGAAATAGTTAAGATAAAAAAAAAGCGATTCTAAGGTATTGGTTAAAGGAATATTCAAATATATCTTTACCATTCATACTTTCTTAAAACATCTAACAATTGTTCCTGTAGTTTCCCCGTCTTCTTACAATACAAAACCCCCGCATGTCTTTAGTATACATTCTAGAATTGACACGTTAGTTGTTTTAAAAAAAATATTGATTAATAAAGCAGTAAAATGTGCTTGGAACAGTGTACGAAATTCACATGTAATATCGCTCTTTGCAGTTCAATAGCCCTCCTTATAAAAAATACAAAGCATACACTTAATAACAAATGATAATAACGAGATTTAGAAATACGCTTTGAAATTGAAGCGCATTCATCACATTGTCAAAGTTGGTTCTCTCACCACTCTCATATAACTCAGAAAACCTGTATATGTCATGTTGTATTAAATTAAATGTCATTTGAAATTAAAATTCCACTGTATATTCATCCTAATTAATAGTAAAGTAATATAATTTCTTATCTCATGAAATTGCGATGGAATGAAACGAATTTTCTATGTCTTATGTTTATCATTATCCGGATTTCTAACCAGATGTTAACATCAATTGGCACAATATTTCAGTCTTTGCTTAATGAAAATCTAATGATTAAATTTATGTAAATGTCAGCGGAATGAAGAGCCTGTTGATAACATGTTCAGTTGCATATTGCATGTGAAAATTTAGTTTGATTAAAATTACAATAAAATCTCAGCTAACAATTAACAGTGAAAATTTTGATCGAACTCTGCTCTTATCGGTGCTGTCTGTTGTTTCGATTATAAACTTGTTAAACTTAGAGTAATAATCGAAAATACATCGTTAAATGCAAGTAACGTTAAAGATCAGGGCTTCAGTGCTAGGGTTTTATTTATAGAAATAGTGTGGAAGAGTCGGCAATATTTCTGCTAACTCTGGCTATCCAGAGTTAACCCTTTAACTCTATCGTTAGAGAGCTTGGCAGTATGCCAGACAATATCCTGTTACAATGTCTATGATACCATTGCATTGGCGAAATGATGTACATGTACCCAAGATCATATGAGAGAGTCATCTAAATTTTTATGTTTTACCCCTCTTATATGTCTTACCAAAATCAAGCTATACGTGATTTTGGAAAAAAAGTTTTGTTCAAATCTTGATTATAATACGTTCTGCACATGTTGGTTGCAATGGCAAAAGACCGTACACATTATTAAAAATGAATGCAGGGTTATTTTGTCCACTATGCCATGCATATGCATTTTGGCTGAAATTCACATGTCCGCAATAAATAAAATTGAAATAAAAACCCTTTTCAAAAACTATTTAGTTTTATTTGAAAACAAATAATACATGTTATTTTATCACCATTTAAAAAAAACTATAGAATTAGTTTGAACCACATAAGACTGCAGTTACCTTTATACTTAATAATGAATGAAATTGCTGTTTATATATACAACATCAAAGTGACTCTGACATGAATAACATAATTTTTCAAATTAACAAACATTTGTTATGTAGATGTGCATCAACCCAAAATAAGTTGATGTCTTTTGAGAGCTTTCATGTTAATTTTTTAACCAACTTCATACAGCACATGGGCATTTGATAAAGTTTCAATTTTTGTTTTCTAGATTAAAGAGATACTAAAATGGAGGATGATATGGCCATAAAATATAGATATGCTAATTCTGTTTTACAAATAAGTCGATATTAGATGATGAAAAAGTAACTATATATTCAGAAAAAAATACATTATTTCTTGAAAGTAAAAACAAGTGCAAAGGGAGCATTTGTAATGTGCTATACATTACTTAATTATTCAAATTCCGCTGTTTTAAGCTAAGAAGTAAAGCATTGGTGATACGTTTAAATCTCTTGTGAGTGAGGCCAGGCAAAACACCATAAAAAGCCAATAAATATTAATTCCTACTAAACAGCACATAAAAGAAGTTCAGAGATGATAATAAATGAGATAAGTAAATTGCACCGACGACAAAACTAAGTCCACACAAACTTGATTATAGACAGTGCTGACAGATCACACTAAGTGACAGACAGAACAAGGTGACAGACAGAACAAGCTGGTTAAAAGGGTGAAGAGGGAGGTCAGAGCCACAGTGTACGGAGACCTCACACGTGACCATGGCACCCCGGACTCAGACTCAAAATTACATTGTATTGTTTGCGGCACTGTTGTTTGCAGTTAATAAAGGTAGGTAAAATAAACGAAATAAGTCAAAATCAAATGTATTTATAATTTTATTTGTCAATTTCAGTTTAAGGAAGGAGTCTTTTTTGGTTTTCGGCTTGTCAAACGTAAATATGATTAATTGTTCATTAAATCAAGATGAAAGGAAATTGAAATAGTATATTTTTCTTTCTTTTTTACTATCATACAACTTGGCATAGAAAAAGTAATAACTTTTTTAGAATCTAACAAGGACTATATTTTTGGCGTAATATTGGCGTAGGAAAATATCAACTGTTTCGCAATTCAAAATTGCTGCAGATTAATGAGTCTGTTTTAGCATTTTAAAAACAATAACGTAAATGTTGGATTTTTTTTACTAATGTCAACTAATGATATGATACTTGGGTTTCAGAATATGTTTTTAAAATATGATTTGTCTATCAAATTAAATTGTTATAAGCTTTTTAAAGCGCATATTCTACACAATGATGTTTGTGAAAAAATCACTAAAATCAGTATTTCTCTCTTATTAAATGGTCAATATTTTAGCTTTTCTGTCAATTTACATCTTTATATAAAGTCTTCATAATACATTAAAATCAGAACTATTTAATTATTGGAAGCATAAATAGATAATCAACATTTCTTCAAAATTTAAGAAAATTAGAGGAAATGCGGGCTAAGCAATATCAATTTTAGTATAAATATTCATTCCAGTTTAGTAGTATAAGCTGATAGGACATTCTGATATTCTACCATTTCATTGAAGAATAGAATCTTCATATCTTAAACAAATGTCTACAGAACTATTAAGAGGCTACACTTATTTTTATCATTCTTTACGTTGAGGTAAAAGGTAGTGACCTTGACCCGACCTTTATGCGAAAACAAAAAGGTCAAATTTGATTCAACTGATAGAATCATCTGGTAATATGATTCCGTTTGACTTTGTCAAAATTTCATGAATTTCTTATTATAAAAAGTATGTTTGATAACGAGAAGACTCCTTCCTTAAATCTTTTCCCTCTAATATATCTCTACTCGCCGGTATTATCTATTGATTTCTCAGAAGATATGCTCTCTGGTGTTTGATTTTTAAATCATTCAATTCAAATACTTTAAATTACAAGAAACCCGAGACTAATTAAAGCATGTCAAAGATACAAATTAGATATGGTAAGCGTATCTACAACTTGCCTTGTCTGAACACGTAGTATTTTATCGTTATATATTGATACAACGTTTCAACAACAAAAATCTGGAAATGCAGATGCATGTCTACAATCGTAGTTTACTTAGGCTACTATGAAAATAACTATTCCATTATTATTTACAATTCCTTTTAGCTTCGGCGTGCAGCGAGTTTTTGGTTGAGAATGTAAGCGATGATAGATTAACGGCCTCCAGTATATTGAATGTGTCGTTTTCTGCCGACAAAGCAAGACTTGGTAGCACTGGGTGGGTTCCTGATCCTTATATACATACCCATCCATGGGTACAGGTAACAGTTTACTACTATGTTGATGGGTAGAAAAAAAAGAAACACTGTAAAGGGGTAATTATGCCACCTGATGGTATTTACCGATAAAGCTGCATGTATCGAACAATTTAAATACGCAATATGATAGACCATTGCCTAATGAATTTATTACAACTTTTCTTGTTAAGGTATCTCACCTGATACGTGAGATATCTACCTTTAAAAATAACTTTTTCTATAGGATATATGGAACTTCCTATCGGAATAACAGAACTTCCTCGATAATATTTGAAAATCCAATAGGGAACTTTAATTTCCTTTATAAAAACTACTTGTCTGAATCAAATTTGCGACAATTTATACAATTTCTATAAGATATTTAGCAAATCCTTTCAAAACAATTATCAAAATTCCTGTTGGAAGATTATATCTCCTTTGGAAGTTTTCATATGGAATAAACATTTTTAAAGGTAAATACCTCACTTGTCAGGTGAAACACACTAAAAACAAAAGAAGTTATACACTCCATAGACAATGGTTTAGCATTTATTTTAATCATAGATTTTTACGAAACTGCATATTAATCGGGTGCCAAAAAAAATAAACAAAAAAAAACCCACATTGGCACTGACATAATTATCCGGCATAGTAAAACTGGGTAAATATGTGTTTCTGAAAAATGCATTTTGAATATAAGCTACAAAAATGAAGTTTTCAGATTTAAACAAGAAAAACACTTTAAAAGATTGTATGTTTTAGTTAATAGTAATCAAAATTTATAACCATGTTCTCAATTGCTGACAATTTCAAAAGCTTTCAATTTTTGCCCTCCGAAGAAGTGAAATCTCATTTTTTATAGGAGTTTTCAGAGTATCTATTGAGACTTGTTATTTGTTTTAACCTTATCTTAACAATATTTGGAAAACGATTTTTCAAAGAAATTGTTATATTTATACACAATTTTAGTCAGATTGTAGATGTCTGACAATGTCTTAATATGTTCTGTTAAAAGTAGTGTCAGTACAATAAATATAGATAGCCACACAGATCACTTATAAGTATATGGTGCTTGCTTTTTCAAACGCTAAAAGTATCAGCATTAGGAAACATCGAGTCAGGCTGGTAAGGTTTGGGTTTAATTTGAAAAAAAAATCTACTATATAAAATAAGCTCCTTCCTCGCCGACACCAATCTGACTCTAAGTTTAGACCTTTTCAAGGGAATACTAAAGCAAACATTTCTCAAGGGAATACTAAAGCAAACATTTCTCTTTAGGTCGACTTTGGACAACCTGTTACCATAATGGCTGTAGTGACGAAAGGATTTGTATCCGAGTACTACAACGGATACGTTACGAAATACATATTGGGGTACAGTAACACAACCTCAAGCTGGAACACGGTGGAAGACAGCACCACCCATGTAAGTCATTCCTATCTGTCAATTGATAGATAGCTTGTCAAGTTTGTTACTGACATGAGTCAAGGCGAAGAAGATTATCTATGGATTATCTATGGATTATCTATGGATATCTTTCTACACTGTTTCTACCGAAAATATCCAACAAATAATTTTTACAATATAACATATTTTATGCTTATCGGTCTGCCGTTTTGTTGCACCAAAATTAATAATAATCGTCCAATATCGGCGGAACAAAAACAAAATTGAAGGGACATGCAACACAACTTGTTGGTTGTTACTTTAATTCATATTTGCATCTGTACTGAAGGGTATTGCAAAACAATTGATGACTAGGTTTTGGAAACGTGATTTGTTTGACATTTGACCTTAGCCTTTGACTTTTAGCAACATTTGTGTCCTTTTCTCCATAATAATATCAGTTTTCATGTTGATTTTTTTCACTTCTTTTTGGGCATTTTTTAATGTTAAAGCATTGTAATCAACAAGTAAAAGTCAATATTTATTTAGAGAAGAATTGATGATAATAAATAATCATGAATAACGATTTTTTAACAGCACAGCGATATGACATCTCTTTACGGTTTTAGAGCTTGTGTTCATGCAATAAAAAGAAGGGTATAATATGAGTAGTGCTACAGGTATCCAAAATGAATATTTAAACATTGAATTGTATAATTGTTACATTTAAGGTCTTCCGTGTCCAACGGAAGACCTTTTTGTTTTCGTACTGTTTCTTATTATTATTTTTTTCCACAAATTTTGTGCACGCGATTTCTCAGAAACTATTAGGCCGATTTTGACCATTTTTTCACAGATGATTGCCAGTGGTCATAATTCTAGACGTTTTTTTGAAATTTTGAAATCGTCACTTCCGGTACTGAGTTACGGCGGATTTTCTATTTTATTACGACCTATTTTGTGCAGACCTGATCTTAGAAACTATTTGAGATATGAATACGAAATTTTCAGGATATGTAGTCTATAGTTTGAAGTTGTGCACTATTATATTGTTTTACCCCAGTGGCGCCATTTCTTTGAGCTCGCCTAGGCACGAAAATTGGGTACGAATTTTCATTCAAAATTTTCATCCGTTTTGATCTGTATCTTTTTATCAGTTGATAATTTGTTAAATAGTATATAACAAAAGTGGTAGAGAATCAAAAGGTTTTTTCCAATAAAATCAAGAAAAAGGGGCTGGCCCCTTCAATTAGGGACCAAGAGACTCGTAAAGTCTATTACAAATAACTTGAAAACGATAAATATTTCATTATGCAATATAGAATCGAAGTTGTTGAACACTACATTATCGGTTTGAAAAAGTCATCGTCAGGCCCATGTTAGATGTAATTAGGGATTTTTATTCATTGCCTTAATATTTGGGGGGGGGGGGGGGTGTTAATTTTGAAATTGTATCGATATTTCATGGTATCATTTAAAATTAAAGAAAAAAATCGAACGGAAGACCTACTCGTTACTCGTAACGAGGTCGTATCTAGTTATTATTTTTTTTTTCCAAATTTTTTGCACGCGATTTCTCGAAAACTATTCGGCCGATTTCAGTCATTTTTTCATAGATGATGAGTCATGATCTGAATTTTATATGTTTTTGAAATTTTTGTTGTCGTCACTTCCGGTACCGATTTATCGGCCATTTTGTTGTTTTTTTACGACCTATTTTGTGCAGAGCTGATCTCAGAAACTATCAGAGATATGACTATGAAATTTTCAGGACAGGTAGTCTATAGTCTGAAGTTGTGCACTATTATTTTGTTTTACGCCAGTGGCGCCATTTCTCTGAGCTCGCTTAGGGCCGAAAATTGGGTAGGAATTTTTATCTGAAATGTTCATACCTTTTGATCTGTATCTTTTTATCAGTTGATAATTTGTTAAGACATATATAACAAAAGTAGTAGAGAATTAAAAGTTCTTTTCTACGAAATCAAGAAAAAGGGGATGGGCCCTTAAAATAGGGGCCAAGACACTCGGAAACTCTATTACAAATAACTTAAAAATGATAAAGATTTTGTAATGCATTATAGAAGCAAAGTTGTTGATCGTAACAATATCTATCAGAAAAAATCATTGCCACGCCCATTTATGACGCATTTAGGGTTTTTTAGGGGCCAAAGTACTTAAACTTTGACACTATATATCTAGAGAAGGAGACATATTTTCTTAAGTATTGTAGAAAAGAAAATGTCTGTATTCATGATTATAATCAATTCCACTTATCAAAACACCCATGTCTGTCCCCATTTAGGGTCTACAGGGCTGGCCCCTAAAATATTTAATCATTTGAATCTTAAAAGTGAACAAAAATTTTAGATAGGTGTAAGAACAAAAAATGTTAGTATTCTTGAGACCTTTCGAATGAACTCAAGAAAAAGGGGCTGGCCCCTAAGATTAGGGGCCAAGGCACTCGTAAAGTCTCTAACAAATAACTTGAAAACGATCAAGATTTTGTACTGCATTATAGAAGCAAAGTTGTTCATCGTAACAATATCAGTTTGTAAAAGTCATTGCTACTCCCATTGATGACATAATTAGGGATTTTATGGAACTAAAATCTTAAATCTTTTATGTGCTGTAGGTATAAAAACCAAAACACTTTGTTAAGCATTGAAAATGGTATTGACAATCATATGCCTTATCTGAAAGGGAGGGGTTGAGGGGAAATTTTGAAATTTCATTTATATTTTTTAAAATGTACACACTGTATCGTTTAAAAATTGAACGGAAGACCTACTCGTTACTCGTAACGAGATCGTATCTATACTAGTTAAAGTCATCTTTTCGTAAGTTTTTTGGTCGATAGAACGACCTTGTCAGCAAACACTATTTTTTCACTGGGTCGCATGTTGACTGAGGTTTTATTTATACTAATTGTTCGACTACAATTAATCACCTGATTGTCGTCGGACCTTTCCGTTTTTTTCCCATTTACGACCAAGAGCCCACCGCGGATGTGACCGGTCAGCAGAGGATGCCCACTCCTCCTAGGCACCTGATTCTACTTCTATCATTTTGGAGGTCCGTGTTGCCCTGTTTTGAATTTGTATCTCGTTTTTAAACGATTTTTGGGATGGTTGATGAAAGTTTGTTATTGTCCTTTTTCATTGAATTGTTCAACGACATGTCATTTTAGCAACGCTTTTAATCCTGCAAATTTGTGTCAATATTCCAACTTAAAATAATCCCACGTGTTTGTGAATTGTGTTATCAATGTCAAGCGCATTTTGATTTGGTATTATCAACTCTGTGTTTAAGTTTATGCATCAACTTAAATGTGTTTATTTCTCCCATGCAGTTGAATATAAACTTATAGTACATTATGTATGTACTTTATTCTGCTTAGATATAAGTGGATAGCAGGGCTTAACTATTCATGCTATGTGTTAAATATATTGTTTTATCACATGTTTATCCCAATATACGGTGGATATCACTCATGCGATAAATTTTTGATATTCAACTGTGTGTTCTTACGCCACGTGACGTCATAGTTAATCATTACGTAGGTTTAGACGGTTGGTTGACGTAGAATGAAAAAGTAAATAATTAAAATAAATCCACCCTCCTGTGACGTCATACATTTTACATAAACCATGAATTCATTAAAATTCTGCAAGTCGATTTGTAATTTCTAAGTTATTATAGGTGCACATCAAAAACTCAAATCAGTGTTTACTTGGAGATATTTTATAAGCGTTTTTCATCCTTACATTCGACATAATTCAATAATGAC
Source organism: Magallana hongkongensis (assembly GCA_015776775.1). Classification (NCBI taxonomy): domain Eukaryota; kingdom Metazoa; phylum Mollusca; class Bivalvia; order Ostreida; family Ostreidae; genus Magallana; species Magallana hongkongensis. Next base: position 12,360,791 of record CM027472.1, on the reverse strand, counting down.
AAAGGGAAATAACTCTTTTCTATTTTTCTCTAAGTGATATATCTAAAAGCTATAATTTTTCTAATGTAAACAATTTTTTTCTTTTTTTTAGAATTAATTTTAGTTTTCTGGCATAGTGAGTAATAAAATTTAAATATATAAACAAGTATCCATCCTCTTTTATTTCATTTTTAAACAAGAAAAAGTGTGATTTTCAGATGATAATTTCAGCCTTTGGTTTTTATTACCTTATATCTTAAATAGTTTGGATACATATATATTTTATTTATTTTTTGATAAAATTCAAGTCCAATAAGTTAAAAAAAGTTAAGTTTTTTAACTTTGAACCCATAATTTTATAGATACGGAGTTACCTTTTAAAATTCAGTTGAGGGGTGTTGAGAGAAACATTTAATGTTGTTTCAGTTATTTGTCATGAATTCATAAAAAAAATGTTCGAAAATGAATGTCTTTTACTTAAACTTCAAGGAACTTTTTTTCCATGCGTAACGTTGTTGACGTGTTGAAAATAATGTGTTGTGTGGCTCACAATCACAATTTTTACAGAAAAAGTTCGGATTAACATAATACTCGGTAAAACATGTGATAAAAAGAATCTCTCATGATTTGCGATGGTTTATGATTTTATCCAACTCGTTGTGTGTTTTCTATCCCCTCGCCAAGGCTCGGGGATAGAAAACACACAACTCGTTGGATAAAAATCATATACCATCGCAAATCATGAGAGATCCTATATTAATAAAATCAATATTACTCTATTTAATCAAATCTAATTAAATTACATAAATTCTGATCATTGAATCTTTCAAGGATCGCTTTGACAATAAATATGGCTACTGTATACTGTAGGCGAATGAAAGACTGGGCAAATTCCAATGCTTTTTAATATTTCTCTTTAACGCAATTTTGCTTGGATCAATTAAAGATGGGACGAAACCGTTTGCAAGTGTAAAAGGGCGAAAGCACGAAAATAACCAAGGATTTAGTTTTTGACTATAAAAGAAACTTTTTTATTTAAAGGAGTTCATCGGGAATTCAGACCACACGGCAGCAGTGACTAACGCTCTTCCACTCCCTATTGTTGTCCGCTATCTTCGCCTCTACCCAATATCGTTCTTAAACCTCGAAATCCTTCGACTAGATGTGATTGGTTGTTCTGGTAATTCTTAGAAATATGTAAAATATAGAAAAGATTGCGATATAAATTTGTTCCTATCGTGATAAAATATTCAACATTTTCAGATACTGTGGAATCATCAGATTTCGTGGCAGCTCAATTGTTTTGGAATTCGTGGGTACCTCTCGTTCACGAATAATCATCCTCCACGAATCAATAAATTAGAGTTATAATGTCATAATTACACGAAATTACATCCCCACGAACCTGTAAATTTTAAAGAATCCACGAAAGTTACCCCCCATGAATTTTAATGATTCCACAGTATATTTTATACATAAGAAAAAAAACATTATATAAGTATTTGAAAACCATATTTACATTATTTGATTTTAATAGGCAATTAACTTATCTTGTAAGGATATTTAACGATGTTGAAGACATCATGTGTGGTCTTTTTCCATTGCATATATAAATTACTTTCTAATTCTTTTGTTAACAGGTGCTACGGATAATTCTCTAACTTTAAATGCGCAAACGAATACTACTGTTTCATCGGCGCAGCCTTTATCTACCACTTTGAGTACATCAGCCACTCCCAATGCCTCAACCATTTCGAATATATCTACCAGAGACGTCAATGTATCTTCGTTATCCACTTCGGGTACACACACCACTACCACTATTTCTTTGTCTTCAGAATCAACTCCCACCACCTCTCGCACGCTTGCGTCGACTTTATTCAACAGTTCTGGGACTAATCTTTGCACATGTGCTTGTCGTACCCAAACCAATGTTTCCTTGACACCAAGGGAAGTGCAGACAAAAATAGAAAACATAGTACAAAATCTAACAGTCTCAAAGGAGAAGACATCAAAATTTATCAGAAGCAAGATATCAGCACAGGATAAACGACCAGAGGTTGTGTATGTTGGATCTGTGGCTGTAGCACTTTTATGTTTAATGGTCGGGCTTGTTGTTTTACCGGACGTCTGTACTGTGGTCCGATTTTTTTATTCAATGCTAAACAAGTAGAAAGAAAATAATTTTGCAGTTTATAAAATTTGAACTTTATATTGGTACAATTGATATCGTTAGTCATCAGTACAAAAAAATACATTTATGTATGTAAAGCTCAATATAAGCTATTGCAGCACTAAACAATTAATTTATATACCCGTTGCATATACATGTTTTAACTTAAAAGGTGTATATGGATAGATTAATAAAGAATTGAGAGACATGCGATATACATGTATATGAATTGATAAGACGACCAAAAATTTACATGTAAGTAAAAGAAAGCGGTACATGCATATAAAATATAGCTAACATCTAATATTCATATGATTATGTAGAAAAATACAAAATAAAGCAGAACAAATTCAACATTTTTCATTCAGAAATATAATATAATGAAAATTAACAAATCTTTCGTACAAAATTCAGTATTTTGTTTTATCACATGTTCAGCTCAACATACGGTGGATATCACTCATGTGATATTACACAGAGTACTCTTACCCAACGTGACGTCATAATTAAACGTTACGTTGGATACGGCTTTTGATTGGCGTTGCATGAAAAAAAAACCCCCAAAATATTGCAGCCTTAAAGTGTGGAAATTTAAATGTGAAACATTTAATTCTGTTTATTTATTTTTTCATGAATTGATAAAAATGATCGAGAATGAAATGTATGTTTGTTAATCTTCAAAGAACCATTTTTGTTGACGTCTTGCAGTAAATGGGTTGTGCGACTCATAATCATAATATTAAAAAAAACAGATTGAGGTTTAACAAAAGACGTGGTAAAACACGTGATAAAGGAATCCCTTATGATTTGCAATGGTGTATGGTTTTTAACCAACTCGTTATGTGTTTTTTTTTTTAGAAAACACACAACCAGTTGGATAAAAATCATATAACATCGCAAATCTTGGGATATCCATATCTAAACTAGATTGCATTTGACAATTTTAAAAGTAAAACAGAGTAATTTTATATATATATATATATATATATATATATATATATATATATATATATATATATATATATATATATATATATATATATATTTGTATATATATAAAACACTAAAAATGGCTAACGACACAAACAATAGAAATTGTCAAATTTTCGGGACAACCAGTCCCTTCTTCAGGACCAAAAAATGAATTACATGAGTAAAAAACAAAGAACACAAAATCTAAAGCTACTACTAAACTACTTAAGAAACTATAAAAAAAAAAGAACAGCTACATTATAAACATTTGTTCACATTCTTAAAGAAGGTGTTAATACTGTCGCCGATCGCTCTAAAGTAATCAATCGATTGCCAACTTCACGCCTGATTAAGTTAATTAGCTAATTAAAATTGACGTCCGAGTAAATAAATGAAAATTTGAACCCCTGTTGTTAACTCGTACGGCACGTATGATATTGACTCGAATTTTTGATTAAAAAGAGATAAAATTAAATAAAAATAAATAAATAAAATTAAGAAAAAAATGATTTACAAATAAAAGGTAGTAAAGAAACTAATAAATGAAAGAGGCGCAGTTGACAGATTTTATAAGATTACTCTGTGGGTGTCAGGTGATGTATGGCTATGAGACGTTCACTTTAGTGAAGTCCATTTGTTTGTTCATGCCATCAGGTCTGAATGATTTGAGTCTATGCATCCAGAACTTTTCCTTGCTTTTCCTCTCCGCGTCTGTCCAATGAGGATTATGGTCAATAACCAATACTGTCATGTCTTCCCATTTGTGGCCACTTGTATTAAAATGTTCTCCGGCGGGCTCCTTGACTTTTTTGGTCTTTATGGTAGAGCGGTGGTTGTTGATCCTTCTGCGGAGGTCACCTGTTTCACCAACGTATTGCTTAGAGCAGACTTTGCAACTGATGAGATAGATGCAGTTGTCTGTACGGCAAGAAGTGTTACCAAATATCTTGTAGGTGCAACCCGTGATGGGGCTTTTAAAACTGTCCGCGTCGGTGCTGTGTTTGCACAAAAGGCATCTGGCATCGGAACAAGTTTTAAAACCACCATTTGGCAATGGGTTGTCTAATCTTGCCCTCACTACCATGTCCTTTAAGTTCCTCGGGCGTTTAAACGCAGCCATCGGTGGATCCTTGAAAAGATCAGCCATTCTTTCGTTAGTGTAAAGGATGGGCAGATTATTTCTAAGGATGCTGTTGAGGTTCTTAAGGGCGGGGTGATATGTAGTGACAAGTGGAACCCTGCTTTTGTCTGTTTTCTCTTTGTATTGTAAAAGGGGTTTTGTCTTTAGTGGTAATCTCATCAATTGCAGATTGAACTGTGTGGGCTTTGTAGCCTCGATTATACAGATGGGATTTTAATATTCTGCTCTGTTCTTCAAAGATTTCATTAGAAGAACAGATTCGTCTGATTCGGGTTGTTAATCCTTTAGGAATTCCTCTTAAAGTATGGGGAGGGTGGCAACTCGATGGCGTGAGGTAGAGGTGATAATCAGTGGGTTTGGTATGGAGACTGAATTTTATTTCACCATCTTCCAAGGTGGATGTAGTATCCAAAAATACATTTTTGGAACTAGATATGTCCACTGTGAACTTAATCGAATTGTGGAAGGAGTTGGCAAAGGTGATGAAGTCATTTAGGCAGTCTCGGTTTTCGACCAATTTCATCTCAATATCATCAATGAACCGCAACCAGCTCAAAGGTTTGAAAGGAGCTCTGAGAAGGAGGTTGCGTTCAAATCTTCCCATAAATGTATTGGCGTAAGAGGGAGCCATTTTGGTGCCCATAGCTGTACCACTTATTTGTATGTAATGTTCGCCATTAAACATGAAATTGTTTAGCTTGAGAACATGTTCAAGGAGCTCGAGTAGAGATTCGGTTGACGGCTGCTGAATCGTTCTACTGTCCCATACCTCCCTGCAGGCCTCGATACCTTCATCGTGAGGAATATTTGTGTACAAGGACGTGACGTCCATTGTAACGAGAAGAGTATGGTCTGGCAGGCCAGAGGAAGGTGTTTTATTAAGATTTACTCATGTCATTTATTTTTTGGTCCTGTAGAGGGGACTGGTTGTCCCGAAATTTGACAATTTCTATTGTTCGTGTCGTTAGCCATTTTTAGTGCTTTATATATTCAATTTACTGGCTTAGTATCTATATATTAGATCCGACACTTTAAAGATGCCTAGTGTTGTTGATTCCATTCAGTGCTATCTATCTATCTATCTATCTATCTATCTATCTATCTATCTATCTATCTATCTATCTATCTATCTATCTATCTATCTATTATTACTTATTAGGTTAGTTACTGACTCACTACGGAAATATATTGAGTTGATCAATCTCATAGATGGCGAGGCGAAGCCGAGCCGTCTATGAGATTGATCAACCCAATATATTTCCGTAGTGAGTCAGTAACTAACCTAATAAGTGTTTTGTTTTCCCCGAGGACTATTAAGCGACATATTTATTCACAAATAGCGATGATCATGGCACAGCCATGTATAAGATGCCTAACATCTCGTCCAATTTAACTCATTTAAACTCTTCAAAATTTTCAATCTCACCTTTCAAATACTCTTTAAAAATCTTTGCTTCACCCATGTTTACCTACAATGTTTTGTTGATATTCAATTTTAAATGTTTTCTCCCTTTTCCCTGCAGAGATTTGAGCAAATTTCGACGCTGCCATTTTGTTCTGCTCCAGACAAAACAATGTGACGTCAATATTTTAAGGGCAACTACTCCAAATACTTTAAGAACTTACGACATGCGGTTAATGTATTAAATACTATGAAATGTCGAAATGAGTTAGCGAAGCGTCGACCAATGATGGCCATATTGCCTAATATTAATTCTCACAGAACAAATATAGAGATATATGAGGCAATCACGTGCTATGTTTAAACCAATGAAAATGTGACATTTCAGTCCAAGGGAAAACAAATATATATAATAACTCTGTCTCAATCATGTCTCTCTGATTTATTTTAATATTTACAAAACATTTTATTTATATAACATTTTTGCTACATGTAAAAAAACTCGCTGTGATATCAAGAAATTTTAATTTGTTTTTGTTTATTCAGTTCCAACTATAATCCTACGATAAAGACTTTACGTTGTATTTACGAATGAAACAATTAGCACAAATGTCCATATTTTATAAGATATTTGTTATCATTTGTTATCATTTTTGTAAGTATGAACAGAATTTCATGTTGAAATTTATTGACATTGTTTGTACTATTCAACAATTACACATCCTTGTCGATTTTAATATTCTAATAGTTTGGATCGTCTTTAAATTAAAAGTTTTTTGAACATGTAACATACTGCTTGATATCAAATCACTTTATTAACATAACTATTAATTTTTTTACCTTTCGGAAAAAATCCACATATATGAGTATCAAAAGTTTAAAAAAAAGAATAAAATTTTAGGCATTCAGTATTCATTGTTTGTTCCACAGGTACTTCTAAGCATGCATTTATTTCAATTCTTTCCAGTTTAACTGGACCTAATTACAATTATATTTCCTGTTTTCATATAACAAATCTTTATTCATAACGAATATGTTTTTTTGTACGTGTATCGTATATCGTATCTTTCTCCACAACGGGTCTTTAAAATCGAGACACCCGTTAAAAATAACTGAATAAATACGCAATCGAGAGCAACAGGGATGTCCTCTGTACAGTTCTAAAATTAGACATACAATCCTTATGAATTATAAAGATTTGACCATACTAAACATAAAATCAAATATTGTTTAATGAATTGTGTTTCTATTAATGTTCACTTTTTTTTTTGAAGCATATGGAATGCATTTTTATTGTTCTTTTTAGCAATTTTTACTTATCTTTTAAAAAAAATACCATCTGTCTGCCTAATAAAATATTATTAGAGATTGGATGGTTTATGCTGTGAGGAAAGCTAAGGCATTCATTACACCATGAGACAAATGGAGAAGTCAACTTTCAAATTATGAGTTTCACCTGTTGCGCCACAAGCTAAAATCATTTTGCCGTTGCGTTTTTTTTTTATTATAGTTAACTATTTCCTACAAAAAATAGCTCAAAAAAATTAATTCCATTTGCAAACAAGGTCGTAAATTTAAAAAAAATATGCTTGTTGCAAAAACTGAACGTTGACCCACTGCTGCGTCATAAGCTGAAATCTTAAATTTGTGGCCGTTACTTATTTCTGCATAAATCGTTTAATTATGAGACAATATCAAAACGTAGAACTTTTACCGCAACATCTCATGTTAGATACTGTGTTTATGTTTTCCCTTCAATGCATTTGATACTAAAAAACGTCATATTCTATACAATATAACCGCTAACTGGCTCAAAGCACAATAATGATGATTAATCATAGTGTTTAAAAGCATTTTAATGCATAATAATTTATCTGTCTACCGATTTGAGTTATCTGGGTATTTTAAGAAATGTTGAATAAAATCTTTTGCATTTGTATTTAAGTCAGGTTTCTGTTAAAGGTACCCCACTACACCTATACTTATACTTTTTAAGACACTACGTCACAAGATGGCGATATAAATGTTTTGTTAAATTGTTTATATCTTTCGATTCGGTTGTATATTGTCGTAGCTAAGTGGTTAAATTATTGGGCCTCTGAACCGCAGATCATCAGTTCGAATCCGCGGGGAGCTTTTGTTCATGTTTACTGAAGTAAATTTTCGAAAATGTAATTTTTCATTCAAAATTGCACATTTTTTGCCGATTTGACTTAAATACTTCTTATCCATTATGATATCAATCATAATCAAGTAATTTTGAGAAAATATTTCAAAGTATAGTGAGCCACCATATACTTTGCAATTCCATCACCTGTTATCCAACGATTTATAAACTTTTGATTTTGTACACTGTTCGTGCTCACCACATGTCATATATAAACACATTAAAATATGCCAAATTATGTCCAATTATTATTCATTGTTTTTAGTCCATGATTACACTGGATTAAAATTCACGCACTGGTGATCCGATACAAGACATTCTAACATGTAAACTAACTGTTCCAGACACAGGTATATCAGGGGTATTTGTATTTCTCTGTGGAATAAAAAGGGTTTCATTACCATACATCAGTAATTGGGTGTAAATTATTTTATGATTAAATACTTAATTATTATCAGGAAAAAAACTAAATTTATAATGCTGTGCAAATCAAAGACGCAATAAGGCTTAAACGTCCAACATTAGGGTTTAAAAAAAAGGGTCATCTATCAATATGTTACTACCAGGTAATAAAAATCATTTATCAAATCACTTACAACTGGCAAAACATAATATTAATGAGTTCTAATATTTTTTCTATTATACAAATCTCTTTGATTAGGAAGATAAATATATTCTTATACGTAAAAAAAAAGTGTTATTACCTTCCAAACTTCAGAAATGCGTTTCGCGAGAAACTTCAAATATTGTAAACTGTAGAGTTAGTTACCATGATTCATTGTGTATAATCTAGAAATTTTAGACGAAGAAAGAGAAGAAGGGTATAATTTAATTCAATTTCCATTTTTTTTAATTTCAAGAAAACGGGTATAAAATCAGTCTACATTATCATGATTCATTTACATTAATTTTTTTTTTTTTTTAACACGCTATTTGATTCTTTGATTGTTCACCGTACCGAATCAATTTATACAACTGATTTGACGAAGGATCCGTACCGATTTAATCACTTCCTTATACCGCCTTACACTTAACTTATATGAATAGTTATTATTGATCATGTCTCGTAAAATCACTCAAATGAACAATAAACGTTACAAAAAGAAATACGACAATATGTTAAAGAAAATATCGCATTTTAAAATCATTTTGTTGCATATGATGTGTATAATACACCGATATCAATTTGAATTTATCCTAAAACAGCAATACAGCAGTAATACTGTATTCTTCAACCCGACATACAAGAAGGGAATTTGTAGAAAGAGATCTGTAATTTGTCGATGAATACAGGCATTATACGGTATTTTTTTATCATAAATATAGAATAATTAAGCAAACTGTGATGCAAAGATATCCTGGGACAGAATATCAGAGAAGTAATATTGATTCCTGCAAGAATTAGTTTGTAGTTCCCTCTCTACCGACGGCATCTAACTCATGGATTATGTGTATTCAATTTAAGATAAGATTGAAATCCTCCAAATATATACAAGAGGAGCTATGATTGTCTTCACGACTGCAATGGCTTGAAACAATTGTTTATTGCTTGTATCCAACAATCTGACATCGATTTTCGACTCATATGATTAATGCATATCAAAATGCACAATAGTGTCAGATGATATTTATGGAAATTAGTTATTTACATGTATTGAAATGACGAAAACTTTTGACTTCATACATTATTTTCAACTGTACGCTTCATAAAGAATCCTTATCTGATTAAAATCGTTACAAAATCAAAGTACTGAAGTACTGACGGGAGTTGATTTTATCGATTATTATTTATAATAAAATCAACGATATGTTATTTTGCATGGCAAATTATTCACTATATGTGTTTGAATTACATACATTTATTTTGAAATATGAATTCTCACGCAGGAATTGCGTGCAAACCCAATATGAATCATGTTGTGTAATATTCAAAGAATTATTCCATCAAACTACGTATCAGTAATCGAAATAGTTATGAGAAATTGTATGGACCCAAGCAAAATTGAACTATAGTCTCGTTCAACCAGACTCTCAGCTGTCTCCGTTAATCTCCGACAAACAAGAGAGACTCTCTGCTTGTCGGAGATTTTCGGAGACAGCCCAGCGTCTGGCTGAACGAGACTATATTGAACTCTAGCGTAGGAATACATAAAATGCACGACTTCAAAAAATATCTAAATTATCCGTACCATTTAAAATCTGATTTTTTACAATGAGTCTATAAATAAGTTTCCTTGAAAAACAATGCTTAATAACTCATAACATCGAATTTATCGATTACATCTATATGTTGTCAGCGGTGTATTGATTTGTACTTAGGTCCAAACACTGTTTCACTTTCGGTTTGCCCGAGTAACTGCTTAGGAGAGTTGATAAAATCAACTCCCAAAAATCAATTTTGATCTCATATATCAAATTAAATGTGGAATATGTGATAGGGCTGTAATAACACAAAAAAAACTCTTTTTTATTGGCAATTTATTTTTGAAATTTCACTACAGAAAACACACACAGAGGGCATACGGACGGGAAGTAACACCGTAACACGTATCAGGGAAAAATTTGGTACTGTAAATAAAATGAAAAACCAATAACAAATTAGAAATATTGCTTCTTACAGCCAAAAGGTATAATTCAAAAATTATATAATATAAAACTTGGGTTTAGTAACATCGTTGAAATCTTATACATGCAATGTATATACACCAAAAATGACATAAATACATCAAAACCAATTCTATAGAATGGTTTGTTTTAACTATGGGTACTTTATTGGTTCCATATCAGTTGAACAACTTCATAAAATGATAAAGAAAAAAACATGTTCAATGGTCTCGGAATTTCAACCACAGAAATAACGGACATCATTATTGAATATTTTCATTTTTAAAAGTAACTTCTAACAGAAGTTATTTTATACAAAATTTCGTATTGCAGCCTTGTGCTACTACTACAGAATCTAGGGTTGGAATAAAAGGGGTGATTTTTCGGTTAAAAGTGGTTCAAAGACTTCGTTTTTACTGATGTTTGGGTTGTCTCTGAAAATGAACAAAACTCAATAAAGCTATTACAACAGGGGTATATTTCCTGAAATTCATTTAACTGCAAATAGTTTTAAATATGTTGATGCAAACGAAAATCGTAATAATAAATGTGGGCTATTAATTGTTTATTAATTCCTTATTGCTTAGACATGCCATCTATGTTTAAATTTGATATTTTTGAAAAGCAATTTATAGTTTCCAATGCATTAGGAAAATATATTATTCCAGGATAAGCAATTTATCAATTTTTCTCCGACAATTTGTAATTGCTTACCTGAAGACAGATTGCTGCATTTAAGAACATAGGTATTACTATCAGAGTTCAAAACCTTAAATCAGAAAACTAACGATAAAATGAATATCAGTTCATATCAGTATAAGACTTGTTGACATTGCGTAAAAGACCACCTTAAAGAGATATACATTGTACCTGTCATGAGGTCATATAAAGCCTAAAGGTTTCACCAATCCATCTGCCATTGATGAATCAGTTTTCTTTAGGACATTTTAACGTTAATATAATTCTGAAAAAAGGAAACCCAACAGCTTTAATACAATTTCTGTTTGATTACCAATTACTTTTATTAATTTTACTTAATTAATTTTATTTCTATTTCATAAGTACTTGAAAAATTTTGTCTTTAGCTATGTTAAAAAAAATTCTTTGAACTTTTCTTGTTTAGCGTAAAAAATCTGAATAAAAATCATATACTATCCTAATCAGTATCAAATTTTCGTATCACAACACTTACAACATTTGGCGTAACACATACCTAATATTTGAATATAACAACATCAAAATTTTATTTTTTGTGTTCTCGCAATTCTCCCCCTTTAAGACTTTTTATCATCTTTGTAAATTTTCACCACTCGTTTCTTTCTTTATCGTCTGTTTGGTTGTTGGATACAAATATGTAGCAGCGATGTCACAAATGGCGTCGCCATGACAAACAAACGTATTAAGACAACATTGGACTTTGACGTTTCAGGCCATCGGACTTGAGGAGAGTCCATTGGACTTTGGCGTCGCCATCGGACTTTGGAGTCTTACAAATTTAACCTTTTTTTCTATTGTCCAATATTGTTGTTCATTCCTCCATCCCATCCATTCAGTTGCTTTGAATACACACAGAGAAATATTCAACTTTTAGTTTTTTCTGTTTCATTAACAGGGCAATTTCAGCGCTGGTGTATTATTAGTAAAATGCTCAATTCTGTCGTCCTTATTTCAAATCTCTACAATATGTTTATATTTCTCATGTCATTAATGAAATATGTTTTAGATATTATTGTAATGCATACTACATAAATTTCAGTATGATGTTATTTTTTATTCCAATAAGTCAGTTTTAATTCCAAAACGTAACAGACATCACTGTTTTAGGGTTTTGGGGTTTTATTTGGTTGTTTCTTAATTGTTTTTGGTATTTTGTTTATTAATTCGCAAAATTGTTTTCTTAATTTTCTTATAGCGCTGAAAATAAAAATCTTAACAGTGTACATAGATCAGGTAGAACAATGAAGCTGGCGAACATACATAATAATGCTATGGCAACAGATCCAACATAGACCACCTCTGGTCTTGTATCCTGTGCCGATATTTTGCTTCTTAGGTATTTTGATGTCGTCTTTTTTGAGATTGATAAATTCTGTACAATGTTTTCAATTCTTGCCTGAACTTCCTCTGGTGTCATTGTAAAGCTGGTCTGAGCACAGTTACATGTACATAGTCCAGCTTGAGTAGTGTAGAATACTGTCGACTCAGATGACAAAGTGCTATGAATGTCTGATGTACTCGAAATATTAGTAGTTATTGGTGAAGACATAGCCATGGTAGTGGTTGGAATTCTCGAAGTGGTAGAAGTAGTTGGTGGCGACAACGTCGTGGTAGCGGGTGGTATACTCGAAGTGGTAGAAGTGGTTGGGGGCGACAACGTCGTGGTAGCTGGTGGTATTCTCGAAGTGGTAGAAGTGGTTGGTGGCGACAACGTCGTGGTAGCTGGTGATATTCTCGAAGTGGTGGAAGTGGTTGGTGGCAACAACGTCGTGGTAGTGAGTGGTATACCCGAGTTGGTAGAAGTATCTTGTGAATGCAACGTAATTGTAGAAGCTTGTGTATTCGAAGTTTTAGAAGTGGTTGGTGAAGATAAAACCGTCGTATCGACAATCCGGCGACTTCTGTTTTGCGTTGTCATGGTAATTGAATCATGTGCTGTAGACAATGTGGTGTTAGTGTTTGCTGAAGAAATCCAATTAGTTCCTGAAAACAAAGACGTGATAGCAGTTTGCGCAGTTAAAGTGGTAGTCGGTCGCACAGCAAACAAGGAAGAAGTTGTTGTAAACACTACAAAAAAAAATTCAGACCTTAATTGATATAAATTGTAAGGTTTAGGCAAACAACGAATACATGTTCGTATTCTAGTAGAAAGAAAAATATGTACATTACGTCACCAGTTTGTGTAATGACGAATTTCTACACGTATGTTCATTCCAATACATCGCAAAGTACCCGTACGGTCAAACTTGTTGCTTCTGTTTCGCTGTTGGCTATTTATTTTAACAAATATGTTCAATTTTCTTAAATCTGAATATTTAATGCGAATACTGATATCAACAAACATAAATTTTTACTCTTTAAATCTAATATTTTATATGAGTTTTAAATCACGTATATCTGCCTTTAAAACACGCAATGGCTCTGTTATTCTATTCATCTGTGATAAATAAAAATATACTTTAATAAAGAATGATGTATCAGAGTTCTCAACTGTGACTAAAATTCACAACTTAGTAGGAGAGGATATCTAGAATTACATTTAAAATTTACATGTACATATACACGTTGCAACTGCTAAACAAGAAAAGTTATGTGAGCTTGTACGCGTAGTTCTAACTTGTAACTTTCAAGTACCCGTTGGTCTGCTAAACCTCTCTAATATAAAACATGCTACATTTTGTTTAATCGTGCAATTTAATGAATTGTTTAACATTCTAAGAGCATCATTTTATAAACCTTAATTGCTTTTATTTAACACAAAGAAGGTTGTATGATGTTTATCTATCTCTTCATATCTTTATTTATTTATTTCCTTTTCTATGTAAATTTATCGATGAGTAAAAATTTAGTTTCGATGTGTACTTTTTGTTGTTGGTATTTTGGTATGGGTATGTTGAATTTGAATAAGAAATCATTTTGTCTGTTTAAACGTCATGGAAATTTGGAAACACGCACACAAATGTTAAATATATCAATACTGTCATTTCTGTAAGTAGTATTACACCAGTACATAAAAAAGTACCATGCTAAAATTAATATTTTTATTACTTCAACAGTTAATTTCACAAGACAAGCAATAGCTTAACATTAGATATATACTCTGATTAATGATACATTTTATAAAGCATTAGTTGTAATAAATGGATTAACCATTTTAATAAATCGAAAGCAGGTTCGTGTGAAAAAAAGAATCTATACACATAATGACGCGTTGCTATTCAATGAACTGATAGGTGCTGATAAGTATTTGTATACGTATTTGTATAAAAACACAAAAGAGAGGTATAAGTTTGCACCTACGGCTGTATGAAAATAAAAACAATGCGCAAAGTCATGTGCACTTGAAATGTAATCACATGATATTTAACTTACCATTTGCTTCACAACCAATGACATCAAAACGTAGACTGCGGAACATGTAATGCTCAGTTGGGTACAGGCGAATGTAGCGAGCAACAACTGGACTTGGTAGAATGTTAGTAACTGGAGTCGTTGTGTCTGAATTGGCGATGAATTCCTGTTCATTAAACCAATACGTAATAAGTCTAACTTTCATTCTAAACAAGCTATGGATAAACAAATCGATTGTGTTCCTCTTATATCATAAAATCATAACGATTTTTTGGGAAATATCTTTATATAGTATTGCCTTTTTGCCTTTTTTATTTGTTTTCAAATTTGTTATTGGACACTGTGCTATTATATAAATAGTGCCTGTTTGGGAGGGTAACAGTTGAAATTGACACCCCGAGAAAACCATTGTCAACCGACGCGAAGCGGAGGTTGACAATGGTTTTCGAGGGGGGTCAATTTCAACTGTTATCCTCCCAAACAGGCACTATTTATTTTGTTATACTGAATGTCTTTTTTAAAAAATTTAAGAAAATTTTACTGCTTTTATATAGGAATAACGTGAATTCTACAGCGAACCGTACGCGCATAATTTTCGCGCATGTAACATTTTTTAATGTTACCCGTTGCCAAGTGCGTTGCTAACGCTGAGGGTAATAGTAAATATTATTAACTGCGTCTTAACCAATCAGATTTCAGTATTTAACATGAAAGTATAACAAATTAAAATTTTATAGGTTGAAAAATGTTTGCCTTTCTTAGAGGTTTTTCATTTTTTCTACGATGCTCGATAGCTTCATTCATGAATGAACCACCAAACATTGCATTCTGTTGTGTGTATTTATACATACTTTTAAACCATTTAATCAAAACTCTCATAGTGAGTAAAAATAGGTTATTGATGTACGTAGACTAAAACTTTACACATAAAGAACAGCTTTTTTTTCATATACGTGAACTCCGTTGTGTTCGAGTTCTAAATGAAACTTTTGATTTTCGATTGATCAGCAAATAATTAATGCAAATAAGCAGCTTAATTTGAAGAATATATTAATTATCTGATATAAAAGTCATAAATTAATATACTAGAATTAAAGCTCACATTTTAAAAGCTAAGTAATGCATCTATAATGAGTTTTGAAAATTAAACGAAGGCTTATACTCTTACTAAAGCAAACTATGCCTTTTTATTGCAAAGATTTCTGTCTAGTCATGCTTATCTAACTAACAAACTGAGAGATACAGGGGACCTGTCTTAAATGATGTAAATATATATTGATATACACTGACTTACATTGGTTGTGCCGATTTGCACCGTGTTCCAAGTAGAGCCCGTGTTACTGTATTTAACTCTGTACTTCTTCACATATTCAATGAGATTGCTGAAGTTCAATCCTTTTGTTACTACAGCCATAATGGTGAAAGTCCGTCCAAAATCGACCTGAAAAAAAATGTTTACTAAGATTTTTAAAAACAAAAATCCAATTGGTGTCTGCAAAAAAGATTGGACAATTCAAACACCTTTAACGTCAACCTAAAACTTGATTTCCGTCTAAAATAATTTGTATGGTTATTGCTGTAACATGTCGTGGATGGGCATCTAACATTTGATTAATGTTACAAGAATTTGGTAAAAATAATAAATGAGTAGAACAATGAAACTGACAAAAAATCAATCGCAATTCATTTCACCAGTCTAAGAAACGTGCCAAAAATAAGGTATCATCTTTTTTTTTAATTTCCTGCCTTCCATACAGATTAAATTAAAATGCAAATGCCCATTGATCAGGAAACCATACATAACAGCGAATAAAAGCCGAGTTTTTACACAGTACATTGCATATTGCAAATATGTTAAAGATATCAAAGACTATTGTTTTTGATTCTATGGAGAATTAAGTACACAATGGTGCATACTAATGGGTCACAATCTTTTCATTCATGCATTTCATAATTTGTTTATAACTATTTAAATCAAATCAAGTACTTTTCCCTTACATTTGATCGATAACTATTTTTAAAATCCATTATAAGTATAAGTAAGAAATTTGTCTTTGTTCCTTTGAACTCTCTGGGTAAAACATCCGTTTCAATATTGCTTCAATATGAATATGTAAATTATCGTTAAAAATCGTCAACAAGTGACAGAGTTTGTAATTTTGAACAGATAATATACTTCAATGATTATTATTGCTCACAATGTATGCTAGTATATTGGCAATAATAGCAATACAAGGAGGAGCTGACGATGACATTAACAACAAACTTGGAAAAATAAATTTACAATGTGGAAGGCTCAGGAAAATCTGGAGCTCGTCATGGTTTTCCATTTAAACTAAAGTAAGATTATTCAACAGCCTGGTCCTGTCAGTTTTATTAAATGGCAGTGAAACATGGAAAACAACAGAGAGGCACAAGAAAAAGATTATCATATTTCAGAATAGATGCCTGAGAAAATCCTAAGGTAAGGAGGAAGAATAAAATTAAATGTAGAACTTCGAATGATCGAGAACAAAAAATAAAACCACGAGTATTTGACATTATACTGTGGAATCATTTAATTTTGTGGGGGCCATTTTTTTTCAGATTGTGGTGTTTTGCTTTTTCGTGGATATGTAATTTCATGGATGCGCCGGTTGTAAGTTTTATTAACAATGATAACTCTTTCTAAATGTCATTTATCTGAGGGTGTAAATTCGTGGAGGGGGGCTTCCCAAGAATACCACAAAAATTGAGTCACAACGAATTCTAATGATTCCACATTACTTATTAAGAAATGGAAAAGGACTGGCCATGTCCTAAGAGAGCAGAACAACAGATTTTGTACCACCGCACTGACATGGGATAAAGAAGGAAGAAAGCCGACCAAAAAAAAACATGGAGCACAACTACACAGCAAGAAGATCATAGCTGAGGTGGAATAGTTGGCAAGAGCAACAGCCAAAGACAAGGCCATGTGGAGGCAGTGAATCCAGGCACCAAGAGGTTAGTAGATGATCATGATGATAAGATAAAAGTACCTGTATCCATGGATCACCCTCTAATGGATCTGGACTCCACCCACTACTGGACAGTCTTGCTTTGTCGGCGCTATAATCACCGTTATAAATGCTGGAGGCGGTTAGTTTATCATCAGTCACCGCGTCCACCAAATCCTCTTTGCAAGTCGAGGCTAAGAAAAATATTTGCAGTCCATATATTTTTCGTATGAAAAGTGTCTGTAAAACAAGGGCATTTATAACGAGAAAACACATATGGTTGATTAACGAGTTTTATTCTGATGTCAAAAAACATTAAACGCTTTCAAAATTAATCGCCAAAAAAAACCCCGAAAACTTTAACGGAAAATCAGGGTATGAATAATTACATTTGAAGATAATTCAAGAAGTTAAAAAAGTAATATTATTATAAGCATTAAGCCTTTATTTAAAAAAAAACACAATAGTTTTTATATCTGCAACGGTATGTGCAAGCTATTTTTATTAAGCACGTTTGCACATACTGGGAATCATCATCGTTTCTTGTCCGTGGCTTTCGATTACACTACTACATGTAACATAATTACGTCCCCACGAACCAGAAAAATTTTGGCTACCCAAAAACAGTGACCCCTACGAATAAAAATGATTTCACAGTAACTCAAATTGTGTGCACAAACTGTTAAAGTCATGGTACTATATCTTTCAAAATTAATGATTCAATACATAATTGTAATATACTCTTTAATTTTGATAATTTTTTGCCTTTGCAAAATCTGATTGAAGACAAGATTTTTGTTGTTGAAAAGTTTGTTGCATCGCAAAACAAACGAACAATGACAATCATATACTATGTGGTTAATTTTTCCTAAGTTATAAATTTATGAAGCTAAGTGACATTAAGATTTTTAACTAGTTAATTTTGGCGCACTGCAGTTCACAAAGTTAATATGCCTAGTATTTTGCCTACCTCAAAAATAACAAAGTATTTCTTTTGCTATTTAAAGATGAAATGATCTTATAAAAAATTTTGTTTTATTAATTTATACATTTCGAGTGTTATGCAAGCTTCCCCTAGTCGCGGAAAGATGATTACTGTATATTTGGTACTTATTCCATGTTAATATAGTGTCTGCTTAATGAAGGGATGGCATAATAACTCAATAACTAGCTGACGAGGTAAGTATTTACTTAGCAGTTATCCAGATGAAATAGATCGTTAGGAAATGGCTGACGAATTTGTTTGATTATTTAATAACATTAAACACCTCCCCCCCAAAAAAACCTCCAAAAACAAAAATCAAAGACAAAACAAAACAGCTTGAGTCCGTCGAGGACAGTATTTTTGTATTACATTTTTATTTTTATTCTCTCTAGTAAATTGTACAGAATTATTCCAATGTAATCAAATGACGAAACTATATTGAAATGGCAATGACGTATTGATTCAAGGAGATATAAACTTTCTATGTTTAGATATAACTTTTTCTTAAAATCTAAGATATGTTATCTAAACACAAGTTCGTTTTATGCCAGATTAAGTTGTATCTTATTGGGAAGGACAAGACGAAAAAAAACCCCAGCACAATCGTGAAAATGTCCATTACCAATTTTTGACTACAATCATTACCCTTGCTTGATGTCATGATATAACGCCACAAACAGTTATAAATCAAGGTCGAAAAAAGCATTGTAGACAATAGGTAAAGATATCAATACCTAAGACAATAGGTAAAGATATCAATACCTAAGATTTCATACGTTTTTATAGGATAAAGAAATGAATACAAAGATGTTCTTAGATTTGCCTTTAACTATCCATATCCATAAAAGTACAAGTTCATATTGTAAAGACTTTTAATTTTCGACTCACTATTCGTTATTACCACATTTCATACTCAATAATGCATATAATTCATGTTTAGATTAAATTTTGTTTCACATATCTAAACTTAATGAATGAGAACTTTTACATAACTTGAACAGTACAAGGTTGGAAAAGATTTATTTATCAATCAAATAATTTCGATAGCTAATTAGTCAAAAAATATACGAATTCTATCTGTGGATTATCAAATCAACTTTTTACACGGTTCATAGAATACAATAAAATGTGTTATTTCAAGTGCATACCGGTATTAATTATATCTTAATTGGTTCCAACAGGTGGGCCCGGACAATGATTAGGGACACCGTCATCATGTGGAAAGGTGTTTAATAAACGGTAAATAAAAAGAAATGAATATCTAATAAAGATGGGGAAAAACAAAAGAGGCACCTCGACCTGTACACAAATTTATAGATTTAATACAAATCTATAGATTTAAGTGAAATTTCACTTACTATACGTACCTTTCTCCGTTGCAAAAAATCCAGCTACAATCAGTACAAAAATACACCGATGAAAAGTTATGGTTTTCATGACAAAACCAGAAGTCGATAGACGCTGTGCCTCCCGCCTTTCTTTTTTTAAATCTTTTTAGAAGCTTGTTATGTTCATCAACAGTGAATAACATTGATCATTTTTTGTCTAGATGTGTCGCCGATAGCACCTGGAAAACATTGAGTGGCTCTATCTGTATATCTCTTTTCACCGCGTCAGTTTTAAAAGTTGTTTTCGCGGAGGAAAATTCAACGTCTTTCCACTTGCTAACGTCTATTTTCTTCCGTTCTTAACATTTGCGTTTTGACAAGTGCTTATTTTAAAGCAGAACTATGTCGTATAATCCATATATCTTTTTTTGAATTATCGAGTGTTTTCCTGGCAAACTATGTGTGCTTTGAAATTTCGGTAGAGTCAAGAATCTTACAATTCATTAACTGTAGACGCCATCAGCTTGATTCATCAAACATTTCTAATTAATGATAATCCCTAATCTTGTGATCGCCGCTTTTTTTTTTTTTTTTTGGAAAAAAGTCATGTTATGATTCGCTACCTTCAAACACCAACTGGAATTAATGGAGGCATTAATAAAGGCTTACAACGTTGCCCACAAAGACACAGTGAAAGAAATTTGAATAAGTTGATTGCTTGAGAGTTTAAATCGATGCGCTTGCAAAGTCAAAGAAATTTCTTGCTTTAAAAGAGATTTTCAGCACCAATGTTTTGGTATTTGAAAACAATTTAAACGGTTATACATACGCTCTATATGAAAAATCAAACAGTTTTTAAAGGATTTGAAATCTAAGACATCGGCAAATATTGATTTTGTAGTTATTAATGCAATTGCTTACAACAAAAGGTTTAAAAAATATAAATTAGGATTTTTAAAATTTTAATCATTTATTTTAGTATTCTTCGGGTGATAAAAATTTGTTTATATAAGATTTATTGTTATTATGAAAGTAATGAATTACTGACAAATTACGTAAAATAACAAATGATATGTATCAGAATAGTATCAAGCCTGCCGATGACCTTTGATTAAAATATAGTGATATTCAGCAATGCCTTTGCCATGCCATTTTCTTTAAAGTTAAATGTCAATTAAACTTATACGTAATGTGATTTCCAGGATACCGATCAAAAAATAAGAAGTAATGTTTTGTTTCTCAAACAAAAAAACATGTTCAAGCATCATGTAAACGCAATTTCATTTTTTTTTGCATACCAAGAACGTAGAAAAAAAATTGCATAACAATGTCAAAGAAGGAACACACGGGGATAAGGTGTTGATAACAATGTAGAGGTTATTAATACTATTCTCACAATTTTCATTTAAGAATGAATGATTTTTACTCTTATCATTTTATCTTAATTTAATTGGCAAATATTGGAATTTATTACTGTTTCGATTTTTTGAACCTTGTCCTTTTACAGTATTCTAAAAAAAAAAAAACATGACATTTTTATCAAATGCACCGGTGTTGTTTGAAATATAATTTCAAAAAGTAGCATGAAAACATTTTCTGAATAAATTGATATGTTATGCTGTTGCAAAACAACTTCACATAACATTTGATTATCAATTCATGAGCATCATATTGATAATATTCCTCTAGCATATTCACGTAGTAAGCTTTTAAAACCTGTAATAAATGCATCCATATCGTGTTGGATTAGAACCCACTTTGATGTTTTATCAAGAGTTGTGAATATGTGCATAATTTAAGGAACTTGCAGTCTAGCAGAGACAATCATATCTAAAAGCATCTTTAACTATTCACTTCAAAACAAAAGTGTTGTAATATAGTAGATGAGGAATATTGCTTTAATATAGAATATTTTTTTTGTTTCCGATATATTATAAATCATCTGGCCAACAGGTCATGACAGTCTTTACCATGTGGCTTTCAGTATGAAATAAAAATTGTAAAACTGATGCGGGACAACAGCAATAAGTTACTGAATGAACCAAGTGAAATGAATTAATACTAAATTGTCATATTTGTCACCCGTCCACTAAAAAAAAGCCTAAACCTCCGCGCAACTGACAGTGAGTTCTACAATTTAGAAGAGGACATAATGAATATAAAAAATATTGATACATGTTATCTTCAGCAACTGTGAAATTAAATGTAGTAGATGTGTTTTTAATTAAAAAGTAATAAATAAAAATAAAATATAAATGTAAATAAACAAAAGTTTATTAATTTGAATTAAAATCAATTCTAATTTTTTCTTCTACTAACAACGTATTTAGTTAGAACTTACATGATTCCTTGATCCTAGCCAAACAACAACTGATGATGTTGTATGTTGGAGATGCGGATAGAAAGGTCACTTGCAGATAGGCTGTAGAGTTAGAGTTGATCATCTGAGAGGAAATTTAAAGGGAAGTCGACCGTCGGCGAGAGGCAGACGACAGGTCGAGGAATATCAACCAAAACTAATTGGTGAATCAGCAGAAACAGACGTGACGATTTCACAAATAAAGACCAAAGCCTTACATGATACAGGATCTACTATTTCCACAATATCAAAATCATTCTATGACAACTATCTTCAAGACAAACCGATTCAGCCAATCAATGATTTCATTTACATAGAAAGATAGAAATTCACTCACTCATTTGGGTTAAAATTGAAATGGATATTAAAACAGTTGGAATACCAAACTGTGAAGCTTTACCATGTTTGTTCCTGATAATACCAGACTAAAACTATAGCAAAACAGTTCCAATACTATTGGGGACAAATGTTATCAACCTGTTTCTCAGTAATGCACATCAACAGAATGGATAGAATTTTTTTCACAACAAACATCATTACAAACACCATAGTTTCTAGCTTTTAGGAGTTTGCAGCTGAGGGAGAAAGAACTCATAAAACACAATTACAGAATTTTTAATAAAAAAGTAATAAATAAAAATAAAATATCAATGTTGATAACTAAAAGTTTATCAAATTAAATTAGAATAAATTCTTTCTACTACAAACAAGGTATTTATTTAGAGCTTTCCACCCCTTTAGATCCACACACACACGCACTCAAACATTTCACATTCATTGGTTGATGTTGAACATTCTCGGGTTTTATTGATCAATAGTTTTCATTGTCTTGTGAACAGTATTCAGGTAAATCACACTCAGAATTTGAACAGAGAAGTTTTTTTTCATGATTTTGCCAAATATTCTATTCATGTTATTCTGAAGACCTGAAGACATCCAGACAATGTTAGTTTCTTTTTTAACCATTTACTTACTTTATAGAAAATTGAGTTTATAATATAAACTACCAGGATTAAGAATTTAGAAGGAATTACTTTGTAAATACTGTACATATCAGATGTAGATAAATCTGATAAGTAAAATTGTATTCTTCATTGTGTCAGATGTAAATACATTTGATGAACAAGACAAGTAAAAATCGCTTAATATATAGTATAGTACTAAATATGTCTAAGGAAATGTTAAAGTGGTTTTTATTGTGATTAGGAAATGCATGTAAGGAACATATATTTAGATATATATTAGATATTCAGATCAATTAACATCAGTAATAGGAAATAATTGAACGGTGTTTGGAACCGGATTCAATTTCATAAATTGGTAAGATTGATAATTGTGTATTTCAATCTTTTCTTGTAAATGAAAGAAAACTTTTGATAATTGATAAGAGTTATTTCCCTTAATACACACAGGTGACCTCAAAAGCAATTCCCAAGTAAACCCGTAGTAAACTCAAAGTAAACCCAAAATAAACACCGAGTTGACCCAAATTTTCAAAACGTAAACCCAGAGTAAACCCCAAAAGTAAACCCGGAGTTTAGTTGGGGTTTACTCTGATGTTAGGTTGGATCTGATCAGTACTGTATAAACCTTCTAAACATGCAGAAAATTACACATTGGTCTGCTACTTATACAATATTATAAACTCACGGTCTTTACAATAGCTGTGCTTAATTAGTAATGATAATTACATTTTTTCAGCACAGTGTATACAGAACTATGAGTGATGACGTCAGTCGAGTAGGGACCCTCCTTACAATTTTTTGTATTCAATCAATCTGGTTTGTCTATTAAAAAATCTTTTACCTTTTTTTTCTCAAGGCTTATTTAGCACTTTGACCGCTAACACGAGTTACTCAATTTGTATGCACACCCTGCTGCAGTTATGAGACTGTATATTTCAAAAAATCATTATTCAATTCTTATATTTATTTCTTTAACTTCTTGTCTCGTCTGCAAATGTGATTTATACCTTAGAATTCCTATCATATCCTTAGTGTGAGTTCATATTAACGCAAGAGCCACTGTATCAGCCACAAGCGGGAACTTTGATTTTCGCTTTAAAGCGGTCAACGTTTGTGACGTCATAATGTCATTTTAACCTTTGAGTACCCTGTGTGCATTACAGTGTTATAAATGCCCTAGCGTTTAACACATTTTACAACCAAAAAATATATGGAATGTAAATATATACGTATTCATTTTACAAGTACATGTGTGAATTAAGGTATCAGTTAATGAGAAAGAGGGGATATATATGTGTACTATAAGTATAAATCACTCTGACGACTTTTGAAACGAGGACGCAAATGATTTTTTATTTGCTGGCGACAGAAGTAAAGGCAGGTTCTATCCCCACTTACTGCAGTTTCATATTTTTTTCCGCCAATGAATTTTGGTTTAGAAACAGAGAAAATACGCATTTTAACGTTTATAATGTACTTGTACAATGTACAGAATTAAATTATTCATAAAAAATAAATAAAAAAACCAGAAAATTATATTTGATTTTAATAATTCGTGTTTTTTTATAATATTTTTCAATTGATGATGTAATCACAATCTTTGCAGGTACATGTATTTAAAACTCCTGACCAGGTGGAGCAAAAATGTTGTTTTAAAGTGGCAGGTGAAGGAATAGCATTTACATGTAAAACATGGCTTCTTCTTTTAGAAAGTAGTCTGTGAGGTTGTAGACTTCCTCGCGTCAGATAATGGAAGGCTTCAGGAACTGACTGTAGGAGTTACCAGCTGTGCCTCTCTCATTTCAAAGAGCATACATGTATAGAAGGTGACGGGCCATCTATACACATATAGATGAAGGCCATTTGAGAATCCTTTTGCAAATCCAGCATATATTATCCAAGACAGCCTGAATAATCCTGAATAATTGCAAGCTTTGAGCTCGTGTGCAGGTTTTTGGCATGTGCACTCATGCATCATCCAAGCGTAGCATCAGTTCTGCGCCACACGTGCATAATGTAAATAAATCGATGTACTTGACTGGGGATCGAATGCCACAGCAATAGATGGAAAGTGTCAGTGATCGACAGCCAAAGCGACAAAACTAACAGTACACAAAAACTGTTGAGTTATGGAAATTGTTCATTTGCTTCTTGAAAACCTACCGGCACAAATATAGTACCTTACTAAACTCTGTTAATATATTTTTTTCTGTTAACAATTATATTCAATGTGGTTTACTACTATTTTGCATTGTAAAATATAAACATACAAAAACCTAGCAACATCAAACTGTTCTAAATAAAGATCATTCGTACATGCTCTTTCCTATAAATAAATGTCTTAATAGCTCTTATATAGTGGTTATAAAATGGTTAAATTAACATTGATGAATTAACCCCACACAGTATAAACAATTAAATTAGAAATCCTTTTGCAAATCCAGCATATATTATTATATATATATATTATTTTATTTATTTTTCATCCATGCTTGCGTGCATGCCTACATATTTAAGCATGCGCAGTCTGATATTTCCGGACACGACTTCCTATTAGACTGTGAAACTTGCAAAGTTGCGTCAGCGCGACGGCGTGTTGTGCAAAGTTGTGTTAGCGCGACGGCGTGTTGTGTGTTAGCGCGACGGCGTGTTATGCAAAGTTGTGTTAGCGCGACGGCGTGTTGTGTGTTAGCGCGACGGCGTGTTATGTGTTAGCATGACGGCGTGTTATGCAAAGTTGCGTTAGCGCGACGGCGTGTTGTGTGTTAGCGCGATGTCTCGTTTACCTGAACGCGATGTCGCGCTAACGCAAATGGCCCTATCCGGACACCATAGAAAAGAGAGGAGGTAGCTAGGGTAGGGCAGACCATCTAGCAAGCTTTAATTTTAACGGTGTAAGCGCACCTGTGATTTACATCGACTCTCTCTCTCTCTCTCTCTCTCTCTCTCTCTCTCTCTCTCTCTCTCTCTCGGATCACCTAGCATTTCCTTTTCCGTTAAGGGGCTTGGGGTATTTGTGGTGTCTTACATTAGCTAGCGAAAATGATAAAAAAAACATGAAATTTTCTTTAAATTGTGTGCAGATGTTATACGCCAATAATCTGTTTTCAGTATATACATTTCAAGAGGGGGGGGGGGGGGGGCGGCTATAAAGTCCTAATTAATTTGTCAGTTATTCTGTCCCAACTTTGTTTTCTCTTCGTTTTCCAGGTTTTTTTATTTGGCTCCGCAAATTAATATAAAACTTTCTGTGTAGCTCCATAACGATGCACTGTAGATAAATTATGAGTAGTTTTAATTTTGATAAACAGGTACATATCCGTACTTGATTTTTAATTTGACTCTTATAATCGGATTTAATATTCCAATAATTATAGGGTAGGAAAGAGTAGACGGGACTTTTTTGCGCATATCCTACTGTACCATTCATTCAACACAGGTATTAGCACTCATCGAGTTCGACTTGCTTTCCTTTTCTTTCATCCACTGGATTTAAAGCTATTAATTTTTGAAAATATTTTGAATTTATGGCCTGATTATATATAAATTAGAGCTGCGCTGGTGCATTTATTTACCCAAATGGACCAAAATATAACCAAATGAATCTAAAAGTTTTGACAAAATTAGTTTTAAACGTACGACTCTTTTTTTCAATTCTTATCGGGTATGTCCTTTAGAAAACTCTTGAACCACACACATTTTAGCAAATAAAACGACAATTGTTTCATTTTTTATGGGGAGGGAGGAGGTGCCGGTAAAGGACATTTATTGCTTGTGGCAGTTGTGCTTTACTCTCATTTGTTATAATAGGTAATACTACATATTGATATAAAATGAAAGTTTCCAATTACACTGTACATAGCTTCTATCACGCATTTTGACCCGTGCGATAGTTTAAAACAATTTTCAAAGCATTTAATGTAATTCAACCGATCATTTTTGAAATTTAATTTTCTGGATCCCCGCCTGATACGTCCGCCTTCTTGTATATTAGAATTACATGTACGTTGACCATATGTACACATTAACTTAATCGGCTATGTTATGGGACGATAACATTTTTTATCAATGTTTTTGCAGGATATGTGACAAATAACAGCCTATTTGTGGGTTTTTGCACTGATTATTTGAGATAATTTGCCGCCATCTTTTATGCATTCCACACACCACTCACAGTTTCTTTATTTGGTGTTCTGTGTGTATGGCGATAAATTGGTAAATTTGCACCACTCACCCCTTGTAGCTTCATCCTGATTACATTTTATCTGGCTAAGTGTAATGTAGTAGTATATTAAATACACACATCTTTGTTTGCAGTGCTTATTTACATCTTTACAGATTTACTTACAAAAAAAGTAAACATTTGTATGACTTATATGTAATTATTGTCAATTTTGGTGCGGTGGGGGATAGGGGGTAGGAAACTACAGAGAAACTTAACTTGGCTGTGAAACATATGCATTTATTCTTTCTTGTTGATATATCAATGAATGAATTATAACAAAATATATGTACAACAATTAATGTTGAAATATTCATGCACAATCAAATAAAGGGTTTTACTGTTCTCTGCACATAAAATCGGCAATGTGAACAAATTGGCACCCTTTCATCCCTACCTTTAATTGTAGAGAGTAGGTATCCTTCTATATTGAAAACAATTCCAAAAGTAAGACTCATAATAAGTTGTTTACTGAGGAAAAGGAAAAAAATTGTATTTATTAATAATTCCGTATGATGTGATAATATCTCAATGATTTGTTTATAATCATAGTACTAGTGTATCACTGTATGAATACATAAAAACGATAAGTAATGCTTATATTTATTAGTGAAACAGGACAGATTATTTATATTTAGATTATTTAGATACATGTACTAATCTTCATGCGGGGATCTAGAAAGGGAGGGGGGGGGGTCAGGGGATCTGGACCCCCTCCTCGGGAAAATTGGAGCTTATTAAATTTACATAGTAAAATTTTTTAAAATTGGCCTAGGACCCCCTACAGAAAAAATTAGCTACGCTTATGAAGTTCTCTACCATAACCGCATTTTTACACAAAAGTGGTGAATAAACCCGGGTTTTAAACTATTACTGGTGGTGAAATACCTTAGGGTTGAAACGCATCAGGTGGAAATGCACCAGGGCAAACAAAATCACTTAGATCCGCGAAGCACACTGCATTATTACTAGTCTACTTAGATATTCTGTGTAAAAGTAAATACAAATAATTATTTAGTTAGGTAGGGAGAAGTGAACATAGCATTTATTTGTATATAAGAGCATGTACGTATGATTTTAATTAGAACAGTTTGATGTCGCTAGGATACATATTTTCAGATCCTTGATTTGATTGGTTAATTTAGATATTGAATCTCGAATTTCGAATCTCGAATCTCGTATTTCGAATCTCGTATTTCGAATCTCGAATCTCGAATGATCCTTCTCGGCTCTCGTACATTGAGGCTATTGAACGTTTAAATTTTTTAAAACAGGAACTTTATCAACAAAAAATTGAATATCTTTGCAATTATATATTGGTTTTGGCAAAAAATGTGATTCTCTTCTTTATATAATTGTATACAGTAGAGTGATTTTATACTGGACTAAAAACTCTTTCAAGGATTGTACCTATATTTTAAATGTTTTAAATGCCCTTCAAATTACAATCTGATAGAAATTACTAAACTCTTCGAATCTTTTTTTGTACAAAAACAGAATACATGTTATTGTATAAACATATGACTTCTGTCACGACGTAATTGTCAAATGTATGTTTATAAGAAGTTTTTTTAAAAATTGTTTATTCCATAGTGGTCAAGCTACGTAAGAGACTCTTTAAAAGTGTAAAAACAAAAATTAGCATGGTATTGAAAATTAAATTGATAAGTTACAAGTATCTTCTGCATTTAGAAAAAAAATTCACCCAGTTTCTTAAATCATTTACTGACACTTGTCGGTTGGATACGGTGTAACGAAGAATATTGACCCGGGTTGAAATTTGACCCGGGGGTCATTTTTCAACGTTGAATTATGACCCGGGGGGTCATTTTTTAACGTTGAATATTGAGACCAAAATCGTGAAATTTATACCCGGGGTCATTTTTCAAAGTTATGAGAAAGATTTTTCTAAACTCTGATGACCACGACACGTTGAAAATTGATCCTGTTGAGAATTGACCCCAACCTCAGAGTTTTGATCTGAACTGTAACTTAGTCTACACGGTTCAAATGTACAATCTTGCACATATTTGAAAGTTTCAGTTTTAAAATTTTCATACATTCCGATACGTATGCAGGCGTGGCTGATTTCTTTTTAGGTTGATATGTCCGATTAATCATTTGATTTTGAGAATGAAAATATGATATCCATTTATTATTACAATACTATGTAAATAAAGCTAAGAAGATGACCGTTTGCTTCGGAATGAAACAGGCGAGTCGGGCAAGAATACTTTTTGACATTCTCTGCAAGTGTAGTGATTTTTTGTAACGTATTATTGTAGAATTATTAAATATGACTTCACAAATATTTACATTTATTACACTGCCTTAAGTTTATCAAATTATTGTTTTAATATACTTTTAGACATATTATAAACCAAATTTTGAAAAAAAAATTTAATCGATACTTTAAAGTAGATACATCATGATCATTAAAATGATATTTGAATATAGGCTTTACATGTACATCAACATACAAATGATAATGAATGTATTCATGCCCACGTAGTCATTGAATCAAACATGATTAAATTTTCCATTAACTTTATTGAAGCGCCAATTTTCTGCAAATGCAGAATCATAGTTTTTTTTGAAAAAACAATTTATTTCTATTATTTTGAGTTTTTAATTCCATTATTTACCTTTAAATTAGAAACACGGGCAACTGACGTAATATATTTTCTTAAAATTAAAAACATATACCCTCTACAGCAAAAATGTTAAACAATTTAAAAAAAGTAGGTTTGCATCTATATATATACAGTCGGAGGATGGTTGATCTAATTATATTAATGGTATATATGTTAAGGCATGCAAAAGTTGAACATATTAAGATTACTCAAGAATACAATTGATAGATAAACACTTGTTAAAATTCGGCTTTTATCAGACCGAGATTGGAATGTGGTGATGTTGTGTTGAGCAGCTGTATCAAAAAACTCCGAATTGCTTAAACATGTACAAATTAAAGCAACCAGGACAGTGACAGGGATCAGGGTTAATTCTTCTAAAATCATTTTACATAGTGAGCTTAATTTGGAAACCTTACAATCTCGAAGAGATAAACATTATAAGCTAATTATATTCTACACGATAATACATGTAAATGGTTTAGCACCTCAAAAAATGTTAGATTTAATTCAATCATATTTTCCAATTTGCAACTGAACATGCAAATAAGCTTTGGTCGAATTAGCTTTTAGCTCACCTGAGCTGAACGCTCAAGTGAGTTATTCTGGTCACTTTTTGTCCGGGTCTGTCCGTCCGTCTGTCTTTCTGTAAACTTTTTACATTTTCGACTTTTTAATCCCCAGAACCACTGGGTTAATAACAACTTACTTGGCACATAGCATCATTACGTTAAGGGGATTCAAGTTTGTTGAAATGAAGGACCACCCTCTCTTTCAAAGGGAGATAATTAGGATTTATTGAAATTTTGATGATATTTTAAAAACTATTCTTTTCAGAAACCGTTTGGCCAGAAAAGCTAAAATTTGTATGAAAGCATCCTCAGATAGTGTAATATTAAGTTCGTTCAAATCATTGTACCCGGGGGTAAGGTGGGGCCACAATGGGGGTCGAAGGTTTCCATAGGAATACATAGTGAAAATCTTTTAAAATCTTCTTCTCGGAAACTAATCAGCCAGGAAAGCTGAAACTTGTGTGAAAGCATCTTTGTGTAGATACAAATTTGTGAAAATCCTGACAAAAATTTACATAGGACTATTAACAGAAAAAATTTAAACTATCTTTTTCTAAAAAAAAAATTTGCCCCAAAAAGCTGTAAATTTACTGAAAGCAACCTCAGATAATATAAATTTAAATTCTTTAAATCAAAATCTTGAGGAGTAGGATTGGGCCACATTTGGATTCCA
Organism: Magallana hongkongensis; assembly: GCA_015776775.1. Taxonomy (NCBI): domain Eukaryota; kingdom Metazoa; phylum Mollusca; class Bivalvia; order Ostreida; family Ostreidae; genus Magallana; species Magallana hongkongensis. Next base: position 12,329,570 of record CM027472.1, on the reverse strand, counting down.
ATTTTACAAATGAAAATATTAAAGTATTCACAATATTCTTCACAAATGAAATGTTTTGATATATGGTTTTTAAACTACTTTTATGCAACGTGCTGTTAACCAACTTTTATTCGCGTGCTAGAAATTTTCACGAGGTTTGCGAGAGCCTCGTGGTTGCTAATATTTCTCGCCGCGAACCAGTCTCTATTGTATGGTTGTTATAACAAAATACGGGTTTGGATAAGGCTTGGTCGCGAACATTAGTTGTCGTCAACCAATTTATTGGAAGTAAATCGCAAAATATAGTCGCCACGAATAAATGTTTGTTTACAGTATTGCCGATTCCTTCAAATTATTTATACTTTGGCCCCTGGACGATTCTTGGGCCTCACAGGGGTTTCAGAGTTTGATGTAGGTTTATATCCTTTATATAAACAACTGTTTATGATCTCTTTGAGAACTGCAATGTCAACAGGTGAGACATGTATGACTATAAAATCATCCTTTTAGAAAAGGGACTTGATTATAAACATAAGAATATCCAGGGGAAAAATGGACTCGTACTTATACAGGATCTATATGTAATTTTCTACATTACCAAGATAGTTTGAATTATGACTCTTTTAAGCTGATTTTATCATACCTATTGTTGTTCATGTGAGAGATGTGGCCCATGGGCCTCTTGTTTACTATCTACCAATAAATCGGACTACTTATTACAATAGCTTTATTCCGTATACATGTAAATTATGGAATAATCTTCATACAGAAAAGAAAATTTCATCAACTTTATCAATCTTTAAGTCAAAACTTAAAAAAGCCCAAAATATACCCAGAGCTTACAAACACTTCAGTTAAGGAAATAGGAAATATTATTCTACGTCAATTACGGAATTAAGCTAGTAAAGCTAACTTATCTAGGGATTTTTTAATTGATGAAAGTCGATGTTTTTACCGTGTGTCTGAATCTGAAGGAAAGTGTGACACCCCCCCCCCCCCCCCCCCCCCTGGATGTCCAAGATACACTCAACAAAGAGACGAACCTTTTATACAACTTATTCGCATTAGTGTGCCTTTTCATATGTTTAATATACTTTATGATAGTTCTGATTTTTCATATAAATAAAATTGTAAAATTGTTTCCCATGTTTTTAGTCATATTTATGGTGGCATATTTCTGCCCCTTGTGTGCAAGTTATTTTTCAATCAAATATGTCGACATGCAAGAAAAATATGTTGACATGCAAGATAATTATGTCAACATGCAACATAATTATGTTGACATGCAAGAAAATTGCAATCAGATAAGAATTATACAAAATCTCAAAAAATCTCAAATATCGCCCACCTGTGACATCCAAGATACTAGATGCTACCTTTTTATGTCGACATGCAACTTATTTATGTTAACATGCAAGATAAATATGCTGACATGCAACTTATTTATGTCGACATGCAACTTATTTATGTCGACATGCAACTTATTTATGTCAACATGCAACTTACTTATGTTGACATGCGAGATAAATATGTTGACATGCAACTTATATAAGTTGTATGTTAACATAACGAAGTTGCATGTCGACATAAATATGTTGCATGTCAACATATCTATCTTGCATGTTAACATAACTAAGTTGCATGTCGACATAAATAAGTTGCATGTCGACATTAAGAAGTTGCATGTTGACATAAAGAAGTTGCATGTTGACATCAATAGGTAGCGTATCTAGCATCTTGGATGTCACATGTTGGCGATATTTAAGATTTTTTATAACTCTAATTTGATTGCAGTTTTCTTGCATGTCAACATAGTTATGTTGCATGTTGACATAACTATCTTGTATGTCAACATATTTATCTTGCATGTCGACATAATTAATAGAAAAATAACTTGCACACAAGGGGCAGAGATATGCCACCATACATATTGGAGCTCCCAAGCGTTTTTTTATTCTCTTAAGTTATACTTTTTAAACCCATTTAAGTATTATACCAGGCTGAAGCTAGCAGCCACTAACAGCAGCCACTAAGCCCGTAGAAGCTAGCAGCCAATAAGGAAATTCATCAGAGTACTGAGAGTACTCGAAAAGAAAATTATATTTTACCTAATTATCGACATATTTTAATCAATATCAAAATGATTAAAGCTCAATAATTTGTACGAGCATTGACAACTTCCGAAGCAGTAAAGCTCGCCTGGATAAGGGTTATAAATGCGTCTTTGTGGATAGAAATGAAATACGTTTATACGGGTTTTTAGTTATGAAAATAATGTTATCCTAAGTGTAGTCTTATTGATACAAATAGAAAAACTATATGCATCGTATAAAGTGATATGCAAACGTATTATAATATAAAAGCCATGATAAATTTAAGTAAATTAAAAGGCCCGATAAAACGATACAAATACAATAAAACCCCAAGCCAATCCAGTGTTGCAAGATAATTTGTTTACATCGAAGTTGAACATGTGCGTGTTTAAAAATTTATCCTCGGGCCTTTTCACTCCCCCGGAAACAACATCAATCGAAAATTAAAAAAGACAACGTATTATTACGAATATGCGACAATAGAACACTCAGCTTTGTGATTTTATTCCCATAAAAAGATTGTCATATGTCGCAATCAAAAACAGCAAAAATCATCAGGTGAAATTGGGATTATTTTCTCTCAGCCACGTCAAAACATGTATCCCCAGTCTTTTATACACATAATATCAATAATATTCTTTAAATTTGTAATACCATATTCTTATGCCCATAGATAATTTCTTCTTGATTTTGTATGTTTGGAAGGGTTAACATAGGCTTATCTGTTATCCAATCCATTCAATAATTTGAACATTCCGTTCAATAAAACACGTTTAAATTAACAATGTACTGGAGGTGCCTGTGATAGGAAGGTCAACCCAACTCCAACTCTGTTGTATAATCTTGTACAAAATATTTCTATTCAAAAAATGTAATTTACCTATTTATTTAGTGAAACAATTACTGTTAGTAAATTTATTTTAAATATTTGTGATCAAGCAATTTAGAAACAATTAATTTTATTATCATCCTGTACAAAAATTAGGTTGCTAACTTGCTACAGATTCCATGAAGCAGAATTTATAAATTAGCAATTTCATGATATTTAGTTACATCAGAAGTTATCCTATAACGGAACAAATAAAACACAAAAAAATATTGGCTTCCAAGATATATAGTTACTACAGCATTGTTCACGAAAGAGTTCATGTTAGCGTATCATCATTTTGTAAACTGTTATTGGCTGGATGGGTGTGAATACAAAATTTTAACAAACTGAGTGGGTGCAAACAAAAAACTCTCAACATGATATACTGTTAATTTTGTATTTTCGACCACCCAGAAAATATAAAATGAACAATATCAAAGTTTGAATTTATTGGGTGAAAGTAAAACTAAAATTAAACAATATGACGTATTGTAATTTTTAAATTATTTATATGTGTACACTTTTCCAGTGAATTTAAAAAAGGAGTTTTGTTCTGAATTGAATAGTTTAACGTGTAACAATGTATACAAATATTTTTTTCAAAACATATTTTTTTTTAAATATGTAGATATCTCACAAAACAGCAATTATATTCAAAAAATATATTATGAATAAAATAGTTATCAAATATTTGAAGGAATTAATTGTAAATTCAATGTCTCATTTTTAACACCCCCCCCCCCCCCCCCCCCCCGTTGAATGATGTAAACATATAAATCTACATAATAAATATGTAAAAACTGATAATTTTTAATTAAATAAACTCAAGTTATAAACATTGATTCGTTAATTTGTGCTTCTTTGCTGTTGTATTTTGAACCGGTTTCATGATCAAAATTCCACGTTGAGGGTCAATTTTCAACGGATTAGGGTCTTTTTTCAACAACTTTGGTCTCAATTTTCAACGTGGAAAAATGAACCCCGGGTCAATTTTCAACCCGGGTCATACAACGGCGGCATAGGAGGTCCAAACGAAAAAAAAATCTGATTTTTTCAGACGATATAGGATTTGTTCGGACGAATTAGCTATTTGTTCGGACGAATAAGTTATTTGTTTGGTCAAATAACGATTTTTTCTGAGAAATAAATATGTTAATTTTTCGGACGAATTAGGATTTGTTCGGACGAATTAGCTATTTCTTCAGACAAATTAGTAATTTGTATGTAAAAACAGAATTTTTGTTGACTTATTTATTAGACTATCTGATCTGGCAATGATGTAGATGATGAAAGGGGGGAGTGTCTGTGGTCAAGCCACCCTTTTCCTGGAATGTCGTTTTCATTCAAATGATAACACCTTAATGTTATATATGTGTAATAATTCCGGATATTTTAGGTTCGATCCGGGCGGGTTTTTCTTTTACGTGAAACAAGGGTAAAAATGCGACGGTAAATCAGCTGTCGGCTGCTTAGTTGGAAATCAGCAGAAGAGAGAAGAAATCAATAAAGTCAAATAATAAAAGGTATTGTGTCAATACAGAGCTTGTCCGTTCGTAACGGTGTTTAGTGTTTCTGATAGGCTATTGAGAGGTTGTCCTCTTTTGTTACTGAAGTGTGGCATTGCAGCCGTTTTGGTCTGTCAGTCTGTCACAGTAGGCTTTCCTCGGAGAGGCTAGCCATTGTTCCTTTCTCTAGTGGCTGATCAGACTTTCGTCCAGGCCGTTGTGCCCACTGTCCGTCCTGAATAAGACAGCCTACAGTGTGCACAGTGGTTGAAGGGCTACCACATATACTGTCCGTCCTGAATAAGGCAGCCTACAGGATATGCAGTAATCTTCGGACGGTCAGTCATTTTAGCTGAGTGGTAGACCTCAGTTAATTGTCACTGTGGGTGTGCATGTACTGTCCGACCTGAACAAGGCAGCACCAGTACATCACACACAGTGTCAATTATATCCATGTTCATTATACCCTTTTCGTGTCTGTAAATATTCCATATTCCCTAAAATGAATTGTTATTATTAACCCAAGTAAGGTTAGGCTTTACCAATCATTTTTGACAATCAATAGAAAATCATTATATTATAAGACTTGTTAGTGTACACTCAAAACCCTGGAAAAGACCAGGCACGAACCCTTCCCCTGACAATATAAGTACATTGTAGCTCGGTACGTTACATATGTATTAGTCACTGATATTTCAAGAAATGTTGGAGCAGGGGCGGCAGAGGTGGTCGCCGCTCCAATAATTTTGGCCATATGAATTTAAAAAAATTTAGACTACTAGATTTTGATCCGTGCGTGCACGGGTTGACATTGCATAATTATGATATCGGACATAATTTACGAAATAGGTACATCGACACACCGTATTGTTGACATTTACATAACCAAGCTTTAAGACTACAATAATGCTATTAATTTAACTACACTCTGCTTAGTTAGAATTATCTAACTGTGTTTCGGCACAGAACTTCACCACATTTAAAATGCCTCCTATATACCCCTAATGTAGCAAAAAAATGCAGAATCGCTTCGAAACGATTTTGGAGAAAATTAATGAGGCTGCATTGAAAATAACACTCAAATTTTCATCTAAATTTTTTTATCCGTTTTATTGAAGAATTCAACACTTTTTCACCAACGTTTTTTACTCGCTTCGAATTTACACACCATGTTGGAATTCGGAACTCTCGGGAATATTCATAATAAATGCACTGAGTTAGAATTATCTTCCGTATTCCTTTGATGAACAGAATATTAGACAAAGAACAAGTGCTCTTAAGCTATAGAGAATGGACCCTTTTTCAGTGCCGTTTTAATGTAAAAAATATCAACAAATTGCTTATTGCTCGTAATGATGGATACTTCTGATTTATATGCACGCTTAAATTTACTAAATTTAGCATAAAGTTTACAAAATTGAGGAACTTTAAATGCCTATAAATAATCTAAATCCGGAAAAATCGAACCGAACCTACTTGAATTGTGTCTATTAAATCGGAGGGAGAAGACATTTAAATCAACATTGTTCTGTTGGTGGATCGATTGGCGCGTTTGTTGAATTATACTTTATGCATTGTTTTACGTCTGGAAAAAAAATCGAATAAAGCTTTGAGGTTGCATATTACTAAGTGATCAAACAAACATTCCTGACCATACAAAGTTGATGGAAAGCGATTTAAAACGTGTCAATGTTTTACAGTGAGCACTTTGATAAACGTCAACCTGGATAAAACCCACGTGATTGTTTGAAATAATTTATTCCATGCGTGAATTCAAACGTGGGTCACGCAGGTAATAGCTTTCGCTTGCTATATATAGGAAAAACCTTGAAATTTTCATACGTTTTTCATTTTTAGGTACCAGCCTAATGTAGTACAAACTTCTTATTTTCACAGGATTTTTTTGTAAATGTATAATGCGTATTTTGTCTCTTCCACAAGTTTGTACTCGGTTAAGCTGACAGTAAACAAAGGCTTTGAAATGGATGCCCGTCCTCGATTTACTATACAAAATCACGAATTTCGGCTGACCCCTACTATGTTGTAAAGCTTCGTGTTTTTTATATACAAGAAATTCAGCGCTAAACCTTGTTAATTCTTATGGAATAGATAGCAAAAGGTGATGTTAGGGAAAAAAATATGCTTAATTTGAATCTTCATTTTTTCATTTTTTACCGGGGCCCATAAGTGCACTTGTCCTTTTCAATGAAAATTTACACGTACTTCTTAGTTTATCCATGCAAATGTGATATTGTGGAAACATAAACTAAAGAGTCTTCCATGATTTAGCCTGACTATATTGCGCATGTGCAAGATTGTAAAATCCAAAAAATCCAGATGATTTCCGGATTTTTAAAGGAGCTTTCGTTGATTATTAATTGGCGAAGCTTGATTGAGAAAAAATAAAAACGAATTGGTAATCTTCAAGTACCAATGATGTTTAAAATATATAAAACATAAGACAGTATTCATCCGATTTCTCGGTATTGAAGCCCAAAAATTCGAATCTAATATTTTAATTTAGTAGTATAGAAATTAAAATCTAATAACGGCGATTTGTTTTCATTGCAGCGGCAATAATAACTGCAATTTATGTCCAATGGAGTTTCGGAGTGTTTATTTTATTGTTTACACAGTCAGTAGTGAGGTACATATACTGTTTGTTCCCGTTTTGCACACATCTGAAAATTAGGTATCGAAAAAAATATGTGTAAAACGGGTGAGATAATGGCTTAACTGCTACAGTCTCTATCACAGTTAATGGGAAGGGAAAAAAACATTGCACGTCAGCTATTTACTTGCCATGACCAGGCTTGGGCGAATTACATTGTAAAGTAATGCATTACATTACCATTACTTTATGAATTTGGACATTAAATTACCATTATTATTTCTTAATTTTCTTTTTTGTTTTAAATGTTATTGTCATTTTCAGAATTATTACAAGGAATCAAGGAAACAAATTTAATTTTTAATAGCACTCACACACCCCTGCATACACTTAAATATCAGAAACGCATTCTAATTGTTTACAGGATAATTATTATATATATAATAGTTAAAACATATTTTTCCAGTTTGACCATTGTTTGTCAAATTTTACCATTTCACATGATTTAATTGATATGTATCTTTCAACCTTATATTTGAAATAGATATGTTGTAGGAGTCCGTTTAAGTGAGGGATCTTTTTTTGTTTCAAACAGTTAAAAATATACTGTTTGGTATACAAAATTATAAAGTTAACAACTTCGTTACCCTGATTTAGAGGTACATGTATTTCACCAAATATTACATTAGTAACATTAAATCCAATTCTGTTTGTAGTTTTACAATAGATATGCATGAGTTTATTCCAGAAGGGCAGTATTTCTAAACATTTATTGAATACATGTGAAATTGATTCTACATCTTCTTTGCAAAAAGAGCAACAATCATCAGTGCTTCGTTAATTCTTTAAGATAGTATTTTGTAGGCAACATTCTGAAAAGAATTCTGTACTGAAGCCACTGTACTGAGGTATCAACACTTGTTTTAAAACATACTTTAAAGAACTCTTTAACTGAAACATTAATTTTCAGTTGCATGGATAATTCAGTGTTCCATTTCTGAATGGCATTTAGTATAATATCTTTACTATTAATAAGATTGTACAAGGTTTTCGAACATTTTTCAAACAATAAAACATACTCAAAGTAAAATGAAATGTATAGATAGTGATCTTTTTTAACATCAACTCTTTTTATAGACCGGGGTCTAAGGAAACTAGATATTGCATTAATAACACTGTTGTATAGCATTGTTCATATATTAGACAGTCTATAATTTTGTACAAAGTCACGCTGACATCGTCTGCATATAACAACATGCCGTATCTTAGCTGTTGTGTTCCAGAATGTTCGGCTTCGAAACGAAAATTACAGCAGTTAGATAAATATCCTTGGATGAGAGATGTAACGTTCATTTCTTTACCTGATAGGCGTAAAAACAGACGAGAATATTTACGATGTTTGCGGCTGATTCGCCGAGAAGTTAGTTGGTAAACAACTAAGTATACGAGAATATGTTCCCGTCATTTTGCCCAAGGTGAAACTGTACCAACACTTTTCCCCTACAACAACTATAAAACATGTGCACTAAGGTAATTATTATTATGCCCATGTTATATGTCGTTTAATCAATCATGACCCCCACCCCCAACATCAAACAGTTAAAGCACCATTCGTTAGAGCTCTTTAAGTCCATGTTGCATAATTCATATTATAATAAAACATAATGATAATAATTCATAATAATGAATCCTTACACTGTCAAATATTAGATACTTTTTAAAAATAATACATTACACTGTATTATGTGTTGTGTAGGACTAAATACTAGTATTATTGTGTAAGGGATTAACAATTATCTTGCCCCTTTAACAGATCCACAACAAACTCAACAAGCGTCAACAGCAATGTTGATATTCCCTCCAATCAAAATGATGGAGAATATGCTGCTCTTACCAATCTGTATGAGGGTGACAGTGTTCCATATTTGGTTGGTGAGGTGGAAGCTCAGTATACAGAACCGAGTCCAACAGGTTAGTAGATATTTTCATGTATTACGTACAATAAACCAGTACATGTATTTACATACAAAACGTATTATACAAATGCATATACATATACATCGATCAATACTTTGCACCTCTATTTCATTTAAAGAATATATACACACTAAATATTACTTATATACTTAATATACAGATTCAGTCGAAAGTACCGGTATTCAGATGCTGAGTGATACAGAACGATGGATGCCTCCAAGAGATCACCCCTATTGTGATATTGGAAATAATGAGCGTATCACCATTTCCACTGAATGCCAGACAGACATTTCATTTGTTCAAATGGAATATATGGAAAGATGTGTGAACTGCAAAGACTCATTTTTAGAAAGGTCTTTGTAGAGAAGGTTACAAGTTCTGATGCGTCTGTCCGACAATATACGGGATTTCCATCTATAGCATTATTGTTTAGCTTATTCAATTGTATTTCTTCAAAATGTTTAAATTTGAAATATTGGAATGGTCCCAATAGTGCAAATGAAAAAATTATCAGCAAGGATTAAAAAACAAACCAGGACCATCACGTAAATTAACCTTATTTCATGAATCTATACTTACACTAGTTCGATTTAGATGGATTAGTTGAATTTCTTTTGTCTGAAATATTTGGAAATTCAAATTCACGTGTTTCACAATTTTTTTTTACCTGGATAACATTTCTTGCTACTTGCTTGTTAATAAAATGGCAAAGTAAACTACCGGTTAAAAAGTACATGCCAAAATCTTTTAGAAATACCTATCCTAAAACAAGATATCTGTGAGCCAATGCTCACCAGTGATACCCTCGCTCTGATGTGAATATGCAAAATAAGCAAAGTCGACATTTAACAGAAAGCTGGCATATGATTGGTACAGAAATATATCCCATAATATGGCATGCCTAAACAAATAGTGTGTTAAAATTTCAAGCATCTGCGATAAATAGCTGCTGAGAAATCTTTGAGGAAAATTTGTTTGAAAATTTTGGCTAAAATAAACAAAGATTAAGTACTCATTTAACAGGAAGTTGACGTCCGATTGATACAAAAATATATCCCACGATATGGCATGCCTAAACAAATAGTGTGTAAAAATTTCAAGCATCTGCGATAAATAGTTGCTGAGAAATCTTTGACAAAAATTTGTTTGAAAATTTTGGTTTAAAAAAGCAAAGTCGTCATTTAACAGGAAGTTGACGTCCGATTGATACAAAAATATATCCCACGATATAGCATGCCTAAACAAATAGTATGTTAAAATTTCAAGCATCTGCGATAAATAGTTGCTGAGAAATCTTTGACGGAAATTTGTTTGAAAATTTTGGTTTAAAAAAGCAAAGTCGTCATTTAACAGGAAGTTGACGTTCGATTGATACAAAAATATATCCCACGATATGACATGCCTTAACAAACACTGTGTAAAAATTTCAAGCATCTGCGATAAATAGTTGCTCAGATAAATGCGACAGAAATTTTTGTTACGGACGGACATACAGACAGACGGACAGACAGACGGACAGACGGACGGACAGACAGACACACAAGGGTAAAACAGTATACCCCCTCTCCTTCGGAGCGGGGGTATAACTAGAGTAATAATTGATTGCACTGATTTTTTTTTCAAAGACCAAGATCCCCATCTGCTCAGTCTGAAACGTACAGTACATACAAGTCAAAAAACACTGGAAAATGTTTACTTGGAATTTCTCCATCAGGTACATTTATTTTTGTCTCCGATGTTTATGGTGGAAATGTTTCCGACAGGTTTATTACCATCTTCGCTAGCCAAGGGTTTACGATCCGCTTCTCTCCTCTACAACCCTTGGCGGATTTAGTTCTCATTTCGTAGCTTCACTTATCTACATTTGATTGGACGCAGTGGCTAACCCCTGCATCCAATCAAAAATTGTTTTACGTTCAACCACGTGCGAGAAGAGAGAATGTGTAAACAACTAGTCTAAATCTTCTGAACTCTTATATTTATGTTCGAAAAAAGAGTCTTGACGATTGAGAATTGGGTACAACAATGGCGGTGTGCAGGCTTTGCCATGAGGTTTTGCCTGTGAAAAACCGCAGAACAATTTTTACTCCTACATTCGGGGTCTCATCTCAACTTACAGAAGTTTTAGGTTATACTCCACGAGATGATGATGGTTTATCAAAGTACGTTTGTGGGTTTTGTTTTTGTAAATTGAACAAATTGTCAAAGATCGAATTTGACTTGAAACACAAAGTCCAGACATTGAATGTCGAAAAGTCGTCGCTACTGAAGAGTTTACGGGACACATATTTATCTTCCAATGCTGCAATAAAGTCCCCGCGACGTCAACAGTTCGTTACTTCAGAGTCGGCTCCGAGGACCCCTAAACTCCTAGACTCCGGGAAGCGCATAACTTACCATTCCCCTACACCACGGAAATGCAAGAAACCTTTGTTGTTTACACCCAAGAAAACGACTGAACGAACAATTCTGCCAAAAAGAACTGTAACAGAAGAAAATAAATCTGCAGACCCCCAACCAAAGCGAGTGAATGTGAAATTGTTCTCGCCAAGTAAAGTCAAGGTATATCTATATAATATACGTGTATTCATAGTTAACGTATTCAAAATTATTTTTCCTTTTAACTAATGAATATACTAGTTGTTATTTTAAGGAATATTTTAAGTGATTATAGATATGTAAATATCGGGCACGTTACATCGGGGGTAGGGGGCTAACCCCCCACTTTTTGGGCAACAAAGATTTTTTTAAATATACATATATAAATTTGAATTTGGAGGCACTTGCCACCCCCCCCCCCACCCCCCCCCACCCCACCCCCAACTTTTAAGGACTGTTTCCAAAAAATGGTATGGAAAATAGCAAAGCACTATAATGGATTTTGACAATTGGCTGCTAAGTTTTTTTATAGCTTGTCAAGGTTTCGGACGAGGTCCCCTCACCCCTCCCCACTTTCATAAATGATGCTACTTGCCTGAATAAACATTATGATTGATTAAAATATTTACAGACCTCAGGGCCTGAATGAATAGAGCTAGTGGTCAGATCTGTTTAATGAAATATTTTAAAGAAGGGTTTTTTGTCAAAATAATTATAAACTGATCAACTGTTAATGTTTTTATAGGTGATGTACATGTCTGCCAATAAAATCAAAAGCAGGGTTATTCCACGAGGAGATTTTCAGAGAATAGTAAAAAGTGTGTCACAGCATTCATCAAAAGACAGAATAGGCAGACTTATCTACAAAGATTCAGTGAATAAATGTGTATATAACGAAGTTAACAAAGAGTGTATGAACCTGTGCTCCAGGAAAGATATTTCCATGCTAAGAAACTGCAGTAGTGAAAATCTTGCTACATTTTCAGCAAGCACTTTGAATGTTGAAATTCAGAAGAGAGCACCACTTCTTCATGGGATTTTACAGCATGTCGTCAAAGGATCTGATTTGGGAACAGTTGTTACAGGTGCCATCGCATTGAAGTTCCGCAACAAGCATTTATCTGCTTTTCACCATGTAGTAGCACAGATTTTGGACCATGGTGGTGCAACAGATGAGGTATTCTTCATTATCCATAACAGTTAAATCTGCTTGGTCTGATTTCATATCAAATTTTACATACGCTTTTAAATGATTTTTTTGTTAAATAGGTGTAAAATAGTAAGCATCAAAATAGTTTTCTCTTAAGCCATATTTCAATCGCAAAATGTTACACAAAGTTGGTTTACAAAACAAACTTTATATAAAAGGGTGTTATATGATTTCGCCCCTTATTAAGACTCGCCCCACGACGTCGAGGCGGGTATGCTTGTATCACGAACTTGACATTCGCTCTAATTAAAGGAAATAATACTTCAAACGTATTTTTGCAAATCAAGAATAAATCATTGTACATCTTTCACTAATCTTTCCAAAGTTTGTTGTGTTTAAACTTTAAAGCAATGCATAATATGTGGATAAATATAAACCCAGTTAATCGGGGGGCGAAATCAAATGGTTCCCTTTTCTTAACAAGCCCATAATGCATTTTTAGTGTACAGAAATTTTATTTATTTACTTCAAATATTCTTAAATTTGAAAAGAGGACGATTCTGCTGGTGTAAATAGGTGAACGTCTATAAGTTGTTTAGATAGATTATTTGTTTAGAAAATTATTTGGTACTGTAATAGCCAAAAATAGAAGCAGCTTTAAAGAAGATAAAATGTACATGTATTAATTAGCTCACCTACATTGAAGGTGCAAGTGAGCTTCTCTGATAATTTGTGGCCAGTCACCTGTCCAAATTTTCTAATATGTGTTGTTTAAGCTTTATATTTCATGTTGTGTTCATTTAAACAGTATCACCATTGTACATACAATTATTTACTTGCAGACAATAGATACATTAGGCAAGATGGGCCTGTGCGTTTCCTCTTCTGCAGCATCCAAACACAAGCAACAACTACTTGAGCGGAAAGCGGAAAATATCGAAAGTTTGATGCTGAGAGAAAAGCTTGAATTAGAAAAAACAGGTATGTCTCATGTGCAGTGTAGTGATATTATTGGGGACAACATCGACATAAGTAGAAATCCTTCACAAATGAGTAAAGACAGGCAGAGGAAAAGCTGGCATTGGTTTCTGCTTGTCGGTTTGAAAAAACGAGTTTTAAACCCAGAACTAGATGATTCGCAACCAATAGCTGAGATCAGTTCAGTAGAGAACAGTACATTTGTTCCGAATATCAATGACTGTAACACATTGGATAGGAATTTCATTTTCCACATCATGCATGTCCTGGTAAATTATATTGGTTGCTTGAAAAAGTATAAGAACTGTTTGCCCAAGTTTATATCACATCTTCATTTGGAAGAATTATCCAGGAAATCAGACTTTGCCATACTTGACCTTTTGGATAAAAGTGAGAACAAAGCTGAAGATATGATCAGCATCTTAGAGAATATCCATACTAATTACATACCAAGAACAGATGATGATAATCCATCAGTTATTAAAAAAAAAGTTTTTGGTGGTGATGTGTTAACAAATGAAAGAGCACATTCGGCACAGCTTGCCATGTTTAATGGCCAGACAGATTTTGAGAGACTGGCTGGAGCTGTCCACAGACCAGAGGGCTTGCATCGAATGATGAACCTGCTCTTGGTATTTCATTGAGAAGTTGAAGTTCCTTGTTGACAGTTTTCAGAAGGCATGTTGTTAGTTGTTGTTATTTGAAGTTCCTTGTTTACAGTTTTCAGAAGGCATGTTGTTAGTTGTTGTTATTTGAAGTTCCTTGTTTACAGTTTTTAGGAGCAATGTTGTTAATTGTTGCAGTTGTTGTTAATTTGTTTTAAAATTTCCAACTTATTAAGTTCAACATTATTTTAAACAATTCTTGCATGTATGGCAAACAGTTATATATTTTATATTTTTGCTTTAGAGTTGTATCTATCTATCTGTCTATCTATCTATCTAGATAGATAGATAGATAGATAGATAATGATTGATAGATAGATAGATAATGAAATGTATTTGAATTTGAATTTGCAAATTTGAAAATTCTGTTTCCTGTGACATACTATGGAATCATTAGAATTCGTGGTGGCTCAATTTTTGTGGTATTTGTGGGTACCCCTCCCCCACAAATTTAAATCCTCAAGGAAAACAATTTTAGAAAAAGTTATCTTTGTAACTGAAACAGTAACCAAGGCATCCACGAAATTAAATCCCCACAAATGATATAAAAAGTGACAATCCTTGAAAATTGGTCCCCATGAATTTAAATGATTCCACAGTTATTAACCCAATTAATTCTGGCTGACTGAAAATAGTTTTTTGTTAATTTATCAGAATATATATTTTTTGATTGCGAAATGTTTTCCAAATTGATGGACACAATATGGTGGTTCAATATTATTTCTAATCATATACCAGAATAAATTACCTTCCTAGCTATCCAACTTCAAAATTTAGGATCCAGTTACAGGAAACAAAGATTTTATTAATGATGACCCAAGGATTATTAATGTTGTAAAATGAAGTGATTCTGTTCTATGATATTTATCAATAGGAAGTTTTTATTCAATTGACAATCCTTAAAGTGCATATTTTTTCTTCATGGTCAATAATTGGGCCATATTGATCATAGTAAGGTCAAGAAATTTTTGCCAACTTCTAATTTTAATAGTCCTTACACTTTTTTTTTTGCAGTTCATATATCAGACATTCTACAAAACTACATCTGCGCATGATAAAGGAAGTCTTTGTCACCTCAGAAATTTTGTCGGTAGAATTGATGGAAGTAATTCAGAAGTACAGGTAATTAACTGTAAAAAAGAGTTTATCTATACAAAATTAATCTAAATCTCTTTTTGTGATTTACCCAAGACATATAAATTCTTTAATTCAGAGCCCATTACTCTTTCATGGAGGATTGCCTGGATTCCTATATTGTTGGAGCTTGCATGCATCTTTTAGATTTGCCGGACATTGATGCAATACCCAGCAGTTATCAACCTCTCTTCGATATTCTTCCTGAAGAACAGCAATTGAATTACATTGCCAAAATTGCCAAAGATATTTTAGACAAATACATAAAGATTACTGATGGTAATTTGAAGTTAATTTACTTTAATATCTTGCATTTTCAGTAAATATTATTCTACTTCAGTCATGATTTAAACAAGTTATATTGAAACTTTATTCGTACATGTATATATCAAATGTGTTTCCTTTTTTGCAGAAGTCCTGTTCATTTCAGAAAGAACTGCAGCATTAGACACACAGACCAGACAATTACAGGACATGTATGATACCAGGCAACAGAAATATTTATGTGAAGCATGCACCAAGAAATTCAAAACAATTGGAGGCTTGCAAAGACATCTAAGGAAAGAACATGATTGGGTTTTTTTGGAGGAAGTCACAAACAGTTCATCCAAGAAGGATCACATTGCACTATACCGGGCCTCGTTCATGAAATGTTCTCTGCTTTTGCGGGACACAAATGACGCATACAAGATGGGTGACGGAGAGAGAATTCTAAGAAATTCAAAGTTCCAAATGCTTTTATCTCGCATTGGCAACCATGTTAAGTATCAACTCTGGTTGTTTCGGTTTATGGCATACTGCTTTTCCTTACTGACACCAAGAATGGCATATGAATACATTTGGAATTGCACTGCAAACCTGCACAGTAATTTAGGACACAATATACCAAATGATAACCTTGTAGAATTGCTAGTGCAGGCAGTTAAGAAGAAAGTTCGTGCTCAGGGAGCTAATGCCACCTATGAAAGTGTTCGATCTGCTGCTCTTGCATTACAAATCCAAGAAGAAATCACAAAGAATATGCAAGAAGAATGTAAGAAAGGGAGAGGAGGAACAAGAAGACCAGAACCATCAAAAGTTAATGATATCACTGCTATGGTCAAGGAGCTGCAGTCTGCTGAAATATTTGACTACATACCAGGGCGCGAGTTTAGTAAATTTCCAGGATTTTCTGAAGTCTTCTCTCGGGTCAAAGTTACAGACCTACATAAATGGTTAACAGACAATAAAGAGAGACTTTCTTATGAGACATTGTAATTTTTTGAAAAACTTTTCAATTGAAAAGAAGAATGCAATTTCTTTTACTCCAAACATACCAAAATTGGTTGATATGTTTTATGAAAGCTGTAAACATTTCACAAAACTTTAAAACTTGATATCAGTCAACTTTTTGACTTGAGACATTTCCAAAGTTATTTGCCATTTTTCATATGACAAAGCTCACTTAAGTGTACTTAATAAACATAAAAGTAACCAAATGATTTTTTTTTAAATTTTAATTTCTTTTGTTTACTGTGCATATATGATTTTATTTCTTTTAGAAGGCTGGGTGGTCTTGGTCATTTGCAGAATATTTTACCAGAAATTTCTTTTAGATAGAGAGCTTTGTATTAAGATGTAGCGAATTATTCAAAAGTTTATGGCCAAAAAAAATCCATATAATCTTTAGGTAGATCTGATGGGCAATTTGTTAACCACCCAGCCTCCTTAAGCAAACAGCACGCTGAATGCCCAGTAACTACCGGTACATGTATAAGTTATTTCTGTTTCTAGCGTCAATGAAAATAATATTTTGTTTGATGTACTCTGTCATATCACCCCAAAAGATATGTTCATGGACTAAGTAAAGGATTTTTTTTTATATTCACAGTTCTTTCTAAAAAAAAAAAAAAAAAAAAAGTTTTGCTGTTTTTCAATTTTTAATTTCAACTTTGTTAATTTTTCTCTATCCTTGAAGATGAAAGGATGCACGTTGTACATTAAACAGAAATATTTGCAAGGGTGGCCTCTTGATGCGTATTTAGTGTGTCCCACAGGCTTATAAAGAATTTGAAGTACTACTACGTAACATTCTGAAAGTGCGAAATTACAAAAAAAATGTACCAATCTTTATTATCTATAACTTACAAATTAAATACCTGGTATTCATAGCAATATTTATTGGAATTCTTGTCATCAATTTGAAATAAGGTTTTTTTTCTGATTAACCAATTAAGGTACTTCACTACACCAAGACTTATACTTTTTACGACACTACGTCACAAGATGGCAATTTAAATGTTTTGATAAACTGTATAAATCGATTCAGATGTATATCGTCAGAGCTCAGTGGTTAAAGTATCAGGCTTGTGAACCGCAGATCATGAGTTCGAATCTGCCTGGGGCTTTTGTTCATGTTTACTAAATGAAATTTTTGAAAATATCATTTTTATCTAAAATTACACATTTTTTCGCCTATTTGACATATATATTTCTTATCCATCATAATTACTTTCATATTCAAGTAATTTTCTGCTGATTTGAGAAACTATTTCAAGGTGTAGTGAGGCACCTTAACATCATTTCAAAATGCTAAGTTTTGCTTGTTTTCATAAAAATGATTAATATAACACTCATCAATAAATCAAGGAAATTTTAATGAAAGGAAAGAAACATTAAAATTCTTCATCTTCAGTTTCTTCAAGCAGATTATACATTTCTGTATCTCCAAAAACCTCTGAAACAATAGTGCATATTTCAAAAGCTGTTTGGAAAGACCATATAGGAAAATTTTTAAGAACATCATCAGGAGTAAATATTTTGTCACACTTTTGCACTATAAGAGTTACAAGCTCATCAGTTAAACCATGTATAATATCAACAATACCTCCACAAGCAGAAAATGACATAGAATGTTTATATGAAATAAGTTTTTGGTTCAAAATCTTTCTGTCATTGTCTGAAACTTGTCTACAAATTTCTTCATCATCAGATGATTCAGATTCACATTCATCCTTTAAAAAAGATCTATGAGTATATGGACACTCACTTTGTTTACATTCACATTTTTTGTCACAGACATCACAGCAGTTATGAAGAGGGGATATAGTGCTATGAGCTACTAAGTATGCTTCACATAGCAATTCATGCCGACATTTGCTGTTATCTTTTGCTAGTCTGACTAAAACAGGATCAACTCTTTTCAAGTGTCCTTTATGTGTCTTGTAGAGAATTAGGTTGTGTGATTGTCCACCATCTCTGCCAGCCCTTCCCATCTGCTGAACAAAGGTATCCATTTGTCTGGGTAAATTAAAGTGAATTATATTGTTCACACCATGGAAATTGACCCCCATCCCTGCAGCATTGGTACACACAAGAATTCTTATTGTCCCATCAGTGTTCATGTCTTTTCTTATTTTGTCTTTTACCTTCTCACTTGTCTTACTGTGGAACATGTCAAATAAATCGCAGTTATTTCCAAAGATTTTTACAAATAATGTGTAAATTTTGGAGACATCTTGATTTCTTTCACAGAAAATAATATGTCTTGGAAGCTTGTCATTTTTTATTTTCAGGTCCTCTATCAACCAGTGAAACACTTTCTGTAAATTTTCATTGTTTGGGATACACTGTGATGAGATTTTAATATTTTTCCTATCTGGTGAGTCTAAGATAATGGTACTGTTGGCTTGAAAACACAAAAGTTTCATAATTTTTCTTCTCTGCACTGGCCCAGATGTTGCTGTCAAAGCTGCTAATGATGCCGAAGGACAGAGGGATCTAAGCTCTCCTATCTTAGAAAACCATACTCGAAAAGGATCATCTTCACCATCACTTTCTCCCCTGAAAAAAATAGTGCACTACATTATACAAGTACTTTGAAAATTCATAGTAAATTGGCATTGTAAAGTTTATCATATTAACTGGCCCTAAACAAGAATTGCTTACAGGGGCAGTTCCAGGATATAAAGTTAGAGGTAGCGCTAAATGTAGGCAGGGGGTCTGCGGTAACTTTGAGGCCTCCAATGGGTCCAGGGCAAAGCCCTGATGGTAGTCCAGGGGGCGAAACCCCGGAAGCTCCTGGATTCAAGAGATTTTTGCAGGGTAAAATGTATTTTTTGCTCAGTACACTTTTATAGTATTTCTTTCATTTTACGTTAAATTTGACAATTTTAGAAGGGGCGCAGGCTGGGTGCACAAAAATACATATATGATTTACAATTTTAATCATTTTGTCTTTGGGAACAACTAATAAAATAATTGTAAAGAACTGCACTATGTGACAACCAAGCCTCTGTGTATCTATCTACATCTGACCATCCTTGGCGTTTTTGATTCCCCAAGGCACGACATGTTTTGTAGGAAAGGATGTTTTACACAGAGTTTAACTACAATTTACTTTACCACTTACCACTGTAGTACTGTATGTGCCTCGTCAACAACAATTAGTTTAAGCTTTTCTTGGTATACTTGGGTCTTCAAAACCTCTCGCCATGTGACATCGCCTACTAAAATCTCCGGGCTACCAAACACAAAATCATACAGTCCACGTTTGATGTTTTCCGTTTCTGAATGATCTTTACCAATATACGTAGCCCGGAATCCTAGACGCTCCAGTTTACTGCACTGCTCCGACATAATGGTGACAAGTGGGGCAATCACAAGTGTTATAGATTTCGGTCTTGCTATGGGTAAACACTCGTAAGTCAAAGATTTGCCGCTCCCCGTTCTTGTTCCCACAAAAACATCGTGACCATTTATCACTGCTGCGATGGCTTTTCGCTGGTTGTCTGTAATTTCGCTGATTTGGAAAGTTTTGCGAATCTCGTCGAACATACAATGCATACTGGGCGCAGCCATTTTTGTTTTTTCTCTAAATCCAAACTACGTTCGATACGCGCAATCTTATTGGTTAAAAATGATGTAATGGAAACTGGTGTTATCTTATTATCCGCTAGTAGGCGCTTCTCTAAGCTACGAAATGAGAACTAAATCCGCCAAGGGTTGTAGAGGAGAGAAGCGGATCGTAAACCCTTGGCTAGCGAAGATGGTTTATTACTGAACATTCAAATTTTCTTGAGTTAATTGAGGAGGGAGATGATGTCATGGCTGATAGGGGGTTTACTATTAGAGATTTGTTAACAAAAAGGAAAGCCACTCTGAATATTCCACCATTTACAAGAAAATGTACATGGGGCAAGAAAAAAAAATTAAATGTTAATGAAATAAAGCAAACTAGAAAAATTGCAAAGTTGCGCATATAAGTTGAGCGAGCAATGCAACGTTGAAACTGTTCAAGCTACTGGGTAATAATATATCATGGCATCTGAAACCAGTTGTTAATCAAATGGTAAAAGTCGGTGTCCTTCTGTGTAATCTGATGCCAAAACTAGTAAGAAAATGAATTCAACAACATCATTGTTCATGATTTCCTGCATTTATTTGTGTAATGAGAAGCATTTTTCAGTTTTACTATAATTATATTTTTTTTTGGAAAAAATTTATGATATGTCATCATATGCATAATTTTGAAAATACAATTAATCTTCAATGTAAAAAAAAAGGATGAAGACAATTAGAAGTCTAACTACCTTGTGACTGTATTAAAATTGTTTTTGCCCATGCTACAAACTGATTTCATTAATTCATATGCGCCATTTACAAATATAAGTCATGTCCAATAAGTCTACAAATCATCCATAAAATGCATGAAATATCTAGCAATAATTTTTGCACACACATGTATATTGAAAATATTGTGTTATATATATTTACATACTAAAATGTTGTTCATTTTCAAAATTTTAAAACTGATATTAGTGCAATATATTAAGAAACCCAATAGTTAGACTTGCTGATTGACATAATCAAGTCACAATATAATTGTAATTATATGTATACATATTTCAAGGAGATTTAAAAATTGTATACATTAATAAAAATTTCAAACAAGAGAATTCAGTATTCTTTTAACAATTTTGAATCATGGAGATGATGAAATCATAGAAAGAAAGCATTAGGAAAAACTGAAAAATACATGCTTATTAGGATACTTACATGCATGTACATGCATAAAATGATCTTCATAACAGTTTATGTACATGATCTAATATTGATTCACAGAACAATGTAGATGAATGAAGAAAATGTGCAGTATCATTTTGGGTAAGTATTTATACAGACAAGAGTCTTGGGACAACAATTTTTTCATAAAATGAATTAATACTTTTCAAACATTCTGCCCAGAACTGTGCATTGAACTCAATTCTTTCAACATGAATTTTGTGTTTACAAGCTGCTACACCCTCTAAGTACATCACAAAATCACAATACAATAAATCTGCAACAGCTAACTGACACTGAATCTGATAATACCATGGAGAGGTGTGCTTAAGCCTCATTTCATTATTTGAATCTAGAAAAATGTGATAATTTTCTCAACAAATTTGATCCAGAGTGCAATATCTGTATTTATATGGACATTTGATTTCTAATAAAGTTTTCCGACAACAATCACAAGTAACAACACCATCAGGACTTGCAGCAATATGTGGATATTTTGGATTTACCAAAAGACCTGGAATTTTTACATTGTGTTTACAGTGATCAGTTTTACATTGAGTATCATACAATTCTCTTGCTAATGGCTCTCTTTCTCTCCCATATAAAATTGCAGGACTTGAGACATCTAACTTTTCTGTTAAAATCTTTTTAACAATAAAGTTGTGGACATTGTCTGCTTTATATTTAACCACATCATGCACAATTGATGCAGTAATTCTGCCTACTCTATACTTAAACCAGTTCACATTTTCACTCTGACCCTCAGTTAAAGTGTCAATCTCCATACAACCTGACTTATCTATACTTTCTTGCATAAATTTGACAAATGGCATACTACATTTACTTTGTCTATATGATAAAGCAAGTAATGGTATAGGTTGGGGTTCATTAACATTATTATTATTTGTACAATCTTTGTCTAAAACTTCTATGATTTGTGGATCATAATTCTTAACAAGCTCAAAAATTTCCATTTCAAAATCATCATCTGTAACATTTTCCTCATGAATAGGATGATAGATATGTGTGTAAGGACAGACCCTATTAATGTCAGATTTATTAATATCATCAAGTGTTTTGGGCTTCGACTCTCTACTCGGCTTGTCCCACAAACACTGGACATCTGTACATGTTGCTGTGTTCCTGTCGGTATGCCGCTCACTCCACTCAACTAAGCTAAACAGGAGAGCTAACGACGTGTTTACAACCACCGTCATCCCTAAAACAGAGAGCAGGATAATTCTTAAAATTTAAGAATATATATGAGGCCAGATTGATACCAGGCTGGTTTTTACCTAAGTGATTACCCATGGTCAGTTCAGTCTCATTGAATGATTCCCAGTGCATAACGTATCTTACTTATAGTAATTAAATATTTTATATATAAATGTAATTTTAATTCATTAAATAATACAATTTTTCAGATTAAAAATTGAATCATTGATAAATCACAGCTTGAATATCTATATGAAACTACGGTTATGCATGTAAGTCACTTGCAACCAAATTTTTACGCATATCAAACTTTAATAATAGCCCATCATATGTAAACATTGTAAGCCCTACATTTAAAATGAGTAAATACCCCTTGAGGGCCCTTAAGTGATTACTGAATAAATAAACATACATTATGTACCAGGAATGTTTATTGATAAACAATGCAAGTTTGAAGGAATAAAAACTAATTTTTATAAAAGCTTATTGATCTTAAAAATTAGAAAACTATGATAACAGAAACTTACGCTGTACATTCACATCCAGCTGATTTGATGATGCCATTGCTGTCAGTCATACACCAGACGAAGTATGGCTTTTCACTGTGCGAAGTTTCTCTCAGACATTTGACTCGAATGTACATATGGTCTTCGGGTAATGCATGGCACTAAACGGCACTGATATGGTTGCATTTAAACAATCTATACCCCCTCTCTTGTTTGTAACACTTGGTGCGGTCTGCTGTCCACTGGGCAGTAGAGAGTAAATGGACGAACATATCTGCACAAACTATGTCTGGCATGCATGACAAATCATATGTCCAACTTTTCAAACTTACATCGCACACAAATGGAAAGTTTATCACTCGATCTTTAAGGGCAATCGTAGAGCGTTTTCTGAACGAATCGATGGCGTCGTCTTTTTGCGATATAACCGGTTAATTCATTTCCGATGCTTTAATAGCGAGCTCTCGAAGTTGTGACACATTATAGTCAGTAACAGTGATTCCTCTTGCCAAAAGAAATGACCTAAGCTTGGGTTTGAGCATGTTTTTAACATAACTGACAACACTCGGTTCCGCCATTTTCATTCGAAGCGTCCTTGGATATTTGTACCCACCGACGCGCACTCAACGGTATTAAATGTACCCCCCTTACTAGAGAGCAGGTATCTTGGAACTTGCGTATTGGGTCGCCTTGTCTACAACCTCAATATATAGGAGATTTTTTCCGATTGCATACCACAGTGTAAAACAGAATAAAACAGAAGCTGTAATCTTGGTGTTTAGGATTTTTATCCAAGTGATTATGTTTTCACCAAAACCAAATATCTTAAAACTTTGTAAATAAAGTTCCAGGAGATAGAAGTTTTTGATATCAAACAATCTAAGGAGGATTTAATTCTATAACTTAGGCACCATGAAATAAGTTTATAGAGAACATTCAAAAGAGTAATTGGGCCCCAGTATTTTTTTTTAAATTGTTTAGGTTTGTCACCTTTCGGAAGACATGTAATGATTGAAAGTCTTTGCGATATAGGCAGCTCCATATTATCAATATATGATAAACAGCTAAAACAATATGGTCTTTGAGGCCCCACCAGAAAAACTTTAAAAAATTCTACTGTAAAGACGTCACTTCCTGGTGATTTGTTATTAATTTTTCATATTTTTTAAAACAGTAAATATTTCATTATCAGATATACTACCCTTTAAAACTGTAGAGGTGTTTTTGTTCAACTTTGGAACACCAAAATTTTGTATTAAATTCTCCAAGTTACTATCAATGATACAGTACCGATCAGACCCAACCTAACAGAAAGTAAACCCCAACTAAACCCTGGGTTTACTCTCTGGGTTTACTCGGGGATTACTTCTGGATTACTAGAGTGGACCCAGAGTAAACCCCAAGTAAACTCAGAGTGGACACAGAGAGTAAACCCTGATCAGAAGTATACCCTGAAAGCAGAAGCTACATGTGTATTCGGAATATACAAGGGGCTGGGAGGACAGGCAGAAGGATGTAAAAAAGTTAAAATACAGGTCTGCTTCACACTTCAGTGTGTACTCCAAAGGCAATTTTCAAGTAAACCCAAAGTAAACCCAGAGTGGACCCAAATTTTCAAAAAGTGAACCCAAAGTAAACCCAAAAAGTAAACCCGGGGTTTACTCTGGTGTTAGGTTGGGTCTGATCGGTACTGTATATACATCTTTGCTAGCATAAAGGGTTTTGTAAAAAGTTCTGACCTGATCTAAGATTCAAATTGATCATAAATAATTTAACATTAATTTCTACTTTTTTTATAGTTTCATTAAAAAAATTACGAGATTCTAAAGAACAAAAATATTTGCTAAGCTTTTCCCCTTCCTCAACCCATTTTGTTCGTGATTTAATGATTAAACCCTGTAATTTTTCTTTCCTTAACTTTTCGTGTTTCACTTATTGTCCTCTAAAAGATCAAAGTCTATATTACACATTGCCTCAATAGTTTCAATTTCTGTAAGCAATTTTTTTTTTCAAATTTATCTTTCTCTTTGTTCTTGTATGATGAATATGAGATAGTGATGCTGCGAATTTCCATGAGATGAACTTCAAGAAATAAGCTGTGATTTTGAAAATTATTTTGATTGTCACCTTGTAAATTCTGATTGTGTACTTCAAAAATGTTTTTTTTTTTCACTTTTTCAACATAAATTTGATCTGTAAGAACTTTCAGAGCCCATGCCCTCTTGAAAATTGATTAATTTTCAGCTCTAAAACCACAGCTGAATGATCATATCTATACACAGGTTTTGTCGAGAACTCTTCTACCTTATTTGTTAAACTTTCTGATATTAAAATGTAGTCCAAGCGACTTTACCTAAGAGGATTTTTTTTCCGCCATGTATAATTCTTCTGAAATCTGAAAGTAATCAACTAACAGAAGATCTGTCATAATATCTAATACCTTTTTTGCCCTTTTTTCTGGCTTTTGGGTTATTAACGTTACAATAATTGAATGTAACCAACTCTTGGTTCAGAACAAGATTAAAATCCCCGCATAATATAAAATAATCGTTGTCTTAATTCAAAAAGGTATCTCTAACTTTTTCATAAAAACCCGGATTATCTGCATTTGGGCCATACATATTTATCAATTTAACATGATTGTCCTCAATGGTAGTATCAATAGCCAATAAGTTTCCCTCATTTCATTGTGTATTTTAAACTCAAAATTGTTATTAAAAAACAGACTGACACCCCTAGAATTTGACTTAAATTAATTGAAAATACATTTATAACCCCACTGAGTTTCAATGAGTGGCTCAATATCAGGTGTAAAATGGGTATTTTGTAAACACAATAAAAAGTAGCCTTGTTTTTAGGTCAGCTGAGTAAACTCATGTGACCTATTGCTATCTGTTTTCGTCCGTCGTCATGCGTCGTGCGTTATCAATTTTACCTTTTTAACTTCATCTTAAAAAGCTACAAGTCCAATTGTTACCATATTTGATATGAGGCATCTCCATGGTAAGAGGAAATTAAAACAAAATTATGAAAATCATGGCTCTAGCAGCCCAGGGGCACCACAAGTGGGGCTAAATGTGCAAAAAAAAAGCCAATTTTTCAAAAATCTTCTTCTCTTCTTCCACACATGTGAGGAAAATACTGCTTGCATGGTTATGATGTCCATGAAGCCCTCTACCAAAATTGTGAAATTCATGGCCCCTGGATCAGGGGTTCTGGCTCTGGGGTGGGGCCAATATGGCCTTACAGTAAAAATGTATTGAATCTTAGAAAGTCTTCTCCTCTACTCCCATATATATTTGCTAAAAACTAAATGCATGATTATGATGTCCATTAAGCCCTCTACCAAAATTGTGAAATTCATGACCCCTGTGTCAGGTGTTCAGGCTCTAGGGTGTGGCCAAATTACCATATAGATAAAATGTATTAAATCTTAGAAAATCTTTTTCTCTACTCCCAAATAAATTTGTTAAAAACTAAATGCACGATTATAATGTCCATGAATCCCTGTAACAAAATTGTGAAATTCATTACCCCTGTGTAAGGGGTTTGGGCTCTATGGTTGGGCCAATATGGCCATATAGTAAAAATGTATTAAATCTTAACAAATCTTCTTTACTCCCACACAGGTAAGCAAAAAACCGAATACATGGTTATGATGTCCACTAACTCCTCTACCAAAATTGTGAAATTCATGGCCCCTGGGTCAGGGGTTCAGGGCATGGGGAGGCAATATAGTGTTAATGCAAATAATGTTTTAAAATCTTCTTTTTTCTATAATTTATTTCTTTTTCAAAGAAACAGACATTCAATCATACACACACACATACACACTTATGATTAAACACTTAAATTTATTATTTTGTGGTTACTTGCCTGCATGGGAAAAAAATTAAGTATAGACAAAAAAAAGAAAAGAAAATATTCATGATACAGTGTAATGAAAATAAATCAGATATCAGCAGCCAAGATACCTTTCCAACTATCCCATAAGTTTTCAAAATATTGCAGTTTACCAGTTTGTATTGCAGCATATCTTTCAATATTGTAATTTAGTTTTAAGTGACAAAGGAAACCAATAAAACATAGAATCTTATTTGACATAAGACAACAAAAAATATATTGTTTCATATACAGAATTATAAAATTAATTACTTTGTTATGAAATGACAATGGAAGTTGGCCAAGATATTAAATCCAATTCTTTCAGAGGTCTTTTAAAAAAATGTATAAACTAAGTTCACTCCACAGGGTATGTATTTTCTAACAGGAAATAAAAACATGTAATACTGTGGTTTTATTAATATTCGTTGAATACCGATTTTCGTGGATTTCGTTGTTAAGTTGATCCACGAAATTTAATGTTCATTCAAGTGTAATTAAGGTCTTCCGTTTTCAACGGAAGACCTTGTACTGATTCTGTTGGTAATTCTTTTTATTCTTTTTTTTCTTCTAGACTTTTTTTAAAACTCAAATATCTTGCTTGTTTATTGTCCTATAAAGTTCAAATTTTCAGAGCATATTGGTAGTTACTATTTCTCAATATCTAAGGAAAATCGTTGAAATCGACACTTCCGGTACCGAGTTATTTCCCTTTTTCCCAAAAATATAGGCATTCTTGTGCACGCAAAGGCTCTGAAACCGCTCACAGCATGTGTTAAAAAGTCACAAATCTTAAAAATAGAGAGTTTGAACGTTGTCCTCCGAGTTTTGTTTTTACAATTTTCCTCCTTTAAAGTTTCAAAAAATTAATTTGAATTTGTGTTTCAAAAAATGCTGATTTTTGGTTGTGTTTTTGTTATGTAGCTCTTTAGTTTAAAAATTTCTCTAAACACATATAGAACAAAATATGTGCAAAATATCAAGGGCTTTCACTTGACACCATTGAAAAAGGGCTGGCCCCTTAAATTAGGGGCCTAGAGCCCTTAAAAGTCTTCGCTTTATAGCTCAAAAATGGTTAATATTTCGCTATAGCTGTCGATAGAAAAGTTGTTCATTATTGTGTTATCAATGTCGTTACAAAATTATTTTGTACCGGTAATGCGTAATATGAGTGTAAAAAGCTTGTCTTGTTAACATGTACCTGTATTCATTTGGCAAGTAAGCGAATCGTCTTCGTGCGCATAACGTACATAAATGAACAGCTGAAAGTGTACCAACATATACGGGATGCTTTAATTCATTTGAAAAAGTGTCTAAAAAGTATACGTGTACATGTTTTTCTTCCAGCCTTTTTTTGGAGTCACCTCTGTTTAGTTCTTATAGTGGACAACCGTTAAGAAAAACAAAAACGAGAAAATATAAACGTTCTTTTTCTTATCTAGTGAGATACATAAACTAGATTTAAAAAAAAATAACTTCCATGAAATAGAGTCGAGTCATTTTACTGCAAGCATTTCAAATCGACCTAAATTCTTAGTTGTGTGCGTCATTACATAACCCATCTCGCCCGCGGCCGAGAAAATCGATCGCCGAGGTCGCGGCTGGACTACCTAGCGGTCAGCGGTTATCTAATACACAAGAATCGCGTCTGTCATATGTGATTTTATTTAGCCGCAAACACAAGAATCGTACACAGTGAAATTAAAGCTTACTCTTCCTAATTTGAATTAAACGATAGAGTGTCAATAAGAAATCGTTCTGTTTCATCATAAAAGCAATGCCATTCTCAAACTGAAGCAGTGTCAGACAGATAGATCAACTGTAGGATTAAAGGGGGAAAAACTTATATTAATTAGAGTTTATTCATCATACTGCAAACATTGTAAATCTTCCTGGGTTCTGAGCTCTCTATGTGTGTAACGTAAGTTATCCGATCCCTCATCCGCGGCCGAGGAAATCGGTCGCGGCTGCACTACCTAGAGGTCAGCGGTTATCTAATAACAAGATATATATACAAGAACTGTTTCAATTTTATGTTCTTAAAGTTTGTTCACCTTCAATTTATTTAATTAAACATTAGAATGTGAATTGAGAAGCCCCTCTAAAAATTGATAAAAGCGATATTATTCCAAATCAGAAACATCATCAGACATAAATCAATAGTGAATTTGTAATTCTAAAATGTTCTAAAAACTATACATGTACTAATAATTTTATCGATAAACAACGAAAAACCACAAAGATTAAACCTTAAAATGATGATCACCCCTAGAACATAGCCAAGGAGATCCCGCGCGAGTGGACAAGTGATCCGCGGTAGCTTCGTGTTCTTCTACATGTACTTTATCACTCGTGCATGTTTATTGATATTTTGTACGATTCCAACTATTTGTTTATTCGAGATGTTTTATAGATATCGTAGAAAGTAGTTGACGTCTTCATAAGGTTGCACATAAAATGAGAGAGAGAGAGAGAGAGAGAGAGAGAGAGAGAGAGAGAGAGAGAGAGAGGAGAGAGAGAGAGCTCAAAATTGGAAGCATTATTTAGCCGAATTTAGAAAACGAAACAGTCCCCAAACGTTCAAGGCAGGATATAAAAAATCAAATATCAAATTAACACATGCGGTAGAGACAATTGCAACTTCTCTGGCCTTTCCGGCAAGTTTGGAAAAACACCTTGAGTGTATTAACATAACCGGATGTTAGAATTTTATACAAAATGGAGTCGCTTCCCATTAAAAAAAGTATCGGCAAGAAGTCATGTATGTCGTTTCTGTGTTATATTGATACCTTTAAAGAAGTATAGCTCGCATCTCAACAGATCAAAATGTGTTGTAATTATATCAAGTTTTATAAAAAGGGGGGGTTGTCATGGACGCCTAGGTAATACATTCGAAGTGTTTTTCCGAGCTTGCCGGAAAGGCCCGAGAAGTTGCGATTGGCGGTAGAGGCTGACACGATAAAAGAATTGTCCAGAATTGAGGAATTTAGTGATTATTTTTAGAATGTTTACATGAGTTTTTAAACAAGATTTGTTTAGATTTTATCGGTTTCATGATCACAGTGCAAGGGCTTTATTTTTTTCAAAATGTGGCGAAGACCTATTTTTGGCGACTACTTAACATGTGTACATTTTTCTCCTCAATGTATGTCACTTTCCCACCCGTGTGTTTATTCGGTCAGTCTATGCTAAGTCAATCCGCTCCACGTG
Organism: Magallana hongkongensis; assembly: GCA_015776775.1. NCBI lineage: Eukaryota > Metazoa > Mollusca > Bivalvia > Ostreida > Ostreidae > Magallana > Magallana hongkongensis. The sequence goes on along the minus strand of CM027472.1, from coordinate 12,299,376 downwards.
CGACCGAAAATCTCCTGTCGCGTCAGCGCACATAGCTCAGAATATTGCCCCCGGGCTGCAGATCAGCAATTATTGATAAATAATTGAGTAACATTTGGAAGGGTGCTTTCACTGCAGCGGTCAATTGTTAAACAATAAGTGTCTAAATATTCGATGCCAATCAACCTCACATTAAAGGTGCGATATCGTAATCTGAGAATGTGGCTAAACAATTAACCTGTTGAACACGCTAAACTTCTATAGTTGTGAACAGAATAAAATATATATTATCGGAGACATGAATAACTTAATAAGTTATTTATGTCTCTGGGTTTATAAGTTAACAGTTTTAAGTCAAAGATTAAATAAAATTTGTTCTCAGGATTAGAATGATTAGTAATGATATACGACTACATTAAGCAATAAAGTCGGTCGATCGTTATTAAATCATCAGAGTACTGCAAGTGTCGACAGTTTCTTATTTTTTTAAAATAATTGTAGTAGGTCAATTGACTTGCAGACTATAATATAGCGACTTTTCTGCCTCCCAAAAATGTATGCATTTAATTGCGATAGATATTTGTTCTTGGGGATTTTACTTATTGTTACATGTATATGCACATTGATAAAAAAAAATCATTGAAGTTGTGTAGTATGAGGTTGTCATGCAGATTAAGTGACCTAAAACTCAGCGGAATATTTTATTTTTCATCTAGCTTGTCAAAATGGGAGATTGTTAACTTGTAGTTTGTTAACTCTGAAAAAGTCTAGAACAGAAGAAATAAAGTCTTTATAGCTTTCGCTACATCTTCTTATTTCTGTGTACGCGTACATAAAGCTATTTTAGATTTTTTTTGTATAAAAAGTGTTGTTTTTCCTTACGTTAAATTTAAAACTATAGAAATTCAATATCTACATGTAACATCTCAAAAGCTTTGATAGCTTACCGCTTGGAAATCATTTAGTGATGCAAATTGACAAATGCCCATGAAAAGACATTATTGGACCCCAAGGGTTTCTTATCCTTTCCGACGATGATGAGAAGAACTCAAATGTGCATACAAATCATACATTTACATGTATATTTATATGTGATGTGATAGAAATAACTGAAAAATATAGGGTTTTTTTTGTGCCGCACAAAACGGGCGAAAAGGATTTTTATACCCCACGAAAATAAATTAAGGGGGGGGGGGGTAAATAAAAATCACCTTGTCCGTCCGTACGTCATGTCCGGTCTATATCTTTCTGATGGAGAAACATTGGAAGTGTTCTTACTTTATATAAATATTACTCATTACCTGACGAAGCGTCATGACCTAAACCCAAGGTCATTTGGACAAAGTAAAGGTCACTGGCAGGAAAAGTGCAAAATTTGTTTCTGGTCCACTTTGGAACTTCTTACTTCACACAAAGATTGCTTATGACCTGAGGGTGTGTAATGATTTGTCCCCAAGTCATTTAAGGAGAAACATTGGGAGTTTCTATTTCATGTAAAGATTCATGATGACCGATGATGTGTCATGAACTTGACCCAGGGTCAGTTGCGCAAGTTCAAAGTCATATTAAACATATGTCATATCTTGTATTAATGGAAATGAGTAAAAGCTAGAGTTTGACATAAAGATTACTTGTGACCTGTAAATATACCCTGCCTTGTCTGACTCACTAAAGAAAACGAACCATCCATTATTCTCTAATAGAGAAATACGTGAGTAATGACTTCTTTCTTAGCGGGGATATCATTTGTGAGCTTGCTAACAGTACCTTTTAGATGGTCCAGTGGAAGCAATGCCCCCTTTCTCTCAACCAAAATTTCCCTTAAGTTAACGCTTAGAAAATTTCCCCCACCGCCACATCCACACTTTTATTATAATTAAATTAATTATATACATGTACATAAATGATGTACTTTTTAAAGTTATCCTAAACTTAAAGTAAGTTAAACGAAGAACTTGCCTGGTATGAAAATAATACTTTGCAATTGAGTCTCGTTTTCGATTTCTTGAACTTACTATTATCATATTGATAATCCAGTATCATTAAAAACCATTTCCCTTCTCCTTACACTCGCCAGGTTCTGATAGACCTGTATCAATAACAGATTATTTCCACTTGACCTCCACATTTGCATACAATCTAAATAAACACCTACTTAGCAAAGATATGCCTTTATCTGTTTAATGAGTGGTGCAATACTCAATCTAGAGGTTACATAGAAAACAGGCATGGATTATTTTTTTTGGTCTCCATTTGAAGAGTTCCAATCAATTTTCTAAAGCTCTAATTGGTAAGAAGAAATGGTCGTGTAAAGATGACCTTTTATCAATACAGGGTCTGTCAGGCTCTGACAAGTGTCAGGAGAAGGAGGTGATTTAATCAAACTGATGGACAATCCTTTCGCGACACGAAGTTGTGACGGAAGACCTACTCGTTGCTTTGCAACGAGCTCGGCTCTAGTTTCTATTAACATTTTCTATTGATAGGGTCATTGGCCACGAATTTACGTATCCTTGAAACTGTGATTTTCACTTTATCCGCGAAAATTGATACCCTTGAATATTAATGAAACAACAGTATTGTTTCCACATTGCTTTTACAAAACCCACAGTTTTAATATTGATATTTTAAAGGTAGTATCCAACTGGAAGAATTTTGTGTAAAATTCTAAATTGAAGCAAATGTACAGAAGAATCTTTGGTAGTTTTAAAACAAATCTTTAAAATGTCATATACAGTAAGATCCTCAACATTATAATCCGTTAGATCTGTTTACCATCTGGTTAAAGCAATTGGAACAACCACATTTTCATTCAAAACATTGTTAATAATTTTTGTACACTTTTCATGGAGTTTTTTATTGTTTGGAAAAAAATGGTATACATGGATTAGGATTTCTTTGAACAGAAGTCCTGTCAAAGTTAGACATTTTTAAAAATTAAAAAATTGCTTATTTAACACTGTTGTATTGCATTATACATATATTCTTGAGATTGTATTTACATTTAAATTCTTCATAACTTAAAAAATTACAGTTTTCATCATAAAAATGTGATAAATGACTGCACTGTAAAATAGCAGCATGGAAGTTTGTATTAAAAATCTTAATCCACTGTATAATATTTTCTCCAAAGCCAAAATATTTAAGGACTTGGTATATGAATGACCACGACAGAGAATCAAAAGCCTTTTCAAAATCTATAAAAGACCAGGTATGTTTTTGAACTCAGTGTAAGATAAAAGGTCATATATAAATCTAGTATTTTCTCCAATGTATCTCCCTTTCATAAATCCAGACTGTGTATTGGATATTAAATAATCTAATACTTTCTTGATTCTAAAACTAACACACCCTGAAATAATCTTGTACAAAACATTTAAAAGATTATTTGGTCGCCAGTTTTTTAAAAACTGTCTAGGCTTATCATCTTTAGGTAGACATGAGATAATTCCAAGTCTCTGTGAGATGGGGAGTTCCTTCTTCAAAAACATACAGTTAATAGCTCGTACAACAAAATTTTTAATATCTTTCAAAAAAAAATTAAAAAATTCAGCAGTGTACCCATCACTTCCAGGAGATTTGTTTTTCTTCATATGTTTTATGACATTTAATACCTCTTTTTTTAAAAGAAAAATTCTTCTATACCATTTGACAACTCATTTTCTAACTTATGTGAATTGTAATTAAAAATAATATTATTTAAATCAATCCTTACTAAATTTGTGTCCTCACTTGCATATAAATTTTCATAGTACTTCTTTACATAATCTAGTATTTTTTCTTGCTGATATATCCTTCCAATACCCTCAATTTCGATTTCTTTTATTGTTTTGTTTATATAATTTCTAGATTCCAAATTGCAAAAATATTTTGAAGGTGTTTCGCCTTTCTCCATCCAATGGGCACGAGACCTTATCATGTCCAAACAACTTTTCCTTGCGTAGTTTTTCAAGAGCACTTTTTTATTCATCCATACCATGTATTGATAACCGTTGAATTCAAGATGTAAACCGCCGAATTTGATTGGCAAGAAAGTAACAGCCAATCAAAGTATTAGTCATGATGACCTACTAAGTATGAGTGGTGAGTTTGCGGAATTCAACACTGTTGTATACTGATTATATACTGAATGTTGTTTATACTACAAAATATTGTCACCGTAATACTTGATGCAAACAATAAATAATAATGATAATTTACGTTTGGATAAGCATTCTATACAAGATATCATGTCGAGCTTGGATGAGGAGTTTTCTTCAATGATATATAGGCGTTTGGTGGTATTTTGAATCGCATTGCGTTTTGTGGTTTCGGACGTTTGAAGTGTTGCTATGCAATGTACAAAACATTACCAAATGAAACTACCTTACGGCTATAATTTTATCTGTTGCAAGTTTAAAGAGAAAATACCATAGGCTAATATTCATTTTATGGTTTTGCTGACATTATGGAGGGTCTAAGGAAACGCATCTGAATATTTTTTTCATTTATGCTGGGACTTGAATAATTGAAGAATATTGACACACTGTATGATGAACAATTGGCAATTTTATACGCTTCAAGAACTGTAAAGATTTTTACAAAGTAAACCTAATTCAGTTAAATCATCTATCAATATGTTCTTGTTAATGAGTGGAAAGTTAAGAAAAAATCTCATTATTTTTTTTATTAAAAGAAACAATTACAGAAAGTAGTTTATCCTAAAACTCAACAAAATCTAATATTCTTCTTGTTTCATCGTTAAGACGCTAAAAAATACAGTAAAAAATCCAGGTAAAATCATTGATTGAAAGCACACTATAATTGCAGTTTGTATAATTTATGACGAATTTTTTTTATAGTTTATCAAGAAAAACTTGCGTTACCTAGAATGGTCATCTACATGGGAGTCGGAGTGGGGCAAACAAAATTATCCTTCAGACCATCCCCCCCCCCCCTCCATCAGAAAATGTCCGGGTTTTCAACATATTTGTAGCCTTTCTCTAATAGAAAACCTATAAAGAGTGAGCTCACGTTAACTAAAGGTTAAGTTAGCTCATGTGATCACCCACTATCTGTGTGCCAGTGGATGCATATGATAATGTGTCTTGTTTTCGCTTCCCAATTCAACAAAATGTCAAAGAGTATTGATATGATATAGGAAATCATTATTTGGTAAATCTTGTAAACAAAAATGTAAACAAAAAAAAAATAAAATAAAAGATGTTGTGTTCAAAACATTTTGTATGAGGAATAAACCGGAGCTCCATGATAAACTCAATTTCAATGTAAACTGCTTTATCAAAACTGACCGTCAATCTGTCAGTGTGCGTATTATGTTTTTATTCTCAAGAAAAACAAGGCCAAATAGCACACAACCTTCATGGGTTTCAAATAATATCTTAATCCTGATGTTGATAATTGATTAGCTAAATTATACGTTTCAAATAAAATCTTAATCCTGATGTTGATAATTGATTGGCTAAACTATGGGTGTCAAATAGTATCTTAATCCTGATGTTGATAATTGATTGGCTAAACTCTTTCAGACAGGATATGGGTATATCCCTCTAACTATTTTTAGAATCGGTAGGACAACAAAGAAGTGCCTTTAAGCAAAATAGTCCCTATACTTGCAGAGTGTATATACATTTATTGGGACATTTTAAATCAGAATGCTTAATTGACACATGTCAGAAAAGAGGATTTGCAATTTTTTAAAACAAGTGTCAAAATTGAATTATCATTTGAAGAAAAGAATTGAAATTGTTTGATGTACACCCTTTCCAAAACTGAGAAATTCCCTACTTTTACTTTCATTTTCAGAGTTTTTCAATACAGACGCATTTTGCCGGAAAACGAATCTGACTTCAAACCACGAAATTTTAACAGGAAAGAGACAATTTGATGAGCTTTCATTCAAGAGGTCCCTCGTTGCTGAACGAAAATTAGGGCCGGAGCTATGAACCATAACGTTAACATTACCGCCTATGGAAAATGCATTAGTGGACTATACCCATGTTGAGCTCCATGCTGGTAAGGCATATTTCTTGTTTATTTGCAATTATCATGATAAACGTGCATTTTTCTTTTGTACATTTTCTCATTTATGTGAATAAACTAAATTTCCAACAAGTTCAACAAGTTTAATCATTTTAATAGCATATTTTCCAAGAAAATATCCATCACAACACCCCCCCCCCCCCCGGGATTTTCAAAAAACCAATTTAAATTAAAGAATTTGTGATCTTAACTTGAATGTAATTTATTTTGAGTTTTTACATTAAAAAAAATGAAAATGTAGGTGTGTTTCTAATTATATATGACTTTAGAAGACATTTTTATAAATTTTGAGACCAAATATCACTTCGGGTTTTTAGTGCGATCATTTCAAGCGAGCAAAAGTGAAAGTAGAAAAGCAGAAAGTTTCCGGTGAGGAAAAATACTTCATTCTAGCAGTGTCCAGCTATCTAAGATTAGGTTTGCATTGTAAGGGAATTGTATTAGTGTCCGCTAGGTTCCAATTCTATATTTATGATGATAGATTTGCATTAAATTGGAGTAAATTAATTTGTCATGCATGTGACATGACTATGTACCGAAGATGTAGGTATGCACTCTTTAACATGTAGAAGCCTACCATGTTGGTTAGTACTTAATCCACAAAATATATCTTTGTTTATCATAATCAAAATTGAATGAAATTATCAGTAATCATTTTAAGTACATATTTACTAGTATTTATTTATTCATACTATTAAAAATAGATCAATATGTTGGGATGGGGGTTGATATTGAATGTTATGGGGGGGGGGGGGGGTGTTGGTCTTTAGGCTGTATAGATGTGTTGTGCATGAAGATGTAGTTATTGTTGCCTATCTGTTCTCTCTTTCTGTATCTTTCCCCCTCTCTCTAATTCTCTCTGTCTGTCTCTGTCTGTCTCTGTCTCTGTCTGTCTGTCTGTCTGTCTGTCTCTCTCTCTCTCTCTCTCTCTCTCTCTCTCTCTCTCTCTCAACATATGGCTGCTTTTGATATGGAATTGCAAATGTTGGGAATAGTGTTGGATAATGTAGAATTTAATTCAAAACATTTCATTTTAGATAACATGTAAATTGAAATGGAAGTCTTCTTCCAAGAATAGAACACAAATTAACAATGAGCCACACTTGATGTAAGTAAAATTTATTTTTGTAACTTCACTCGTCCAAGTTTAAAAGAAGGAACCTATAAAAACTATATACCCTGCATGGCCAGTATTTTACATGCAGATAATTTAGAATATTATAGATACTGGGAAACTTTACATTGATTATACATATTTCACAGACTTTGTGGGTATTTCTTGTTCTTCTGGATTTTGAACTTTAGTTAAATGTAGACTCTCTTCCACAGGATATGTCTTTTGATAATTTTTGTTAAATTTGTTACCATGGTAACAATGTACAAGAGTAAAAGAAAAAATCCTTATTAGCAAGTTTCTTTTCCCTATGACATATATTTAATGAGTTAAGTCATGGTGCATTTGTTCCGAAATTAGGCTTAAATAAAAGTTCAGCAAATATTACACTTATATGAGTAAAAACAACTCATCACTATGACGTCATTATGACGTCATAGGTGAGGTAATCTCAAGCTAGCATCAAAATGGAGCAAAAACTGAATTGAGGGCCTCACATTATAGAGTCATATAACTTTATTATTTATAAACCAATACCTACATGTAATACCTTGATGGATAGGGAAATTCCTATACTTTTCTATTTTACCTTTTTCGTGGTGTTTGAAAACAATTCTTTTTTGTAACTAAAGAAAAACTCATGATTTTTACAACAACAATTTTATAAAATCAGACATAATTGAGCTTTTTCATAAGAATATGAACAAAATAAAGGACTATGTGCGGTATGGTCAAATATCTGCCCCCGATTTCAACCAATTTTTAAATAGTATCGTATAAAAATAAAATCTTCACAAATCATTGTTTAGAGGATGCCTATAACTTTAATAATGATTTTAGTCATCATTGCTCATTCGCTGTGTATCTATGACGTCACCTAAATGGCCCAATTTCCGCAAATTTGCAAACAAATGAAAATATTCTCATTTTTGCTCTTTATTTTGCATTCGGAAGTATAGAGCGCAGGTCTGCTCAAGTGCGATTTTAACATATGTTTTTCTTTAGATAGTTATACACATTATACTAAGATATGGTACTTGAGCAAGCCTGCGCTCGATGTTTCCCAGTCGAAAAACCATCGAAAAACACCCATATTTTGCTTCAAAACATCAATTTATCAAAATAATGCAATATTCATGACGTCATTTCTACATTATGACGTCACTGTGGTGATAACCTTTTACACCTTTATTTCCAATATGATTTTAACTATCTTTCACCTTATTTTAAAGCTCTTTCTAAAACTTTGATTTTGGGGGGCAAAAATTGCATAAAACCGCACTTAGTCCTTTGGTAGAATATTGAATGTTTATGTTTTACATGTATTTTAATCCTTGAGATTAAAGTTTCCTCAGTTTATGCAATTTGAAGAGCATCGAGTGCCAATGAGCTATATGTTGTTTAGGTAAATTATGACTGGACTGTTTCTTCAAATTTCATGCATGTGTATCAATGCTGCAAAATCCATAGTTATGTATTGAATTTTTCCAAATTTGGAATCATGTTTCTTTATAGTGTCTCTATATTTGAGCAATGAAAATGCGTCAATAAATGATAGTTATCTATACCAAACACAATATGATCTTTTAGAATATCAGTGTTGCAACACTTCACTTCTATTTAAGTTAATAATATTTTGCTGTTTCTTCAGTATAAATATCTTAGTTCTTATATTGAAGTAATTGATCTGGTTTGAAATTGAGAAGAGAGTTTATATTTAAACACTTAAACATATAATGTTCAACGGGAAACAAATAATGTTGGCCAGCTCTTATTTTCAATATTGCTTAATTTAATTTTTTCAATTTCAATTTCTTTATTGCAAAAAACATACGTCTTATAGCACTTATAATGAACAATACAAACAAAAATATAGGCATAAAATGAACGGTCAGTTAGTATTTACGCCAAACATATTTCTTTTTTTTACTCTTTTAGGTTTACCTCAGTTTGCTCAATATCATATGTTTAGAGAGAAATATGAGGATTAGATAACCTTCTTTTTGTAATCAATTTAATTGATGTACCAGTAATATTGAATCGTGTCAATTGCTGATTCTTCTCCGTCCTCAAAAGCGTTTAATCGTATTCATTAGTGTCATCATTAGACTATCACCTAACTAAAAATCGAATCGTGGTATTTTATTGTTTATACATTATTTTTCAAAGCTATTGATTTTATCTAGCGTAAATGTGGTCTACAATAAATAAAACCATATGAAATAGTTCAAAAAATAAGTTAACATTATTAATTTTTAAACCAATGTATATTTACAACATTTTTTTCTCCAATAGAAATAGGTGATGCATATCTAAATGATATTTAATGGGACTGAGAATATCCTTGATAGAGGACTACTAAAAGTTCGTTGATTTAGAAGCATATATCTAACAATAAAGATATCATTACCAACCTTCGTCTTTTGAAACATAATCTATAACATAGCATTTTTCGGCTTTGTGAGGGTATTATATAGCACTACTCTATCTGATGGTGACCAATAGATATGGTTACCACTTGTAGTATAGTGGGAGCAAACAAAGAGTCCACTCTTTAGGAGAGTTATGTACAGATATCGGTACTTCATGCAGTATGGTGGTAGTTCAATAAAGATTCCTGGTGGATTGTAGATGTTTCATTTATACAGGTACATGTACTATAAAAATAACGTGCAACTAAATAGCCACATGTCTATATTCTGATACATGTTTCATAGTCTATGTCAATATTGTTTTTAACGGCGAATATGAGACCTATCATATGGATATACAAGAGGTACTCTATTGTATACAAAATAGTTGTCATATTGAAGACATAAGCTGAAAGCTTAACAGGCGCTTGTTTCATACAGGACGTCTATTTACTATTTACCATTACACAAGATCTTCATCTTTTTAAAATCAAAAATGTAGATCACCAATTTAAACTCCAATAGCTTTATTCATAATCCTTATATCACGACAGTAACACATCCAATGTTTAGCGGAAACCCCCTCTTAGCACCCCTTACTTTCATTCTTACCTCACCCCCTCGAAATCTTAGGAAAATTTTGCAGCTCTAAACTGCCCAGAACTTCCGAGTTAGCGATCGCGATTTGTTACACGAGAAAACATGCTCTCTATGTTTCCTTAAAAAAAAAACAAAAAAAAAAAAACAAAAACAAACAAAACAAATACAAACAAACAAAACAAAACTAATACAAGATTTCTCATTTTGATATTTAGTTGTTTGTACACACCTTTGCAGTAATGTTTCATATACCTAAGAAAAATCACGGACTGCATTAAATAATCATGATGATGTCAAACTCGAATTCCTAGAAGTAGAAGACGATTGGGCTATTTCTATTATCTAAAGTACTGATGCACATTAACAGTAATTTAGTTAATTTTCTTACTTTTTACGACCAATTTTGCTAAAGAAGGATGCATGCTGATTAAAATGATATTACTTGATTTTCTTATGCAATAATAAGACCGATTCTGAGTTGGAGTCCAGCATTGCTGGTGATACATTTTGGGAGTTCAGCTTTCCAGAACATAATACATCAAAATATTCAATTATATTTGTACACAGCAAATACATTTTTTTTTAAATTTCAATAAGTATCTCACAACTACGTTAAAGTCAACAAACTTAATTGTCAAAACGGCAATTTGAATTTGATAAGATTATACCAGATACTACCCTTTTAGAAAACCTGTATTAACTGACACTGCATTAAGATTTTCGAAATTATCTGAAACAATTCTTATTGTATTGTTGAAATTAAGTGGAAAGCAATCAAACAAATCAAAATTTTGGCCACCAAGAGTGTGTTTTGCTGCACCAAACTCTCAATCATTAACTCATATGAATTTAACTTAAGTAAATCATTTTTGTGCAAAACTGTGTACAATATCCCCCCAATTTGCAATGAATGAATTAATATGAATTAATCATGCAAACAACATAAACAAACTTTAAAATCGACAAATACACTTTGCCAAGATTGTCTGTACTGGACAAGGTACTTCGGTGATTCAAGTTCAACGGTTGTTAAGAAATACCTGTAAGAACAACGAGGCAGTGACTTCATCAGCTACTTGAAGATCGCTCTGAGATTACCTCGCACGGAATGTTGTTATCAGTCCTCTACCGGTTTTCACCGGAGGGGACTTTAGCTTTCCTCTGCGTCCGTCAGTCCGTCCGTCCGTCCGTCTGTCTGTCAGTTTTCCACACTTTTTTTTCTTAATGCGTTTGAGGAATAATATGAAATTTGCTGAACAGCTTCAAAATGTCAAACTACAGATCAAGTTCACACTATTGTAGCGTCTGGTTGACATATTTTCGGGAAAAGTAATTTTTTATATTCCAATTTTTTATTGTTCGGGTTCGATATTCTGCATAACAGTGCATTCTTTTCACAAATTCCACAAACCGGTAGGGGACGTGTATTGCTTATGCAATACTCTCAGAATGCTTGTTCATTATAAGTTGTATCTTAGGTGAGGGGTTAAACACGTCTTATCTTAATTATATTTGATAAAATGAATAATGTGATTTAATCAAAGTGGACGGAGCTACAGTTTTCGCTAAACTGTTCAAATCTGTCATCACTCTATAAATATTGCAAATGTTAAAACATAAAATGATTTTTTAATAAGAAAAGGAATCATGGACAATATTACGCACCAGCCGCTTCTTCAGGAAAAATATCACAATAGTAAGACATTCAAATAGAAATTAGGTAGGAAAAGAACGATTTGAAAATCGATACATTTATCAAAACTTCCGTTAAGTAAACTAAAACACAGAAATAAAAATACACGGAATGTCATAACAGAAAAACCAAAAAACGGACAACCCAATGTAACCATTGGTAACGCGACTACGCGGTCGTTTGGAAAAACATCAATTTTGTAAGCATTCACAAACAAAACAGGTTGACAAGACAATTCTAGCTGTTAAAAAGAATCTGATAGAGAAAAAGAAAGAGCTAAGACACAAAGAGTTCCTGACTTAATGGTAAACTATGACGCCCGAATTTCAGCATCCGTGTATCTTTGTACTGATTGTGACTGGATTGATGGGATCGATCAAAGGTAAATGCATGGAAATTTATAACATATATTAAATCTAGTTTAAGTTCAAAAAATTTACGTGACATTTATAAAATCAGTTGAATGTTTTTGTGATTACGACAAATGGAAAAAATATATATAAAAATATTAAATGAGTTTAACGAGGCCGGGTCTAATTTGTTCTGCCCTAGATTTCTGAATGAAATTTTTTACATGAATTTCTACTGATTTAATAATTATTTCAAGATTTAAAAAATAAGACATTTACCACACCGTTTGTTTAAAGGGTCATCTCAAAGTTTGTTAATTTTTAACATAGGACCCTACGGAATTTTGCTTGAAATGTATTAATTGCAATTTTGCTTTTAAATATTTTTTTTTTCAAACTTCTGGCCTAGTGATTTCTTTTTCTGTTCTACATATCAAAATTATTGCTAAAAGGTATCAAATTGTTAAATTAAAAAAACCTTTTACCTCCTGGTTTGTTCCAGGGGTCTTATCAAAGTTGTTTTTTGTATGCCCTTTTCCCAGTTTGTCAGAAAATGGCCATTTTTTATTCGACAAAGACGGAAATGGTGATCTTTATATTATTATTAAAACATTCAGACATATTAAGGTAATAAATAAATATATATAACATCACATATTAAGGGTCATTAATATAAAATACATGGTTACTGTCTTGAAATATATGAATTAAGCTATATTTAGGCGGGTTAAGAAAACGTGACAGAGGGCTAGGCGTGCTGAACCCTCTTCACGTTTTCGACCCGAACCAAATAAAGTTTATACTTGGAGACATCTATGTTTATTCAACAATTTAATATCAATTTTACACATCAAACGAGATATTTTCAACAAATTTCGCTGAATATCTGCAGTTGAAACTATCATGCCATTGCGTCAACCAAGCAAAATGATGACGTCACAATACAAATGAAACAATGCACGAAAGCATGCGTACTCGTCCTGTACTCGGCCTCGTTAAATGTAAAAACAGTTAAGGTCAAGATCTAGTAAATGATTCAAGACTGCCTTTTTGTTACTAGAACCATTATGACGTCATAATTGATTTGATGAATCTTTTCGCGTATTTTACGGCTTTAAATGGAATTTTGTTGAAAATAAAACAATGGTTTGACATTCTATATTTAATCACGGGAAAAGTAAACCCGGTACCTATATTCAATTTGACATCATTTTAAAGAGGATGTCAAGGGCTTGTTGAATGCCGTTTTTGGAGAGACTGTAGGCATTCTAGATATATTTCATATGTCAAAAATGGACAAAACTCCTAATTTTGTTACTTTTATCCTTCATATTTCATTGAAAATGACAGTTTAAAACATGACTTTTAATTGTGTTTACCAAATATTTAAGCCCCGGTACACCATATAAAACAAAGATATTGTTATGAAGCATCATTAACGAACTCATATTTTGAATTTCATTAACCTGTAGGCATCTTTCATTTACTAGATCTTGACTTTAGAATATCTTTAAAAAACGCATTTTAAAATGCTATTTTTCCATATCATCTATTTAATTCAAAATATTTTTTTAGAATATTTTCTAGGTTTTTATTGCTGGTGCCATTTTTCCTATATCGTTATTATTAACAAAAATCAATGGCCTTTTACTGTAACGCTCATAAATGGTTTGTATATAAATTGTTTTGCTTACATCGTAAGAAATGAAAATTGAAAGTTTTTTTTATCGAAAATCAAATCCTGTATGTAGCAAACTAAGAAACAATCCGAAAATGAATCGTTGAATGACTTTTTAGAAATGTGTCTGAAGGTATCGGTATGTTTCCAATGTACAGTTGCTACCTAAACTATAGTATAAGTAATGGCTTACTTTAGAGGCAGCTTATACTTCAGTAAATAACAAACTTTATAAATGTATCCCCTTTTAGCTGCTTAAACAATTGTAATCTGCCTTGCATCCAGAAAGACGAAATCATTTTCCATATCTTAAGGTAGAAGTTCAAAAGTTGAAAAACATTGATCTGCCCCGAGGACTTAGATACAGGATATGCTCTATAATAGAACTATCGTAATATGTCATTGACGCTAAGAGTATAGCATCAATTTGGCTCTTTGATACGTTAAGCTCTCTGTAAGAAAATCGTTTCTGTTTTATAAGGTTTTGGTTTTAGGCATGCTATAATGTTTTCATGCATTAATATTAAATGAAGATTTTGACATAAATCATCATTATTCAATAATTGGAATTTAGAAATATTGACTTCAAGAAACTCATTTTCGAATATTAATGATGTTAAGACATATTTCTTTTACTTTATATCATTGATCTACCTGAACATGAGAGGGAAGTTAAGACAGTATGTTAAAATAATTGTTGTGTCTGCAGACTTCAAGCACATTGCCGTTTATTGATTTCGTTAATCTTTCATAGAACAATTAAAGCCAACCCATTTATATCATATTAATCATATGTGGTCGTAAAATTAAGCCATTGTTGCTGAAGATCAAATATAAAGCAACAATTGGTGATCTATGATTTTGTATTGTAATGAAGTATTCATACACCTCAGTAAGCGATCTTGCCTCGGACGACTTCATTTTTGGTATTAACATGCCGATCTTTGTCTCACTAAATATCGTTGAATAAGATAAATACCTGCTTTTCCATGCCATAACATTATACTAATTTTGCCGTTTATTCGGATGAATTTGAAATAATTATATTTGCATATTTATTGTTTATATTTCCTTTATAAAAGAAATATCAAAATCAAAAATATTGATTTGATTTTATAGTTCAAAACATACCAAATGTATAATGACCAACATATTTTGAGTCGGGAAATCTCGCAAATATAGCGGTCATTAAATATTCCAGAAAATAAAATAAACTTAAGGTTTTTTG
Organism: Magallana hongkongensis; assembly: GCA_015776775.1. Taxonomy (NCBI): domain Eukaryota; kingdom Metazoa; phylum Mollusca; class Bivalvia; order Ostreida; family Ostreidae; genus Magallana; species Magallana hongkongensis. The sequence goes on along the minus strand of CM027472.1, from coordinate 12,284,281 downwards.
ACATCATTGATAGCTGCTTTGTCAATAAAAAGGATCTCATTAATTCACTTACCATGTCATTGGTCATTTATAAATTTATTAAAATTAAACTATTTGAATTGCATAAACAAGTACTCTGAAGAGAATATGAAAACGATGCTTGCGTTTCTGATTGACAGCATCTATGTAGTATTTTGGAAATCAGGTCTTCCAACAATCTGTTCGAATTCTAATGGGTAAAAATTGCTCTACATTGTTAGCAGACCTGTTTCTATATTAATACGAAGCAAATTTTATTCAAAGACTTGTACATGCAAAAAGGAGATTAACTCGCTGTGACTTTCAAATTGAGGTTTCTCGACGACGTATATCAATTAACAATGGTTACTTCCATTTTTACGTCGACTCGGTATATCACAGTGAACTTGAAATAAAAAGATACCACAGAGTCTGAATCATCTATTTCAAATTTAAATAGATTACTAGAAAAGGACATTAATGGTAACCTTACAACAAAACTTTATGATAAACGTGATGACTTCAATTTTGTATCGCCAATTCCCCTTACTTATGTAGCAGTACGCCTTCATCGTCTGCATAAAAAAATGACAATATTTAACTGTCAACCATCTCAAAACTCCATAAAACGAAATACAAATTCAACGCAGAGCAACACGGACCTCTAAAAAGATAGATGTAGGATCAGGTTCCATTGAGGAAAGAGCATCCTCTGCTGACCGGTCACACCCGCCGTGTGCTCTTTTTCGTAATCGGGAAAAAAAAGAAAACCGGGAAAAGTCCGTAGACAATAAGATGATTAATTATGGTCTAACAATTAGTATGAAAAGTCAGTCAGCATGTGACCTAGTGGAAGATTGTATTTGCGACAAGGTCGTTGTGTCGACTATAGAACTTACGAAAAAATGATTTCAAACGAGATTGTTGATAGTCCTGTTTTATCAACTTGTTTGTCAGTAGCTTGCCTCGCCTTGGAAACTGTTCATACGAAGAGCATGCCCTTGTGTATTGAATTAACTGATAGACAAAAACAGCATATGCAGGTGATGAAGGTATATTGCTACATAAGTAAGGAAAGTTGACTGTAGAAAAATTGAAGTCATCCCATTTATTATAAAGTTTTGTTGTTAGATTACCATCAAAGTCCCTTTCCAGTAAAATATCCAAATATGAAAAAGATGACGCAGACTCAGTGGTATCTCTTATTTCTACTGTAATTAAAATACACTCTAAAAAGACACACACAAATCCGCAGATGCCCTTAAAGACTCTGAAAACACTGAATGGCCTTAACGTTTGCAATTAAGTTACTGAGAATACCCTGATAGACCCTAAAGTCTCAACTAAGGGTACTAAGGAAACCTTTTAAAAACCTCAGTGAATGACAGGGACCCGAGTTGTTTTTGGAGTTTTATGGAGGTTTTGTCGCTCAGTTGATTTGGTACGCAAAGGGCATGATGTGCCTATGATCAAGTCTAGGCAAGCAATTGGCAATTAGATTGATTGAACAGGATTGTCAACAGTCTCGATTAAAGTCATCATGTCGTAAGTTCTATGGTCAGTACAACGACATTGACAGCAAATACAATCTTCCGCTATGTCAAATGCTGACTAATATTTTTCATAATTATCGTTGGGCGATTATTTTTTACCGAATAGTCTACGATTTTTCTGTTTTTCCCGATTACGACAAATGGCGGGTATGGCCGGTCAGCAGAGGATGATCACTCCTCCATGGCATCTGATCCAGCCTCTCCTTCTTGCACTCTTCTTTGTTCTATACCTGATTTTTTTTTTTTTGGAACTTTTGATTAAGAACACTGTTCGTTATCGCCACATTTCATATAAACAAAACATATTATAGCCATGTGTAATTGATCTATATTTAAAATATTTAATGAAGTAAAAGACTTCGAGTCATTTACAAATACTGGAAATTCAATAAAAATTAGTTCAAATGATGTATTTGCTTAAATACAAATTGTGAATGGTGTATATGATTAATTTTTGTAATAAAACAACACCTATCATTCAGAAAAAAAATCGTTATTGGATTAACTAGTCTCGAGTTGAAGAAATGATAGAAATCACAAAATGTATTTCTTTTTTTTTAGCCTCGACGTGCAATGAGTCTTTGGTGGACACAGTGACCGATGATAAACTAACTGCCTCCAGCAATGATAGCATTTTTTATAGCACCGACAAAGCCAGAATGTCCAGTAGTGGGTGGATTCCACATAGATCAAATGATGATCCATGGATACAGGTACATGTTTACTAGTATATATAACTATAAAACAATACATAAAACTTCAGTAAAACAGTGAAATTCGATTTAATTGAATTTTAATTGTTCCAAGTTTTCTGTATTGCTTTGATTCGTCACTTCTATTTGTATGTGTTATGACAGTAAGTTGATCTGTGTCTATGTTAATGCGTGAAGTCAATGCGCGCGATATTAGCAATAAAAGCTATTCCGGAGATGCCTGAGTACTAGTTCAGGACTAGTGCAAGATTTGTGAATGGCGATTTGAACTGACTACTGTGTTTGCAGTGATAAATGAACTTGTGTTATTATCTGTTTGTGTGCTTCTTATCGAACTGTTGTATTCCAATTCCATTTTAATCATCACCGATCATATGAGAATTATTAGTAAAGATTTATTATGGTTTTGTTTTGTTCATCAGGTATGGATAGTTGTTCTTTATCATCTATTGAGTGTGTACAAGATAAAGACCTGATTTGATTTTTTGTGAGTGTGTCTCGAAACTCTTTTTTTTCAATTTGGGAGTTTGACAGTAGCTATTTTAAGATTTTGGCAGTTTGCGCACTTTCCATATATAAATTTAAAAAATCAATCCTAGTATAAAAGAACAATCAACCATGGAAATGTCTATTTGGCTTTGAAATTGTAATTGTTACTAAAATTAAAGGAAACAATTTAACTAACCAGTATGTTCTCAGATATCCAAAGAAACAGCAGATAATATCATAATATTCAAAACATGCGGATGGCTAATGGAGATTACAAGGTCAAACTACTGTAATTAAAATACACTCTAAAAAGACACACACAAAAATCCGCAGATGCCCTTGAAGACTCTGAAAACACTGAATGGCCTTAACGTTTGCAATTAAGTTACTGAGAATACCCTGATAGACCCTAAAGTCTCAACTAAGGGTACTAAGGAAACCTTTTAAAAACCTCAGTGAATGACAGGGACCCGAGTTCTCTTTGACAGGGAAACAAAGTAAGTAAATAAAATGATGAACAGTAGTTAATAGTATTTTTCCAATATTTTTATGTTAATTTTGTTCCATTTTGGAATTTAAAAAGGAATTAGAGAAACTGTTGCAGAAAAAGGCGGAATTTTCCCCTTAAAGTAAAAAGGACTTTTAAATACCAGTAACGCATGAAAAGTTGTTCTAAATTTAAACTCATCTACATAATCGACTTTATTTACATTGCGGGTATGCTCTGTATGAATGCAAAATACTATAATTTTCATCGAACAAAGCGACCGCCAATCAATCTTTATAAATATAGTTACGAAAATTACTATAATTTGTTTATTTTGATGTTACCACAAAGCTATTGAACTTTTATGTGCCAGGAGGTTTAAAATAATTTTTTTGAGCTAAATGCATTAATATAAATAAGGACATAATAACATTGAAAAAGAACAGATACACATAAAAATACATATTGAATTGACAAGCGTTTAATTTTATTTATTTTGGCATCAATATTTTCATCAATTTTTCGATATTTTTATGCAATGAAATCTATATCATATATATAAAAAAAAATACCAACTATTCTGGGATTAAAACCTAAATGGAAAGGTCAGTATTAGTTGCGCAACCAGTCGACTAAACTAAACATTACTAAAGTAATGAAAAACATATTGTTCTTACATAAAAGGTATTCGTGTGATTTTTTCATAAAAGTTAAATTTTTATAAAATTTGCCTTTTTGAAACAAAAATCGGAAATGTTTCAAGAAAATGTCTAACTCTTAATGTAAACCTAAAATTTTCTTATATCAAGAGGCAATTTTTAACAACAATAAGGAATTAACCTTTGACAAAAGCATGAAATTTATCACATTTTTCTGTGTAACCATTTTAAAGAAGATGGGGGGATAAGGCGCGTAAAATGCCCACACAAGAACGGACAAGATACTGAAAAATAAAAATATCAACAATTAATCTGATAAATTTTCAAAATATCATTCAAAACAATATATATTTAACTTTTCATCGATGTGTAACCCTTAGATATGATCAATACTCAAAATATGTTAATTCAAACTGGTGTATATGTATCAAAACCTCCAAATTGAGCCATTTTTTAGAACTTCGATGCCTTTTCTTTTATAGAGTGGGTCTGTGCTCCATAGTTTTCTCATAGTCAAAATAAAATCAAACCAATTTCAATCAATTAAAAAAGTGGAGAGATGACCAACTATACATTAAACATCTCATTTTGTATTCCAAAAATTGAAAGTTTTAGAAAATAATTGAAGTCCGATAAATTCGTGGCCAAAGTCGTATGCAGCATTTAAATAGCGCAATTTGTTGTGACCGAAATGGCGTCGTTGTTAAAGCTCCAGACATGAGGTCTCCTTATACCTTAAGGCTTTTAATGTTGTGGGTTCGATACCACCAAAACATAAGGCAATATTTTTTTAACTTATTTTTTGTTAAAATATTAAACATTAAATATATATGGAAATTAGAAAATGTGCTTTTGCAAACTTGTTGCATGGACCCTGAGGTCCACGCAGAAAATATATAAACGATGTTAAACCGGATGCTATGGGGAAAATTCAGTCTGCGCATGAGCTAGCCTGGTTCCTGTGCGTAATGGGTAGCTCAGGGAACCAGGCTAGCACACGTTTATTTGAATCGGGAGCGGGATTCCGTGCCATATGCACACATAAGTTCAAAGGCGCTGTAATTGTAAAGTAGTCGGTAAACAGGACAGAAACAAAGAATACATTTAAAGAAATGATTGGCATGTGATATGAACTATCAGTATTATGAAATTAGTTAATGTTAAGCTACAACATGCATCAACTAGCATAATTTGCAATGTTTTGTTGTTTTCCAAATACACATGTAACTTAACTTTACTTTTATAGTAGGCGAGGCTAGAAAAATTCCTGATTAAATTTTTCAAGCATTTAAGTATGATTGAATAATTATGTCACTGTATAAAAGTTAAAATCTCAAGAAAAATGCATCAAAATATGAAATTTTTAATTTACACAAAGCTGTCACTGCATAGTTAACAAAGTAGTGCGAATCGTAATGTGTGCGCAAATAGTAGAATTCACCGAATGCCTGATACTATACATGCAAACTTCATTCATAGATAGATCATAATTATTTAAGAAGTATGAGTCCTTTAAATTCTGAGATAAAAATATACATACATGTATACGTAATACAACGTACAAATTTAGTGATTAAATGCAGAGGGCTAGAGTCGGTGGAATCTCTGATAATCTTAAGGTGTCACTACAGTATTAAATTTTACTATATATTCTTACCAACATTGCACAACTTTACAAACAGATTAAAAATTCAAAACCAAAATCCTCTTGACATCTTTTTAAACAACGATTCTTTTACAATTTTTTAGAAAAATACACACGTGCATCCAGCAAGGCGTAAGACTTTGTTTACCTCGAAGTTATATATGTGCTTGAAAATCAAGCCCGAGCCTTTTCACCCCCCTCCGGAAACAAAACGCATCAAAAATTCATACGACCTCGCATTATTACAAAAATGGGATAGTTAGTCCTCTTACACATCGTTTTTTATCTCATAAAAAAATTCAGCTCCTGTCGCGTGCGGAAACACCCCGATTTCAAAGGAAAATTCGAGAATTATATTTGCTCAGCCTTGTTTTGAAATACTGTTATGACACCTTAAGGCTTTCACGTTTTCGTTGGAAACACATGCAAATGGTCCTTGTATTGTAGTCCTTTTTTCAAGGACAGCAACTTGTATAATAATATAATAATATATTTGAATAAATTTCATTGAAAAAAAAATAATTGTTTGTTCACGACTAAACCGAATTGGCATTTGCGCTATCTTATACCCCCATCTTCTTTATTGCATGGTCTTATAAAAGTTTAAATATATTTCTGGATTAAATTCTATAATACATAATACTATGACGCTGCATGTAAGGAAAAAATGCATCAAGTTTTAAAGAAACTTAAATTTTTGAGGAGTTGATTTCATCAACTCTCCTATGCAGTAACTCTGGAAAATCAGAAGTAAAACAATGTTTGGACCTTATAACTTACTGATATCAAAATAAATGATAATTAATAAAATCAACTCCCGTCTGTACTTCAGAACTTTGATCTCATTTTATTGGCAATACCTTTGGGGAAAATATCATGGGACCTGCAACACCTTCTTTTAGAAAATGGAAACAACAAACGTTTCGGTATCTCGCTTTCATTACATGATTCCATAATTCATCAAATCACAGTTACATATTATTTTACTGTGGGAACCTTGAGTGACCCTGAGCGGCACTGATTTTAGATAAGAAACTGTGATTGACCCTTAAGACTGAACATTTAGTACTGTTGTAGCTTTTAGTGGTTTTGAAGTTTGCACAAAGGGTACCGTCGAAACCCTGATACTAAATAAACAAGGTAATTATCCATGTAAAATGTAATTAAACGGACAATATTTTTAGAAATATTATCCTGTAAACACAATTAAAAAAATTTTCAGATGTATAATAATCCTAAAAATTCATTTTTGTTTTAGGTCAAGTTTGGACAATCATTGACTTTTATGGCTGTAGTAACAAAAGGGATATCGATAGACTATAGTTCAAGCGGTGATCACGTAAAGAAATACAAGGTGAAATACAGTAATACATCTTCCAATTGGAGCACGGTGCAACACGGCACTACAAATGTAAGTTAGTGTATGTCAATATCAAAATTAAACATTATTAAAAAATACACCAATAATGTTATTTGATAAAGTCTGAAGCAGAGATGTATATATATAAAAAGTGTCAATCTCATAGTAATGTCAAACTATGCAATGCGCTTCACCGTAGCCAGGTATAACAGAAAATGATTCATCAATCATGGTTTGGAATAACCATCATTCAATTTTGCTCAATGACTTTTGTCTTAAATGAGATAAAAATTTTGGATTAATTTTTTTTGTTATATATAAATGTGATATGTTTTCCATGCCTAAATACTGCTGAATCAAGCCGATGTAAAGAAGAATAATGACCTCCGTTGAATGATTGATTATTTTTCGAAGTAGAATAACCCCCCCCCCCCCAACACAAAGTACGCGCCGTGGCTCTGCGTTCTGATGAACACGACGTAGAAGCGGAGTGAGGTCGCCGTGGCAGCGCAGTAAGGTGTCCAACAGTGCCACGAGAGCTCCGTTTGTGCGCTCAAGGAACGAAACTAATCGCAGTGTAGACGCAATGATAAGTCAATTGCGCTTGCACGGAGTCCTCTGGGATCTCACTGCGTCTCTATGGCGCTCTCACTGCGCATTTACAGCGTTTGAATAAGTTGTTTTTCATTTGGCTGCGTTTACACAGCTACACCAAAGAGTTGCTGCTGCGTTCATCGCGCTCTCTTGACGTTTCTTCTGCGTTTGTCAGCGTTTGTTCCGCGTTGTCATCAAGACCACGAAAACTCGAACGATGCTTGTTGTACAATAGCAAGTAATATAGTAATTATCAAACTAGATGTATATGACTATGTAGAAAGTAGCATTTGCTAATATTCCAGGACCTATCAAATGACGTAGATAGAAGTCATGCCATTTGGTTCTGATGTTTTCCTATTTTTTTTGTATTTCCTAACAACTAAAAACCGGTCTTTTTGTAGACCTGACTACTAAGAGTTTTGTCCTAGTCCTTAATTTTTTTTTTAGAATTAGTTACGTTTCAATTACAATGTACATATCCATCAAAACAAAACAATTTTTATCATTTGTTTACTAATTGTAAATTCTTGTTTGCTTCCCATACAATTGTACAAATTAACATTAACCTACCAAGAAGTAAAGAGCGTCTTGTAAACGCAGTCAGCTCTTCTTTCGTCTACATATTGTTTGGAAAACGACGCTGCATTAGAGTAAAAATCTGCTGAACCGTGCTTGTTACTTTTATATGTATAATCTTTAAGGTGGCTCTATACAACCACAGTTTATTCCAATTTTCAATAGAAGACCACAAAACATATACTTATCAAATATTAAAATGACGATAGGGATACTATAGGTATTTTAAAAGAATTTTTTAATGTTTTTTCGTGTTTTTGTAAAAAAAATTTTTATAAAAAGACAGCTATCAACAAATTGAGAGAAATTATTTTGTCATATGATAGATATTTCCTTCAGACACATAAAAAAAATATAACACTTCTTAACATTCAAAAATGTTATTATTGCAATTTTTTTTAGTATTTCCCCAAAACATATTTTTTCATATTTTCTTACTTTGTTGACAAATCATCTGAAAAAGTTGCTTGATGTTATAAGAAAATGTATTTTAATAAATGTGAAATAAAATATTGAATGAAAACAATTGCAAATAAACACAAAAAATATTTTAAATTTTATTTGGTAGGAAAGTTCCTCATGTAAGGGTTATCGTTCCTAAGTCCCAAGGCCCAAACACCTTGGGGACTTTTCATTTCTTAGTTGAAGAAAATTTCCTAAATATAATGTTGGAACGATAAATATATTCATATTTCATCATAGACTTTGCCCTGTATAAGTGAATATATTCGCTTTAGTGCAAAACTAAGTCAAATAAATAAAGGGGAACATTGACTAGGCTAATAGGATTAATGTTTCCCAACCTGAGAGAAATTCAAAGCAACCCTCTCATCCCCGTTAGGTGTCGATATTAATGTGCATTAAAGTATATTATAATTGAAATATTTTCACCTGTTTAGAATTTTCTTTCACGGTATTCAACCAAAAAATACGTTTTAGAAATTTTTGGAAAGTTAAAAAAATTATTGTTCTCAACGGGAATCGAACTCATGACCTACTGGTTTGTAGTGAACCCACTAACCCACTGCGCTACAGTGTAACATATCGATGATGCTAAAGAAACTCTTTAAAAATTTATACTTGATTTTACTGTTTATTTCGATAAATAATACCACACAACGTGGAGGTGTCACATACCACATTACTTGTAAGTAATGAATTTTCCAATTATCAAATTAAATCTATCCATTTAACAAATTTTTCAAAATAGCGGTTCCCATACAATTTACCTCAGTTTAAATCAGCCAGTACCGGAATTGCATGTTTCCAGATTTACTTTTTTGCGTACTGCGTCATCAAAAAGTGGTGTATATATAGAGCCACCTTAAAGAAAATTTTCTATAGCTTTATTATCTAAAAACTATATTTGATTTACAAAATTTACGCATAGCTTGCTGAATTTTTTTAATGGCGATATTATAATTGCATCGGCAGCAAATTGCCAGGTCTACACTAGTGTGATCAGAAATCTGTGCAGGTGTTGCAAAAATTAAGGAGATAATAACACAGTCACCTTTCATTCCTTTATCATAATCATGCTGAAAATTGATTAAGTTTGTGTGAGCTAATTGGACCCTTTTCATTATCATAATTGTATTTCCTTAAAGGTTCACGCCAAAATATGGCTGGGACAAAATAATCCCAATTTCCCCTTAGGATTAATATTTTTGCCGTTTTTACTGCGACAGGCGATAATTTTTTATGATAATCAAATCACAATGTTAGATTTCTGACCATCTCATTTTTGTAATTATACGAATTCTTTTTAATATTCGATTAATGTTGCATCCAAGACCGTGAAAAGACTTGAGTATAATTTGTTAAATACAAACATGTTTTACTTTGATGTAAACAAACTATCTTGCCACACGGGATGGGTTCGAGTTTCTTCTATTTCTTTCCTCTTTTTTTTTGGGGGGGGGGGGGGGGTGGGTAGGTGTGTCTTGTTTTGTGTTCGTTAGATTGTTTGTGTGTTTTATTTGTTTTGCTTTGTTTTTATTTGTTGTTTTTTTTTTTTTTTTGGGGGGGGGGGGGGGTATGGGTAATTAAAATGCCAGGATTTTTTCCCAAACGTTTGCTTTCAATTTACAACGTTTATCTAATAAAATGTGTGATTTGGTAGGAATATAAAGCGAATATTGTTGTAAAACCCACAAGTAGTACTGCAGATGCCTTTTTAATTACTTCATCATGTATTATAGATATATATATATATATATATATATATATATATATATATATATATATATATATATATATATATATATTATCATACATTTTCATATTACTTTATATGACGCGTTGATTTTTTCCATTTTTGATAAAATACACTTAAGATAACATCATTTTCATAAAGTTATGTCCAAGACATAATGTAGTATCGATATAGATGATATTGACGATATTGTATCGATATCGATTCACTGATTTCAATATAATAGAACTTCAATGCATATGTACAAAATTACGGCTCTCCAAATTTAACGTCCATATTTAACGTCGATATCGTATCGATATTGATTTTCTTTGTCCTCAACTGAATTTGTCTATATTCATGTCGTTATCATCGATATCGTATCGATTTGCATATGTACAGAACTCAATTTATCCTATTTAACGTCGATATTGACGATACTGTATCAAAATCTATTTTCCTTTGTTAACAACGCAAGTTGTCCATTTTTTATTACGATATCGACGATATCGTATCGCTATCGATTTGCATGTAAATACAACTGCAAATCACCATATTTTAATGTCGATGTCGTCGATATCGATGATATCGTAACGATATCGATTGAAATAACTACATAACATAAGTTGTATCGATACCAATTTGCTTTTGTGCAGAATGTAATCAAGTACTTTGGAAACTGTACCATGCTTATCTTAAGATTTGACTATCTAGACGATCACAATTATATCATTTTACAATCCTTAAAACCCATCATTTAGACGTTCTTCTCATATCGTTATTGATTAAATTTTATTACCGATGATTTCAAAAGAATTCGTTAGAGTCAATTTTGAGGTTGATATTGTCATTTTTCATGATATTGTTACATTTGTTTAAATGCAATTATAAAGATCGCTATTAATTGGGATATCGTCATTTTGTGTACGATATCGCCTATAAAAGGTTGGCTTTAAAACTTTTTAGTGTCGATATCGATATCGTCATTTTGTGTACGATATCGTCGATATCGACAATAAAATTGATTTTGCAACTTCATCAGTGTATGATGATATCGATGTCGATATAGTCAAGTTGTGTACGATATCGTCGATATCGATTTCATAATTGGTTTAGCAATTTTTAAAATTCGATATCGATGTCGATATCGTCGATATCAACAACAAAGTTGGTCTTGGACATGTAAAGAAAATATTGATTTGATTTCCATTAAAACACACACATTAATCGATGAATTAATCATCTTGATATAAATCAAAGTATGCTGATGATAAAGTAAACTATATATTTTCTGTTCGAGTATTTTCAGTACTTTTCTTATCAAGTAAGAAGGAGAGGAAATCTCATAAACATCAATGCAAGTATAATCCACGAACAATATTAGGGCTGGGACGATACTGTACTTAGCCGATTCGGTACATATCACGATACATGAGATGCGATACAATACATATCACGATACATTGCAACTAAATTAAAACATGAATAAGGGTTTAATATTTATTCAATCTGTCGATGTATTACAGTATGTCCAAAGTTATTTAAGCTTTGAATCCTTATTTTTTGAAAGATATAGTCTCATAACTGCAGCGGTGTGTGCATACAAATTTTCATAACGCGCTAGCGCGCGTTACTCAATTTGTATGCACACACCGCTGCAGTTATGAGACTATATCTTTCAAAAAAATAAGGTTTTCATGCTTATATTTACATTTTTTAACTTCTTGCCTTATCTGCAAATGTGATTTATAAGTCAAAATTTCTGTTTTATCCTATGGGTAAGTTCAAATTAATGGAAGAACCACTGTAACAGCCACAAGCGTGAACTTTGATTCACGCTTGTGACGTTGCATTTCACAGCGTTGAACGTTTGTGACGTCATAATAAAACTAGTCATTCTAACCTTTGAGTACTCTGAGTGTGTTACGGTCTTATAACTGCAGTATTTTTTCACACACTTTACATGCAAAAAATATTTGGAATGTAAATATTTCATTATATTTAAAATGAGCGTTGCACAATTTACGAATTACTTAAGTCTCGTTTGCACTACTTTTTCCTAAACAAGTAATCCAAAAGTTTTCCACACTCCAGATTTAGCTACCTAACAGTTTTGACAACTTTACGAGGTATTCGGCAATCTTTGTTCTTTCATATTAGGCGCGCGGACAAAAAAGCCCGATATATGAAGCTCGGATATATTTGGAAAATAAAAAAAGGTCGCTTAGGTATCGTTGTATTAATGTTAAATGTATCGATCCAAATATCGTCAAAATAAATTAATACCGTGATGCACCGGTGCATCGGTGGATCGTCCCATCCCTAAACAATATAGGGTAAACTCTTTCATTGCCAATAAACAGAATTTTGTTATATAGTGTCTTGTATCTCAATTATATTTTTATAGTGTTGTCACTTGTAATTATGAAATACATGTAAATGTAAATGTTACTCGTTAGCTACTAGACCCTGGCAAAATACGCCAGTGTCTTGTAATAACGGAAGGATTTTTATTTTCTAAGATTAATCCCTTATTTAACTTTAATTTAAGTTGAATATAAATTATCATTGCACCTTTCTCTATATAGAGTTTGCTCATTTTTATGAAAATGACACTTATTCCTCAGGCAAAACGGCCGTTTTGCTACGAAGAATTATAATTCAGGGTCATTATTCTACGGGGGTCATTATTCTGCTTTACACCGGAAAAAGTTATTGCCCCCCCCTCCCCGAAACAATTATGTCACCCTTGCATGCAAATGTTTTTGTTTAACTTCTCGCCAAAAAAGAATCCAGGGCTTTCTTGACGCACAATTCATTTTATTTCATTTTATTCAGGTAAACATATCACAGAATGCCATGGTTACACATATAAAATATATCAAATAAAAAAACCGGGTCCTTATATAGCAGTTGATAACAACACAAATGTACTACAAATTTACATAAAGAATTTAGGCAGGATACTGAAAAGGATTATAGCATAATACTTTAAAAAGGACATGTTTCTTAATTATTTTTGCAACTTAAAAGTAATAACAATGAATAATATAACAAGGGCCAGTTGGCATTAATGGTCACCTGAGTAGCATATAACCCATACACAAACTTGTCGAGGAGTCTCATATATGCATTCAAATAATTAGGTTTCATACTGGAGTAGAAAAATTAAAAATTTGTAATGACGACCACCTCCCTGCCTGAAATCTTTCAAAAAGAACTGAGAAACCTAAAATTTTAGCGAAAAACTTAAAGATCTGGTCTACAAAATCAGTTTTCCGTTCATGTGTGTGGCTGTAAAGAGGATAATTTTTCACAATTTTGGTAGAAGGCTCCATGGACATTATAAACAGGCATTTAGTTTTTCACAAATATATATGGAAGTAGAGAAGAAGATTTTCTAACATTTAATACATTTTTACTATATGGATATATTGGCCCCACCCTAGAGCCTGAACCCCTGACCCAGGGGTCATGAATTTCACAATTTTAGTAGAGGGCTTCATGGACAACATAACTGTGCAACCAGTTCTTCCCTCACATGTGTGAGAGTAGAGAGGAAGATTTTTGAAAATTTGGATTTTTTTGCATATTTGGCAACACATGTGGCGCCCTGGGGGTGGTAGAGCCATGAATTTTATAATTTAGATTCTTCTTACCATATATATATATAAATATATATATATATATATATATATATATATATATATATATATATAATTATATATATTCTGTTATATAACATTTTTGAATAAGTTTTCTCGTTATGTCACAAATGAGATAATTTTATTACTATGCCCTGAAAATTGCTGAATCACACCGGAAACAGTTATACTGCCCTCCCGGAAACAGTTATATTTCACAGGAAATAGTTATATTGCCCTCCCAAAACTGTAATATAACCATCGCGTGCAAGAATTCTGCATATTAATTACGTATATACGTTGGGTTCGAAATTCAACGAGCCAGTTGCTAAGCAAACGTAAACAGATCCGCGAATTTTAAACATGTCTGGCCAACGTCTGCGGTTTGTTCATCTAAATTGAGAGGAACTCGATAGTTTAATTGATGAAAAAAATTCGGCAAATACGACAAAAGTGATGAACTCAAGTGTGAGTGTTTTGAAAACATTTTGTAATGAATCCGGAACGAATGTTATGGAATTGTATACCACACCCAAGGCAGAGTTGCAAGAATTTTTTAGGTCATTTTACGCTGGATTGAGAAATTCAGACGGGGAAACGTACGCAAAGGGAGACATGATCTCAATCAGGTATGGACTTCAGAAGCATTTCCTAAAAAAAAAAAATTGACATCGTAAACGATCCCGATTTCAAAGAGGCAAACAACGTATTTCTTGCCCTGTGTACAAAAATAAAAAAGGAAGGCAAAGGCGCTGTGGTGCACAAGGATCCCATAAGTAGACCATATCTTCAAAAACTGTATTCTTCATTCGACTTAAAGGCAGCTGAAGGACTACAAAACAAAGTGTTTGTTGACTATATGTTGTATTTCTGCAACAGAGGAAGGGAGAACCTTAGAGAACTACGGATTAGCGACTTTTTCACTGGTACGGATGCTGAATGCAGACGATTTGTGTATATGGCAAGGGATCATGCGACGAAAAACCACAGAAATGACGAAAACCAGAGTCAAGGTGGGAGAATGTACGAATTTAAAGACAGTATTCTTTGTCCTTATTGATCGTTTCTGTCCTATCAACAAGCTGAATCAAGATCTTGATGTGCTTTGGCAGAGACCAAATAAAGGAAATGAACTGAAGTATGATAAAATTGCTGTCGGAAAAAATACGCTTGGGGACAAAATGAATAATCTTTCCAAAAAAGCCGGACTTTTAAAGATATATACGAACCACTGTCTACGCGCAACGTCTATCACAGAATTAGATAGATCGGGATTTGAAGCTCGACATATCATGTCCATGTCTGGCCATCAGTCTGAAAGTAGTATCCGAAGTTATTCAGCTCATGTTGATGATAAGAAAAAGCTAGACATGGCAATGTCAATTTCAAAGGTAATAACTGGAGATTCTATTCATGGTATGTAGTTTTAATACTTGTATTGAGTTTATTTATTATGGAAAAAAAATTGATGAAATGTATTAATGACACAGCAATTCCCTTATAAAGCAACTATTTTCAATTTTACAGCTGAAAACAGCGCCGCCACTTTACGCACAGGTAGCAAATCTTCCTCTGCCATGTCACCTCTGCAAGATGACGATGTAGCTGATTCCCACTTTCAAGGTAAAGAACTGAACCACAAATTGTTTATCTTCGATATTCAATTTTTCTGTGGTACATGTAACTTGGGATAATGTTATCTTCAAACAGATATGGATTTTCTTGAAATCACAGACTCACAGGAACGAAGGCTTCTAGAAACATTCGTTACACATGAAACAAGAACAACACACCTCAACATGTATCAGGAAAACGAAAACCGCCCTGCAATGATTCAGCCAGCCCCAATTATGCATATCAACAACAGCAGTGTTAATGTACACTATCATTATTATTGATTAAGAATCACCGATCAGTGTATTACTTGACGTTTTACATGGTACATTGACTAAATATGATGTGCCATTAAATACTTTTGTGAATTAAATAAATATGTTGATAACCCTAGTTTGATTTGTTTTAAAATTTTATATAACATATATTGCATGTATTCTCGGGCGACAATACCAGAATATTTGTCCCTCGGTGACAGGAAAGCCCTGGAGTGTTATGTCGCCCTCTGCCTTCGGCATTGGGCGACATAAAACTCCAGGGCTTTTCTGTCACCTCGGGGCAAATATTCTGATATGTCGCCCGTGAAGCCATGTAATATATGTATAATGTCGCTCTCGAAATCATGTAATCAATGTACAGTAGCTGCCACGAAAAACACGTATGATTGTGCTTACTTGAAGTTTTCGTTTCAGAGTAAATTACACAGTTGACGATTTGAAATGATCAAACATACTAATTATTTTAAGAAGATTGAGCTTTTTCTCGCTATTGGACACCACCCCCGATAATATTACTGTTGAATTTGAAGTTATATTCGATGTCATTATATTTATTAAAGAGACGAAAGGCCGCTAATACGAAAGTAGATGCAATTCATTTTTTTCTTTTATTTTTACCGTATATCTGATAATTTTCGCAATGATCTAATTTTCGTTTTTTTCGCGATGTCTTTAAATTGCAAATTTTTAAATACGCAGAAATTATACTCTCTAATTTTTTCTATAAGAAACTTTTTAAATTGCAAAAATGACTTGCGCAAATTCAAAATGCTACACATTTTCCCAAATTTCGCAAATTTTTTGAAATATCAAATTCTTCCCCTTTCTCATTGTAACTCTATCGGATGTTATTTAAACAAAGGACATAAAACTCTTTTAACTCTCCCTCCCCCTTACATTGTTCGACCCCTGTTTAAACATCGTTTTCGATATAGAACTTTTCTGGGTTAATATGCATAGATTAGTTCTGTATTCGTTTATGATTATTCACTGAAAATGCCTAATAGCGAATATAGCAACTGATAGATGAATTTAGGTTTAGACATATCTTTATTTGAAAGTACAGGAACAAACAATAAATCTTGCTCTGGCATGCGACATAAACAAAGGAGTTCAGCGTTTCATAAGCACAGAGCCAAATGCCTGAGATACGAGGGAAAATAGTTCGATATGAAATTGTGTGTTTATGATTACAGAAGGAAAAATAAATAGGGACACAGGTAATGAATATTTTTATGAACAAAGGTGTGCATAACAGTTACTCTGTTTTAACAAGGGCACCGCTAAGCGGAGCATCCCCTCGCCACATGAGATATTGTGTGTAGGGGTGTATTATTTAGGAATATATAGTTATGTTAATGAGAAGACCACATTCTACTATCCCTACATTACTGCAAAAACTAAATTTTCTTTACCTGTACTCGATCTAAATCCAAAAAATATCAAGTTGTTGATTTGAACTGCTTACTTTTACTTTGGTTTCAAAGATTGATAACTCCTTCTCAGAAAGTTCGATGGATAACTCGTATACAAAGTTGGTTATGACATTGATTTAATGAAATAATAATTTGTAATAGTATTAATGGTTTTGAAAGGCATATGTACGAAAGCCGAGAAGGATCATTCGAGATTCGAGATTCAAAATACGAGATTCGAAATACGAGATTTGAGATTCGAAATTCGAGATTCAATATTTAAATTAACCAATTAAATCATGGATCTGAAACCTGTATCCTAGCAACATCAAACTGTTTTAAATAAAGATCATTCGTACATGCTCTTTCCTACAAATAAATGTCTTAATAGCTCTTATATTGTGGTTATAAAATGGTTAAATTAACATTGATAAATTGACCCCACACAGGATAAACAGTTAAATTAGTGATAACACTGTGTGCTTTGCAAATCTATGTGATTTTGTTTGTCCTGTATGTATTTCCCCCCCGAACCATTTTAACCCGTTGTGTATTCGCCCCAACTGTGTAAAAATCGGCTCGCGAAAAAAGATCTGTTTAATCTAAATAATAAAAACTGAGTGTGGTTTTAGCTATGAAACGAAATTCAATGAAATAATCGATATGTCAAAATATAGGTTATCATAAAGTTTTAAACCATAGAAGATTTAATGATTTACAACCTCAACGACAACAATCCAGATAGGAATAGGAGAGAGAGAGAGAGAGAGAGAGAGAGAGAGACAGACAGACAGACAGACAGACAGACAGACAGACACAGACAGACAGACAGAGAGTTTTGTAGTGTCAAATTCAGTTTTGATTTAGAATTTGAAATTAATTTGATTTGTTACAAGCATATATAGACAATAATTAAGCCTCTAAAAGGAGAAAAGAGAGGAGGGCAGACCAACTAGCAAGCTATAATTTTACATCGACTCTCTCTCTCTCTCTCTCTCTCTCTCTCTCTCTCTCTCTCTCTCTCTCTCTCTCTCTCTCTCTCTCTCTCATCACCTAGCATTTCCTTTTCCGTGAGGGGGTTTGGGGTATTTGTGATGTCTTACATTAGCTAGCGAAAATGATAAAAAAAAACATGAAATGTTCTTTAAATTGTGTGCGGATGATGTACATCAATAATCTGTTTTCAGTATATACAGTTCAAGGGGGGGGGGGGGGGGGGGGCTTTATAGTCCTAATTAGTTTGCCAGTTATTCTGTCCCCACTTTGTTTTCTCTTCGTTTTCCAGGTTTTTTTTATTTGGCTCGGCAAATTAATATAAAACTTTCTGTGTAGCTCCGTAACGATGCACTGTAGATAAATTATGAGTAGTTTTACTTTTGATAAACAGGTACATATCCGTACTTGATTTTTAATTTGACTCTTATAACCGGATTTAATATTCCAATAAATATAGGGTAGGAAGAGTAGACGGGACTTTTTTGCACATATCCTACTGTACCATTCATTCAACACAGGTATTAGCACTCATCGAGTTCGATTTGCTTTCCTTTTTTTCATCCACTGGATTTAAAGCTATTAATTTTTGAAAATATTTTGAATTTATGGCCTGATTATATATAAATTAGAGCTGCGCTGGTGCATCTATTTACCCAAATGGACCAAAATATAACCAAATGAATCTACAAATTTTGACATGATTAGTTTTAAACGTACGACTCTTTTTCAATTCTAATCGGGTATGTCCTTTAGAAAAATCTTGAACCACACACATTTTAGCAAATAAAACGACAATTGTTTCATTTTTTTATGGGGAGGGAGGTGGTGCCGGTAAAGGACCTGTATTGCTTGTGGCAGTTGTTCTATACTCTCATTTGTTATAATAGGTAATACTACATACTGATATAAAATGAAAGTTTCCAATTACACTGTACATAGCTTCTATCATGCATTTTGACCCGTGCGATAGTTTAAAACAATTTTCAAAGCATTTAATGTAATTCAACCGATCATTTTTGAAATTTAATTTTCTGAATCCCCGCCTGATACGTCCGCCTTCTTGTATATTAGAATTACATGTACGTTGACCATATGTACACATTAACTTAATCGGCTATGTTATGGGACGATAACATTTTTTATCAATGTTTTTGCAGGATAGGTAACAAATAACAGCCTATTTGTGGGTTTTTGCACTGATTATTTGAGATAATTTGCCGCCATCTTTTATGCATTCCACACACTACTCACAGTTTCTTTATTTGGTGTTCTGTGTGTATGGCGACAAATTGGTAAATTTGCACCACTCACCCCTTGTAGCTTCATCCTGATTACATTTTATCTGGCTAAGTGTAATGTAGTAGTATATTAAATACACATAACTTTGTTTGCAGTGCTCATTTACATCTTTAGAGATTTACTTACAAAAAAAGTAAACATTTGTATGACTTATATGTAATTATTGTCAATTTTGGTGCGGGGGGGGGGGGGGGGGGTAGGAAACTACAGAGAAACTTAACTTGGCTGTGAAACATATGCTTTTATTCTTTCTTGTTGATATATCAATAAATGAATTATAACAAAATACATGTACAACAATTAATTTTGAAATATTCATGCACAAACAATTTTTTAAAAAACTTTTACTGTTTTCTGCACAAAAAATCGGCAATGTGAACAAATTGGCACCCTATCATCCCTACCTTTAATTGTAGAGAGTAGGTATCCTTCTATATTGAAAACAATTCCAAAAGTAAGACTCATAATAAGTTGTTTACTGAGGAAAAGGAAAAAAATTGTATTTATTAATAATTCCGTATGATGTGATAATATCTCAATGATTTGTTTATAATCATAGTACTAGTGTATCACTGTATGCATACATAAAAACGATATATAAGTAATGCTTATATTTATTAGTGAACCAGGACAGATTATTTATATTTAGATTATTTAGATACATGTACTAATCTTCATGCGGGGATCTAGAAAGGAGGGGGTCAGGGGATCTGGACCCCCTCCTCGGGAAAATTGGAGCTTATTAAATTAACATTTTTTTAAAAATTGGCCTAGGACCCCCTACAGAAAAAATTAGCTACGCTTATGAAGTTCTCTACCATAACCGCATTTTTATACAAAAAGGGTGAATAAACCCGGGTTTTAAATTATTACTGGTGGTGAAATACCCCAGGGTTCAAACGCATCAGGTGGAAATGCACCAGGGCAAACAAAATCACTTAGATCCGCGAAGCACACTGCATTATTACTAGTCTACTTAGATATTCTGTGTAAAAGTAAATACAAATAATTATTTAGTTAGGTAGGGAGAAGTGAACATAGCATTTATTTGTAGGAAAGAGCATGTACGAATGATCTTTATTTAGAACAGTTTGATGTTGCTAGGATACAGGTTTCAGATCCATGATTTGATTGGTTAATTTAGATATTGAATCTCGAATTTCGAATTTCGAATCTCGTATTTCGAATCTCGTATTTTGAATCTCGAATCTCGAATGATCCTTCTCGGCTTTCGTACATATGTATTTTTAGCTCACCGAGACGAAGTCAGGGGGAGCTTATGCTATACCCTCGGCGTCGGCGTCAGCGTCCGGACCTGGTCAAAGTTTTTGTTGCAGGTCCTGAAACTAAGTTATTACTTGTCCTATCTTCACCAAACTTGCATTGATGATGCATCTGGACCTACTTATGGACTTGAAAGACTTGGATGCTGAATCTGAGTCCTAAATTTTAGATGCTGGAGGAGGTTACGGTTGTTGGACCAGGTTAAAGTTTTTGTTGCAGGTGCCCTTTGATAGCAATATCTAAGTTACTGCAGGTCCGTACTTCACCAAACTTGCATGGATGGTGTGTCTTATGATACTGATGCACCAGACAGACTTGATTGCTGAATCTGAGCTATAGGTTTCGGATGCTGGAGGAGGTTAAGGTTTTTGGAGCAGGTTAAAGTTTTTGTTGCAGGTGCCCTTTGATAGCAATATCTAAGTTCTGCTGGTCCGTACTTCACCAAACTTGCATTGATGGTGTGTCTTATTAAACTGGTGCACCAGGCAGGCTAAGAAGCTGAATCTGAGCTATAAGTTACAGATGCTGAAGGAGGTTATGGTTTTTAGAGCTGGTTAAAGTTTTTGTTGCAGGTGCCCTCTGATGATTATATCTTAGTTACTACTTGTCCTAACTTCACCAGACTTCCATGGATGGTGCGTCTCATGATACTGATGCACCAGACAGGCTTGAATGCTGAATCTGAGCCATAGGTTTCGGATGCTGGAGGAGGTTAAGGTTTTTAGAGCTGGTTAAAGTTTTTGAAACAGGTGCCCTCTGATGATTATATCTTAGTTATTACTTGTCCTAACTTCACCAGACTTCCATGGATGGTGCGTCTTATGACACTGATGCACCTGACGGGCTTGAATGCTGAGTCTGAGCCATAGGTTTCAGATATTTGATATGATTAAGTTTTTGGAACAGGTCACATGTTTAATAGATAATAGTACTATTTCAAACTTGCATAGTTGATTAAACTGTAATATGAATTAATCACAGAGGAAGCTTTAGATGCAGAGCTTGATCTCCATTATCAAGGATGCTAAAAAATATATCTTAGTTATTACAGGTCCTAATTTTACCAAACTTGAATGGATGGTGTGTCTTATGTAACAGATGCACCGGAAAGGCATGGATGTTGAATCTGAGGAGGTTGCGGATGCTTGAGCAGGTTAAGGTTTTCAATGCTAGTGCCCTCTGAAGATGATATCTTAGTTATTACTGGTCTAAACTTCACCAAACTTGCATGGAGATGTGTCTTAATTATGTATACTGATGCACCTGACAGGCTTGAATGCTGAATCTGAGCCATAGGTTTCGGATGCTGGGTGAGGTTTAGTTTTTTTGGAACAGGTCACATGTTTTATAGATGAAAGCTTGCATAGTTGATTTAACTATATTATAAATGAAACGCAGATGTTGCATCAGATGCAGAGCCTGATCTCCATTATCAAGGATGCTAAAGAAATCTCCTACCTCACTCAAACCTGCTCAATAGATAGATGTGTTTGTTGATAAATGATATACCATGATTCCTATGATATAGTTTGTATGATATGAAACAATATTGTTTGATATGATACAATATGATACCATATGTAATAAAATAAAAAATTATATGATACGATATGAAATTGTTTCAATCTTTTTCAATAATATGATACTGTAATTATATATAATATCGTATCATACGATATTGTATAATATTATATTGGTTTATAATATGATATATTATCACATCACATGAAATTGTATTGTATGATTTTGTAAAATATATTATTGTATCATATGATACAATATGTATAATATAATGTTGTATTATATTTTTTACTTTATCACATAATATTGTATCATTTGATATGATACAATGTTGTATCAAATTATATTGTATCATATGATACAATATCATATTATGTTTCAAAAATGATACAGTATCATACAATGTCATACTATAATATACAACATAATATCATATGTTTCAATGTTATGCTGTATTATGTAATATGATATTGTAATATAATGCTATATTGTTTTTTATATTATGATATCGTATTATGTGATCAAATACAATAACGTATAACACAATACAATGTCATATCATACGTTACAATATCATATCTCATCATTGTTTTTTATGGTATTTTATTGTATTATATGATATATGTTGTAAATATGATAGGATGCAATATTTAATTTTATATTATTGTATTGACTAACATATGAACATATGATTATCATACAATTTTTTAACAGATGATATACCATATTGTGTCAAAACAGAATCTATGAATATCCAAGATCATAAAGTATGATTTTCATTTAATATGATAAAGGTGCTCTCATAAAGGTGAAGTCTCATAAGGGTGATGTCTCGTCTCGGTGAGCTTTGTAATCTGTGATTACCTATGTTTTATTTGTTATTTTACAGAAGTGTATACAAGTACTGTATATGATGTATACCGGGCTTTGTATGTGACATTCATGTACGACATTACCCCTTATAAATATATATTAATTGACCTCCATTTATGATAACTGTAATTAAATGGTCTATAGATTGTACTCTTACATACACGTATTCTTGATTTTTAGACATAATATTTTTAAAACCCGAGGTGAGGAAATATTTTGAGAATGAATCGCAAATGTAAATAAAACTTTTATTCATTGGACTTAACGTATGCACGTACATAATTAGATTTCAACACCTTTAGGAATCTGAACGTACACCTGGACATAAGACACACGAGTTATGTATAAATTGTATATTCTGTGTTGGGTTTTGGGGTTTTCTCAAGGTGAAAAAACAATAGACTTTAATTATATATACCCAACTGAATAAAACTATGTCTATATAAACTAAGTAGCAATATTCCGCCCGATATAGCAAAGGTAGTTGAGTGGTTTTTTTCTAACTAACATGTATTTAGCAGATTTAGAATTAGATCTAAAAATATTTGAAAAAAAAATGCACATCAGAAACTGATAATAGAATTAAATAATGTATTATAATTTATTTTATATTTTTGATGTCAAAATAACATTTTTAATAAGTCTGCATAATAAATGAAAATGTATACTTGTAACTTCAGCTTGAATATAAGTATCAATTGCATGCGCGGATCTAGAGGGGGGGGGGGTCGGGGGGGGGGGGGGGTCCCGACCCCCCCCCCCCTGGAAAATGAAAAATTATTAAATTTACATAGTAAAAATAACGCGAAAATATGCCTCGGACCCCCCCTGGCAAACCCAATTATCCTTCGGACCCCCCCTGGAAAAAATTTCTGGATCCGCGCATGAATTGGTTATACAAATGTACTTAACAACATAACTATTTTGATGATTAAAATTCTTTTTTAATTTTCTCATCGAGTTCTTTTACTTATCAATATGTTTACGTTAAAACTGGGATGAATTCATAAATACGTATTATTTCCCTTTTATCTCCGACTACCACCATATTAGTTGTCGATTTCTATTCTTAGGCTCATCGCTACACAGCCTCTTTATAAGGCCAAGAGCATCATTCATTCTTCATCGCATTCAGGTATTTCATACACCCGAACACTCTACCTTGGACGAAAAGACGTATTTAGACGCGTTTTGAACAAAAATGTTAGACAACCACTGCACTGGCAATGGATATCCAACGACGAACGACGAAACAAGACAATGAAACTTAAGAAGAGATACTTTAAAAATCTTCGGTAATTGCAGTTATGACATTGCATACCACACACTGTGGCTGATCGAGCAATGTCAATGATCGCATGGATTTTAGAAACGGTGCGTTTAATTTTGTAGAAACCGATGGAAACGATGTTACGCTGTTACTTTGTTGGATTTACTATCATTTACTAGTAGCTACTGTGTTGGATGTCGTGCCGCCGAGGTTTTCAAAAAGATGCAGACGTTATGCACTCTGCATTGCATGAATGAACGACACACGTGTTCAGTGTGCATGCGAAGTAAGGCAGCACTATCTGTACAATATGATAAGGATCCCTTGAAAATTATTTCGAAGAATGAATATTTCTAGTTTATTATTGACTGCTGTTTCCTTTTTTCTTCATTACAAATATTTTACTACAATGTGTAGTTTATGCATTTAGAAGTCCGTGCAACCTGATAAATGCCTCGATTGGAAAGCAACCGACCGTGACTTTCTCAAACGGTATATATACCCCAGTGGCAGTATAGAGGAACGATCGAAAATAATATGGCGACCAAATACTTTTTATGAAATAATGTCAGCTTTCATGTGTCAATTCGTAGACTAATACCTTATTGATTTTTTTAATTTAACAGGAATTCATCGCCAATTCAGATTCAACAACTCCAGTGACGAACATTCTACCCTCCCCAATAATTGCTCAGTATATCCGTGTGTACCCTACGGAGTGCTTTAAATATTGCTGTCTTCGTTTTGATGTCATTGGTTGTGAAGGTAAAGTTATTGGAAAAATGTATCAGTCATTTTAATCAGTACTTTGAAATATCATGCGCTTTAGGAAAGAGTCAATGTGCATTGAATTGGGGATAGAGCCAACATGCTTAAAAACAAATCAAAGTCCGTTTATACGGTGATTTTTGACTTTTTCTATCTAAAATCTTCATTATTTCAATTGTGTCCAAAAATGTGTCCATCCTTGGTTAGCTCAATGGGTTATTTAATACAATATGCATGTAGTACTAAAATATCCAAATAAGTAAAAATCAACTTTAGATCTGTTACAACAAACTTTGGGGGGAAAATACTCTTAGAACACTTGTTTTCAGTGTTTTAATTCTGGGTTCAAGTCAACGCATTTTGTAAAAAAAAAAAATGTTGCTTCAGGTCGTTTATATCGTCGATGGTAATGTTCTTTGAAAAAACAAATTTTTAGAGTTTGGTTTTAAAAAATACTCAAAACGTTTATATAAAAATGACCTGTAGTGATAACAGACAGTGTTTAAAATTAAACGTCCAAAGAAAAATACAAAGCAGGAGTAGAGCAAACAATAACGTTTAAAAAAATAAGATGTAGGCTCATGTACCATGGAGGAGTGAATATCTTCTGCTATCTGGTTACAACCGCCACGTGCTCTTTGGCGTAATAGAGAAAAACCAGGAAGAATTCACAGACAATTAGGTGCCTAATTATGGTCTGACAGTAAGTAGAAAAAACGTCGGTCAGCATGCGACTTAGTGGAAGATTGTATTTACTGACAAGTTCGTTGTATCGACTACCAAAAAAAAATCAATTGAGACTGTTGATAGTCAGTACTTTTTCCGTTTTTAATAATGGGATATTTCTGCCCCATGTATGCAAGCTATTTTTCTAACAAAATTGTCTATTGCAGATTTCTAAGTCACCTAATTTTATGAACTATATCTATTGATTTTTTCATAGTACACATACATAAGTAAACAGTGATGCACAACACAAACCATTATCAACCCCTAGTCTTTACTTACTACTAGTTATTCTACTCCATCGAGTACAACAAACACAATTTGTCTTCTCCAGCTTCTCTCACTACTCCTGACGCCACCACTGCTTTGTTCTCCCTGACGACACCCAACAGTTCTACGAGTGCATTAACCACCAGAACCACTAGACTTGAGTCGATTTCATTCAACAGTTCTCAAGATGGTGCATGTCAATGCACCTGTACCAAGGCTAATGGTTCCTTGACAGCACTGGAATTGAAGACAAAAATAGAAGCAGTCGTACAGAATTTATCAGTTAAGAAAGAGAAGACATCAAAATACATAAGAAGCAAGACATCGGCCCAGGACTCAAGACCAGAGGTGGTATATGTTGGATCTGTGGCCATAGTAATATTGAGTCTGATCGCCAGCCTCGTTGTTTTGCCCGATCTGTATGCTATGCTTCAATTTTTCTATTCAATGCTGAAAAGAAAACAAAAGATAAATATTGCAGATTTCTAAGTCATCTGAATCGATAGGATAAGAGAACAGAAAATTGTGAGATGCATGGCCATACCATCTAAGGTCTTCATGAGCTTGGACAACATACACCAAAATGGCTAAATTTTCAAAAATCTGCTCTACTCCAACACATATAAGAATGCAAAAAATTAAATGCATTGTTATGATGTCGATAATGCCATGTACATGAGACCTTATAACGAATTTGTGAATGGTTATGGTGTCTATGAGACCCTCTACCTAAATTAGGAAGTTTATGACCCTTTTTTCAGGGCCTTTGGGTATGGTGATATGGTCACATAGAAAATATATATTAGAATTTATAAGATTGTATTTTGTTACTTTAACAGTTGCGGGCGATAAACTAATTGTATTGTTTTCATGTCCACAGTGTACTAATTTTAAATTGTGAATTTCATTGCAATGAGACAGAAGTTAAGACTTTTTTGGGGTGATGCAAATATGGTCATATGAACCGTATAGTGGACCTGTATCTTTTGTTATGGTAATTGCTGGTTGTCTTCTGATAAAAAGAAGATGGTACATTTTCTCTCAATGTTTGCCCTAAAATTCAAAAGTTGTTTAAACCTCATAAAAATACAAATATGCCATCTTGAACATGTGTGTATATTAAGTATCAAGTTAAACACTTTTATCTTGTTTGAAAAAATAATTATGACTTCAACATTTTGGCATATTTCTAAGAGATTTGGTCTAAAATGATAAAAAAAAATTGCACATTTTCTCATAGTCTTATGAAAAGCAAAATGTGTCCGCAGCCGTCTCCACAATTAAATTTGTTTATTTTTGTGATATTACATGATAAAGTTATTATGCGAGTTTCATCGTGGGCGACAGCTGCGGACATATTTTTTTTATTCAAAAACTACTAAGGAACTAGTGTATTCTGTTCATTTTTATAAAAACTACGGGAAAATACACTGTCTGTGACGTCACAACTAACATTGAAAAAGTTTAATCAGGTAACAATTTATAGATTTTTAATTTATTGGTATTCCTGTGTTAAGAAAAGTTACATTACAATTTCCTGTGATATTTTAAAACATTAATCTAAAACATGGCAAGATATGAAAAACTGTTCCTAGTTCTTTATATTTTTAATTCCATCTTAAAAACTACAAGATTAATTGTTATTTCGAAATATTGAATTAAATATGTGTTGTTCTATTTATTATTTCTATGTTCTAAAATCTACTTTCTTTTTATGCAGTGTATGCTTGTTGAAATAAAACACATGCAAGTTGTTGACATTATAAATGATACTGTGAATATTTTGAATGATTGACAATTAAATGCCTGTTAACAATTTTGGCCATTGTAGCTAGGTAGCTTTAATTGTTTTAAAAAATCAAATAATTCAACATAACGGTTGCCTCTCGCATTTATTTAACGAGGCCGGGTCTAATTTGTTCTGCCGTAGATTTTTGGATGAAACTTTTTACATGAATTTCTACTGATATAATTATTATTTTAAGATTAAAGAATAAGACATTTACCACACCGTTTGTTTAGGAGGTCATCTCAAAGTGTGTTAATCTTTAACATAGGACCCTATGGGATTTTACTTGAAATGTATCAATTTTGCATATTTTTTACATTTTTTCAAAACTTCTGCCCTAGGGATTTCTTTTTCTGTTCTACATATAAATGTTATTGCTAAAAGGCATCTAATGGTCAAATAAAAAAAACCTTTTACCTCCTGGTTTGTTCCAGGGGTCTTATCAAAGTTGATTTTTATATGCCCAATTTCCCAGATTCGTCAGATAATGGCTATTTTTTATTTGACAAAAGCGGAAAAGGTGATCTAAATAGTATTCTTAAAACATTCAGACATATTTAAGAAATAAAAAAATATATAACATCACATATTAAGGGTCATTGATATAAAATACATGGTTACTGTCTGAAATATATGAATTTAGCTATATTTAGGCGGGTTAAGAAAACGTGACAGAAGGCTAGGCTTGCTGAACACTCTTCTCATTTTCGACCCGAGCCCAAATATAGCTTATACTTCGAGACATTTATGTTTATTCCACAATATAACATTATTTTTACGCATCAAACGAGATATTTTCAACAATTTTCGCTAAATATCTGCAGTTGAAACTATCACGCCATGGCGTCAACCAAGCAAAAAGATGACGTCACAATACAAATGAAACGCTGTGCGAAAGCGTGCGTACTCGTTCTGTACTCGGCCTCGTTAATGTTAAAATACCTCTGTTGTTAGCGTTCTATATAAAACTACCATACACATGTAGTTAATTACGAAATTCGTTCAGCAGTTTTTTTTCTAACGCATGTAAAGCGCACATGTACGACATTATTCTGTATTTTTTTTCTGCCTTGCCTGTTATAAATAGAATTTTGCAAACATCTAAGTTTTTTCTTCTAAGAAAATCTATTAGAGTTTTAAATTAATGCCATCTTCGATATTGCTTAAAAATTGAACATTTTTTAAAATACTGTTTACAGAAAATTTTTTGTGTTTAACTCATTTGAGCTAACGTTTACTTAGATAGTTTAAATTATTAATGACTGGGCATTGAGCTCTAGCGATATATGTTTGTGTTATTTATACTATAAGGTTTTTCATTTGCACAGTTTAAGAAGATTTCGCATAGTATATTTAAGCATTGAATCATTATTTCTGAACGATAGTCTCATAACTGCAGCGGTGTGTGCATACATATTGAGTAACGCGCTAATGCTTATACTTATATTCTTGTCATGTCTGCAAATGTGATTTTTATCTTAAAAATCCTATTTTATCTTAAGTGTAAGTTTGTACAAATGGAAAAACCACTGTAACAGCCACAAGCGTTAATTTTGATTTTCGCTTGTGACGTTGCATTTTACAGAATTCAATGTTTTTGATGTCTTAATAAACTCGACTTGTTAACCTTTCGGTTTAATTTTTACAATGGAAAAAGGATATTGAGCTTGACCAACTTGTGTCTTGTTTTAATTAACGTTGAAATGACAGCTAACATTGACTATCTCATTGTTTAGTATTTTATTTGCACATTTTAAAA
Source organism: Magallana hongkongensis (assembly GCA_015776775.1). Taxonomy (NCBI): domain Eukaryota; kingdom Metazoa; phylum Mollusca; class Bivalvia; order Ostreida; family Ostreidae; genus Magallana; species Magallana hongkongensis. Next base: position 12,254,505 of record CM027472.1, on the reverse strand, counting down.
AGAGTTTGTAAAATGTATATTAAGAAATGAAAATATAAAAACATAACATTTGTTACTAACTTTTATACATTTTTATTTACTTAAAATAAAATACGCACTATACTATCATTTATCTTCGATCTGTTTTTTCATGCTGTGAAATTTATAATAACGTCCATGTTATCAATGGGCAATAATTTAGAATCTTTGAAAAATTGTTGGAACTTTTACATCGTCTAAAAACCGTTTGGTAAGAAAAGTTGAAAGTTTTGTGGAAGCTTGTCTGGTTGTAAAGAATTATTTGAAATTGTAGATTAAAGCTTGTGATCTGCTTTTTCATGCGGGAAATTATAGAATAACGTCCGTGTTATCAAAGGGCGATAATTTAGAATCTTCTAACAAGAGGCCCAAGGGCCACATCGCTCACCTGAGCAACAATTGCCTTAATTCTGATCAAATTAGCATTACAGTATCAAAATATCTTGACAACTAAGTACAATAGATCTTGCTAAAGAAAATTGAAAATCTGCCTCTTTTTTGGTAAATACCAAGCCCTTTTTGCTGTTGTACCTGTAAGAAGATTTTTCTCTATTCCTATATACCCCCCCCCCCCCCCTCATTTCGTGGCCCCATATTTCTCTAGGGAATCATGGTTTCATCAAACTTAAATCTGCATAACCTGTGCTTTCACACTAAGTACTGAGTTTTGGACCGTAAACTTTCCCAGAATATTTTTAAAGATTTTTTCTATATTTTCCTATGTAAAAATTCAAACCGCCATCACGGCCCCGCCCTATCACTAGGGATTGTGATTTTGAAACTTGAATTTACACTACCCGAGGATGCTTCTACACAAGTTTAAGCTTTTTCTGGCCAAATAGTCTTTAAAAAGATTTTTAAAGATTTTCTCTATATATTCCTATGTAAAAATTCATCCCCCATTGTGGCCTCACCATAGCCCTGGACTATTATTTAAACAAACTTGAATCTATACGATCTGGGGATGCTTCCACTCAAATTTGGGCTTTCCTTTTAAAATTTATCCCCCATTGTGGCCCCGCCCTACCCCCAGGGACCATGATTTGAACAAACTTGAATCTACATTATCTGAGCATGGTTACACGCCAATTTGAGCTTTCTTGGCCAAATAGTTTTTAAAAGAAATTTTTTAAAAGATTTTCTCTATATATTCCCGTATAAAAATGTATCCCCTAATTGTGGCCCCACCCTACGCCCGGGGACCATGATTTGAACAGGTAGTGTAGATTCAAGTTTGTTCAAATCATGGTCTCCGAGAATACAGCAAGGAAGAATTTCGAGGGACTAGAACTCACAACAACACTTTAGGTAGTTTGAAACGAGAACAAAATGGCGCAAAAAAGGAGCAGGTAGAGATTACCGTATTGTTGAATACAAATCTGAATATTATCAGGATAATTCCTATTCATGAATTACTGATTCCTCTCCGTTGTGATTTGCATGACTTTGCCCTGATTATTTACTAATTTGACTTTAATGTGTTCACCCAATATGTCCCGTTTGGGTTTTAGCATTTTGGGTATCTGAATGTGAACTTGCTCGTACAAACGTATTTTAGGCATTCGTTAAGGGTGTTGTTTACTCAAAGTTTGGGTTCTCAATTTCGGATTGTTATAAAGTTCATTGTCATGAGTAAAATTTGTTCTAAACACAAAAAAGTATCTATGAGATGAATTATTATAGACATACCATTTGATATTTCTACTATATTGTGGAATTAGGCTCAAACAAATATAGACTTTTAACCAAACAGGAAATTCGAACTAAATTTTGTAGATTTTTTTTTCCGCTAAAACATTTTTGCAATACGTTAATATTAAAAGTAAAGCTTTTATAAATTAGTCTATATAGTTTTGCATATTTTCTGTTGGTTTTACTTTACTTATTCATTAAGATTATTGTATGACACGAATTGCAAAAATATTGAAAAATGCTTGAAACCGATAAAAGACACCATAGCTCAAAATTTTGATCATTGACCTTGTATAAATTGTATGCCTATAAAAATAAGGTCAATATAAGTAGTTTAATACTATAAAAGTTTTTGTATCATCATCATTCAATTTTTTGTAGCATTGGATCAAAAATGGGTAAGGGTTTGAAAACTGAAAGAGGAAATTTGGACTGGAATATTTTTTTAAATTGTTTGCTGAAATTTTAATGTTTTGCATCTATTTAGTGTCACTATCACTCATAAACTGTAACAGTTACACAATGAAGAAAATCTCAATCGTAGTGTAAAAATTTATTGGATTTTTCTTGATTTTGAAAATATATGGAAAGAAAAAAATAACACTACTATCTATAAGGTCTATGACAAACAATAGAAGGCTTTTCATTATCATCAGTGGATTTTATTTTCATTTTGAGTAAACGTCATCCTTTAGGATTTTGACGTGCGGCTTATGAATATTGTTTGAGAAGGGAGTATAGTCTATCCCAAGATATTTTTTGCCACATATATTCTTGAATTATTCGATATATATGAATACCTCTAGGTTCAAACAATCTTCATTCAATAGTATGAACAAATCCTAAAATTTTCTTTTTTAGACGACCCCTCTTGTTTGTCAGGTTTCAATACAGGACTAAAATAATGTCTACGCTGATTTTCCATTGCTAAAGACATGAAGTTACCCGGATGATAACGTTTAAAAAATTGTCCGACGTATTCTGAATGACTTCCGAATAGAGAAAAGATGTCAGTATTCCCAATAATAGATCTCCATATGAAATCTGATTTCGTTCCTGTGAATTTTTACGAGGGAAAATGACAATGTCTGATTAGTAGTTATTTTGGAAATTTTCCCTTCCATTAATTTAAATTAGACTTCTTTCATAGGTATGTGTATTTTTATAAAAATGGTCCAAATGTGCAGAAAAAAATTACATAAAACTAGGATAAATCGTAGGTTTTCAAGGCACGACTTACTTGGTTACTACCAATTTTACGCAAAATATTCCAAAATTGTCTTTTTTTTTTATCTGCGCCAATCTGTTTTAACATGGTTTCAACCATATATATATATATATATATATATATATATATATATATATATATATATATATATATATATATATATATATATATATTATATATATATATATATAAGCACTAAAAATAACTAACAACACGGACAATAAAATAAAATATTGTCAAATCGGGACAACCCGTCCCTTCTTCAGGACAACAAAATAAAAACTGAAAGAAGAAAGCCATCTACAAAACTAGCACTAAACTAAAAACTGAATAATATACATGTATATGAAACACCGGATTGGAACGTGGCAACTACATCATTGTATTAAAGATCATAAGCCCGAGAAAGAAAAATCCCGTCCTACGCAGTGGACGGTCTGTGTAGAAGTGCTGAAAGATAACGTGAACGAATTAATTTGCTAACAAGGGGTTGCTGTAATTGAGTTTTACTAGTAAGATAATTCGTAATGAAGGTCTGTAGGGGAGACAGGATCAGTAAATGACCACATAAATATACGCAAAAGTGTAAAAACTAATAAGAGCTAAATAAAGAACAAAAAATGGATAAAAAAACAATTAAAAATAACAAAATAATGTCGAGAGCACACAGTGTCCTTACAGATTTCACGATTTTCAGAACAGTCATCCAGGATCTTAAGGCTTGGTACCCGAGACGTAGCATCTCGACAGGCTTGTAGAAAGTCGCCAAAATCTCTCAGAGCCTGCGACTGCCCTTCTGAGACTTTGGGTCAGTTTTCTAGTCTCTTTCGAAACGCTTTCTGTATAACAAATGGGTGACCATACCGACTTTTCTGGCGTTTTCATATACAGAGCCGCTTCCGCTGTAGAAGAATTCGTCAATGGCCTGCAATGCTTCACCTACAACGTATCTTTTCTGATAAAAAAATCTGACTTGCTCTGGAATGCCTTAACGTTCTATCAATGCACGAAAGACTGTCTTCCATTCTACAAATCTTTGTGAATCCTGTAAACGCAGACGTCTCCGGTATGGGGAGTCTATTGAGATTCATTGAGTCTGCGAACACTCTTGCTAAAGGCTCACAGGCGTAACGGCAGGTGGACGTAAACGTAAGGTTGGCTCACAGGCGTGACGACAGGCGCAACGTAAGGTTGTCTCATAGGTGTGACGACGGGCACAACGGTAGGTTGGATCGTAAGCGCGACGACAGGCGAAATGGTTGGTTGGCTCGTAGGCGTGACAACAGGCGCCACAGTGGGTTGGATCGTAGGCGTGACGACAGGCAAAACGGTTGAATGGCTACTAGTGGCTCCAGCGACGTTTCCTTATCCTTGCAGCAGATCAGAGTAGGCGTGAAGTTTTGCTTCCCAAATCGCTACTGATTTCTCCACTTGTAGTTTTCTAACTTCAAGTTATTTGGCTTCAAGTAGTTGTCGTTGCTGTTCTTGCAGTGCCTGAAACTTCATTTGGTTCTCTTCCTCTCTCTTTATGGACTCAAGCTCTACCTTCTTAGATGTTAGATCTACAACAGCGTCAATATATTTGGTGGACAGTAGGGAGTCGTTCTCTGAGACACTAGATAAGGTCAAGTAACTCAATACGAATCTTGTATATTGTTGTTTCTTAGATTGAATGCACTGTCTTCAAACCCAGAGATCTTCTCGTTTATTGCACTGATCAAGTCCTTCAGAAATAGCGACACAGGCATCAACCTTGCGAACAATGCCTTGAGGAGGAGCGACAGAAGCGCTACGGAAATGTTCAAAGGCTTGTAAGACATCTCGTTCTAACTTGGTTATATTGTCAATCATGTCACCAAGCACTTTAATTTTTCGTTTCATTCTGTCTTCATTGTTCGCCGATATTCCTTGACCATCAGCTTCCATCTGTCAAAAACAATAAACACTTCTTCTCACGTTTCGCTGCTTCTTGCTCCATGTATTACGTCATCCTGTCTGTGAGCTTACGTTCAGGGCTTGTCTTTCTCTGTTTAACTTGGACCTCGTCCATATTTACTGAATGATCAGAGTCAGCATCTGGTTCTTCGTATCCTTCATTCGACGTTGTGCCATTCGCTGCCTCCTCAATATCGGGCGTTGTACCAACCAGTGTTGTTTCACAATTCACGAATGACATCTTAATGTGAAATGAAATCAAGCTCGTAATGCAGACAAGTTCTTACTGTAGCTGGCTTGGTCATCAAATAGAATCTAGTCTTTCATACTGATGAAGATTTTTATTCAATATTGACTCTTCAACGTAAGAACTGTAAACAATACAAAATTAATTAGTAAGTACATAAGAGCCATGCATTAATTTTATTCACTAATCAATGTCAAATAAATAATCAAAATCATTACTGGTAGCAAAAGACAATATTACGTTGATATTTCACTGATACATGTAAACAAACTAGCGCTTTACCTAACTCTACTGTACAAAGGATAATAACTCTAAGTTACAAATGACACATAATTCTAAATGTGCAACAAATAATTCCACTAGTAGCATATTAGGTAGTAAATGCTCCAAATACAGAGTAATCGTTATGTCTACATTAAATATATGCATATAAACAAGATAAAGGACGTTAACGATACAGTAGGCTTAAATATATATGCATATAATTGTAAAATACCTTGTTCTCCTGACTGAGTCGCTAAGTGAAACAGCGTTTGTTTATCGTCCTCGTTACACAATGTGCACAGAGATGCTGGGCGGAAGTTACATAATACACTAAATTTTACCGGACCCAAAAATTTAAAAATTGCCCCGCCGGAATTAATTCCGTAAAATCATACATACATACATGCAATAGATAAAATTGTGAATAAAGGTTATTTTTACATTTAAAAGTTTGACGAAATTAAAACATTTATATTTGTACTTAAAATATTATATCATATTGATATGCATCGTAATTGATCCAATTTCAAGATTGTCAATTATATATTAGATATTCTTAGCAAATACTATTCATTCGTTGCCAGTGGTATTCTGTATGTATAATTTTGAATTTATTGAATTTGACTTCGATTCAAACTGTAAAGTTTATGCTGTATTAAAATGCAATACTGCTTTTAAATTGCTTTAATATCAAGATTTCATAATTATGTAGAGAATTACAAAAACTAAAGAAAACATGTAAAATGGTCAATGTCTCGAAACTTTTTTATCCAAATCGCATACAGTCTTCCATTATACAGTAAAGATATTTCAAATTTAAAATTCTGAAAAAAATTTCATTACAGTCATCTACAACCTACGTGATTTTTTTGATTGATTTACACGGATTCGTAAAATAAAAAGTAATTTTTTATATAGAAAACATTTCGTTTAGGGAAGTCTTTTATTGCACTTTCATGCATCAATTTTGATTGATCAACATACAACGGTGCATTATAAATGAATATTTAATATAGACAAATATACTGCGTTTTTATCAAAATTCAGAGAACTATTTAATTGCAATTCCCTTCACCAATTTTGATTGATTTACCTGGAATTTTACATTATGAAATTAATATTTTATGCCTAAAACACATTTTTGATTTACTTGAAATTCAGAGAACTCGTTTGTTGCAACTCCCTGAAACAATTAAGAATGATTTACACGGAAAAGTACAAAGGACAAAATTTAGAAAAAATTCATTGCAATTCTTTGCATCTTTTTTTGATTAACATGGAATGAACTTCGTTCGTTGAAATCTTCATCAATAATACGGACTTTATCGATTGTGGTTCATTTTAGTTAATTTTTACATACTAGTACAATTTTAAATTGCTATTTTGTATATTAGATGTGGATTAGGCAATGGAATGTATCTGTTCTAATTGGCCACCCCTAACATTGCCCGACATTCCAGTTCTCATTCAGAATTTTAATGACATTAAACATTATTACATCAACCATAACGAACCGGAAAGATTGAACCGGAACCGGAAAAGAATGACAGACGATTTCATTTTAAAATTTTGATATTGTAAATATAAGCGCTTTAGATTAAAAAATAAGAACACATCCCCCCGATTCATATTGGTAACATTTTGCATTATTATACTTTCATGTTAAATACTGAAATCTGATTGGTTAACACGCAGTTGATAATCCATTCTATTACCCTCAGCGTTAGCAACACACTTGGCGGCGGGTAACACAACGAATTGTTACATGCGCGTAAATTATGCACGTACGGTTCGCAGTAGAATTCACGTCATTTCTATATTAAAGCAGTAAATATTTCTCAAAAATTTAGACATTCAGTATAATAAAAAAAATAGTGCCTGTTTTGGAGGATAACAGTTGAAATTGACAACCCTCGAAAACCATTGTCAACCTCCGCTTCACGTCGGTTGACAATGGTTTTCTCGGGGTGTCAATTTCAACTGTTACCCTCCCAAAAAGGCACTATTTATATAATGTTACATTCTGCGTTGATTTTAACTGAAAAAAATATTAAAAATTCAATCGCTCAAAATTTTCCAAAATGTATTATGATACATGTAACTATGAATAATACACGACTAATGAAGACCTTACCGATACTGGTACTCTATCAGAATGTTTAGTATGTACACCAAATTAGATACAGTTCAAATCTTTGCTTCCTTTAATCATCTCTTTCTTTCAAGTCATATTACACTAATCATATAAGACTTTTTCCGTACCGTATAAAGATACTCGAGGACCATTTATCAGCTAAATGAGTGAAACTGACATTAAATATATATATGTATATTTCTTTATTATTGAATATTCTATTATTTATTTATGTACCCTTTACAGTACCTTATGAGTCAGCTATTGTTATTGTATTGATCAAGTTACCAGGGCCCTGTACTGTACATACTAGTAAGACACATTGGTGCGTAACTAACCTATATAAAACAATTATTTTTGTAATTCTCATTGATTGTAAAAAAAAAAAAATTGACATTATGTCCTTGGACAAGAGTCTTGACCTCCAGCTGATCTTGATCGTCTGCCTTGGATGATTACACACAGAGCTTAGGATATATGGTCGTCTGAGATTATCTGATGTACTACATTAAATAATTAATTTTAATATGATTGTCTAATCGGGTGATTATAATACTATTATGGACATCATTGTACAATACATATGTGACTATAAAGACCCATGCCATGTGATATCGACCGAAGACACAGAAAAGTGATAGCAACCTCACAGGCTCAGTTGATATCGCTTTGATCAGTATCTTTTAATATGGGTCCTTTTTAGACGGTGGCTATAAATAGCCACGGTCTATTGCTACCGTCCTGACCGGAAGAGAATTTCTCACAGGGACCCTAGCGGATAAGGAACGATAACTCTGTTACAGACAATGTTTTATCTATGTGTCGATTTCAGTATGAGAACTAATTTTAATCTTATCAGATATTTTAAGCATTATAGCTGCTAATTATTTTGTACATATGTTTAAATAATTTATGAAATTGTGTTTTATCTTAAATTGGCCGTTACCCTGTCTGCTTACGCGGTATCGATAATTTATGCACCAACTGCCAGTTGTGACGTTAAACTCTGTATCAGGGCTGCATAAACTATATCACTGCGATAATTTGCTAAGAGATTTCACAATAATCGCTTCTTGTTTTTTTATGATGTAAACAATTGTCAGAAACACACTATTTAAACAGGTTTGCCATTTCATATTTCAGCAATTTTTCAACCGTGACGCATTAATTTTAGTTGAGGCAGAATATTTATTTTGTTGTAGCTTATTCCAAAGAATTCACAACAGATACTGACAATAAATATTACATAAATTACATTTTATTGAACTTCAACCGACCAATGGCACACTTTCTTCTACAAGTGTGCATGTGTTTTCAAACATACAAAAAACCTGAAATATACGATACAAATGTGTTTAATTTTGGACTGACCTGTGATTTACATGAACCTTATTTTGTAACCCACCCAGTCTGTAGGAACATCAATTTTATTACAGGAACCTCAATATTCATCAGACAATATTTACTACTGAATTTGACGCTTTACTTGCTACTGACTTTTTCTCAAACACGCTAATCGATCGACCTCGGATTGTAAAATTCACGTGCAAATCGAGTCGCCATTTTACAATTTTACATATATAAACAAACCACATTTTACGATGTTTCAAAGATTTTCAGTTCAGATTTTTTGTAAGCAAATAAGGGATTGAAGACATAGGCTGTAAAACGTCTTATGGATTTCACGGCGTGTCAGCTCGTGTATCTCTAAATAATTTGCAGCAAACGCTAGCTTTTTTTGTGAGAAAAAACAATCGGTTCAACTCATGCAATATTCCATATACATTTATTGTACATTGTGAACAGTAATGTTAGAGATAATAGTTTTGTTCACTAACCAGTTTCTGACGAATTTTTTCGCAATAAACTGAATAACGCAATTTGATGAGCGAAGTACAATCTCATTCTGTGACTTTAATCCATATGCACCCGTCGACGTCTCTGCTATTAGAGAACCTTTTATTTGGTTTTGGGGGGATTTTTTCACTAACAGATAACATTATTACACATGTACGTAAATATCGCTCCTTTTGTTCTCAAATAATTTTTATCTTGCGAGTACAACTCTATTATGAGCTTTCTTCGACATTTGTTTCCATAATAGGCAGGCCTTATATATAAATGCGCCAGTTTGTTGCGACTCGCAATCGAAATACACAACGGTTAGAAAGTGTCATCACTCAACGAAATGCTACATCAGCCATAGCGTATACATCCATGCTATATTTGCGATAAATAATGAAACATGAAGGCAAAAAATGTGCTTCATAGATGACTGTTGTTTTCTGCTGAGCTACAGAACTATAGCTTTCCGGAAATATTGCTGGGATTTGCGAACCCTAAATATAGTGTATATAGTACATGCAAAGAATAAAATGATATTTATATACACAGCTGTACGGTCAGAAAAACATGCGTTTAACTTAGATTTTGTTTGTTTGGTTTTTTTGAAAACTAATTTTGAATAATTAATCAATATTTGTTGTAAGTTTACTAGAAGAGTTTAATGTAGCAAGTAAATTATGTGTGTTAAAGTGTACTGAGAAGCGATAAAATATACATGTGACTTTCCTAAATCCATTCAAATGATTTGAATGAATCTATAGCTAAATACAATTAATGATGAATGAAACTGCCGCGACTGTCTATTGTATGATATTTTTTTTCAAATTTTTATTCACTTTCGCTGTGAACAAATGAGAAGCGATAAAATATACATGTGACTTTCCCAAATCCATTCAAATGATTTGAATGAATCTATAGCTAAATACAATTAATGATTAATGAAACTGCCGCGACTGTCTATTGTATGATATTTTTTTTTCAAATTTTTATTCACTTTCGCTGTGAACAAATGAGAAGCGATAAAATATACATGTGACTTTCCCAAATCCATTCAAATGATTTGAATGAATCTATAGCTATATACAATTAATGATTAATGAAACTGCCGCGACTGTCTATTGTATGATATTTTTTTTCAAATTTTTATTCACTTTCGCTGTGAAAAAATGAGAAGCGATAAAATATACATGTGACTTTCCCAAATCCATTCAAATGGTTTGAATGAATCTATAGCTAAAAAGATAAAATATTGATTGACTCTTCTGTTTCATGATGACAAGCAATACCAGTTTTATCAAACAGGTTCTTGTAAACTATTCTGTTTTCTTTACACCTAAATGTATCAACTGACTATGAAGACAATAGCAAGTTGATGGTTAACAAGACTGCAACTTTTTCCCCGTGAAGAAATTGACGGAAAATGCTGTCGAGAGGGACAATAAACATACTACATGTCTACCAAATAATCAGTAAAAACCTGATAAGTATTTTATCCATTTATTATATCCAATCCACACTTTTCAAAAGTTGTTCCCCTTTACGGGGTCAACCCAAATGTCAAAAGGGAAAACCCCCCAAAAATCCCCTTCTTTATACAATCAAATATTTGGGCGTACTGTGATGAAATCGCTTTGGATTTGATTTTAATTATTCATTCAATATGTGGTGGCAACCCACATATTTAATGAGTCATTCTGGGGCAATCAAAATACAAACATGTAGTACATGTATTACCTAAAACGGAGTTTTAATGTCAACTGATATAGATATACAAACATAAAGATACAAACTTCTATACTACAAAGGCTACTGTGATAAATCTATGGGTTTTCCCCAAAAGATGACGATAAAGAGAGACAACATTTGTAAAGTGTGGATTGTGATCACAACTACAATTTCCACAGAATTATCCATGTAGGAAACTCACGACCAGTTGTGCGAGTAAGCGTTAAGTATTAGTACATGTATGGGATACTGCCTTTGGATTTTCGACAAACAAACATTACTAAATATCATACATGTAATATGCCACTTTCAAACGGCGCCACCGTCTAACAGTACTATCAGTACTTTGATTAATCACACAACGACTTAAAAAATGAGTCCATAATTTAAAAGAAATACATAGTATTGTAGTTTACAATTATTGCAGTTCAAAGTCTCTTTTATATTAAAATTGTTTTGACGTGTGATATATAATAGCTTTATAAAAAACTGAAAAAACCTCAATTTAGAACTGGTTTATAGCCGTTAATTTACATATTTGACAATTTGGAGATGTGATTTATTTGATTCGGTAAAACTTTCAAAATGTGCAATATTGCCATAATCACTTTTTTCTCATGGAAGCAGTGATACCCATTCTTGTTTACTACAGGGGTCATTTCTCTTCATGTTTAACTTGAAAAAATTTACCCAGGGGTCATTTTTCTTCAAAAATGTCCAATTATTCTACAGCGGGGGAAGGGGGGGGGGTCACTATTCTACGTTGAAAAATGACCCCGGTCAATATATATTCTATGGGCGTCATTATTCTTCTTTACACCGACTTAAGTACACAAGCAACACACGATTTTTGTATTTCAATATTTTATGAATGATCAAATACTTTTTGTACCATTGCTGATCGATGGGTGCATTTTATGGTTATATAGAGATCTTTGGGCTGGAAGTTCCATGAAAACATAAAAATTTAATGAGTCTTTATCTATTTCATTATAAATGAATATCTCATGATTCTTTTAAAACTTCATGGCCTGTGCCACTAAAAGCTCTCTCAGAGCCATACATTACGTATGAATTTTTAAGTGCATGGTATTTGCATTTAACTGTCTTGCTTTTAATTTTCTCCATCTCTGCAACCTGGAACACTGCTTTTAGTCGTAATTGGCTACTAGAATTCATAACCTCTGTTGTCTGCATGATACAAAGCAGCAAAACCTAAACGTGTATTCCTATAAAGCCTTCATTATCAGCAGCAAGTGCAGGTTCAGGTGTGATAATAAATTCAAGAATCCAAATGTGTGGAGCCAAAAAATAACTTTTAAACCGTTAGATTTTTTACACTTATTAAATGGCATATGGATATTGAGAGGAAGTTAGAAAACTATCACATCGCATACTTCCTGCTTACCGGTGTGACGCTTTTCACAGTGGATAACATTCAAAGAAAAGATAAAGAACGGATGACTGAAAAGTTGTAGAATTCTATGAAATATCAGCTTTGAATTGTAAATGTAAAACTAACATTCAGAAATAGAAAAAAACGAGAGATAAGTAAACAAAAACAGTCCAAAACAGGTAAACACCAGAAGCCTAAAGGTGACCATAGGCGAAACACATATCAATTTTGCAACCGTTGAGAGACAGAACAAATTGGCAACGAGAGAGGGAGATGAAACACAAGGCGCGGGCGACTCCAGGGTGTGCCATTATACCTGTAATTCACCATCAATGTATCATTGTGTTGATTTTGGCTGGATGGCTGGCAACTGACAAAGGTAGATAGATACAAATAATGAAAGGAGAGTAATGGTTTGTGGCAAAAGAAATGATTTGAACATCGGTAGATACTTATAAAACGACTTTCAAGTTGTATCTAGAAATTGATAAGTACATAAAAAACATTAAATAGTTAAGTGTATTAATTGATAAGGAAACATACAGAAAGGCTTGTACGGGATGCAGGAAATAATGACGGACCAGACCAAGACTCGAACCCCAGTCCCTTGAATATCTCACGTCCGACGCAGCGAACGGTCTGTGTACAGACTTTTACACATACCGTCTGCTGCATACGACGTGTGGGGTTTTTTTCTTTCAGAATTATGATATTTAATAAAAAGATGAAGTTGCCACATTCAACCCTGGTGTTATAGATTATTTAAATTTTTGTGTAGTGCTAATTTTGCAGATTTTTTTTCCTTTCATGTGTATTTTTTATTTTGTTGTCCTGAAGAAGGGACGGGGTGCCCCGAAAATTTGACAATATTTTACTTTATTGTTGTCGTTGAATATTTTTAGTGCTTTTTAGACGGAGGCTCTATGAGCCTCCTCTATTGCTACCGGTCAGCTTGCATATGACGTCGATAATGAACTTAGTGGATTTGACAGACACCACCTAGCGGCAAAAATTCGCAATATTACATAAGGATTCACATTTCAATATTACTATTCAAATAAACTTTTTCGCAATCACAAAATATACAATAAATAGAACTATACATATGGTAATTAATAAACATCATTTCTTGTGAAAATTTTGGTTGCTACGTAAAATTGAATATGCATGAGTTTAATAAATATTAATAATGTCTGGGGTTCACAAGCAACAATGGTGTGTAATTGTTAGTGGTTATTTATACTTTTTATACAGCCTACTGTCCGTGACGTCAAATTATTAGTCAAGAATCATCTAGTGGTGGACGAATTATTGTACAATTATGAGTTTCAATGAATACACATGACATGGTTCTTTGTTTATCGTTTATCACTCGCGCATTATGAATTAATCTCCCGCGGAGACATATTTCTATATAACTACACCACTAGCATCTATTCTATTAACATGATTATTCAACAAGTTATACCACTGTTCTATGGAGCTTGAATACCCCCCCCCCCTCCAAGGACTGTTGACCTTGATTGTGGAATGGAATTATGTCGTTTAGTTTTACTTTACTTAATGTTACAATTACTTTTGTTTATGACTTCAATCAGTAAAGTTTTGGGGCATGCATACTAAACCTTCTATTTAACGATAATGAAAAAAATATATTAAAGTTACTTGAAAGGTGCATACATGTAGGTAGAGTACCCAGGCCGCATGCGGTGAGACGTAATTAATCTTGCATGTCTTGCAAGCGCTGTCAATTTTAAGTGATTTGGGAAATCAGCGTATTTTAGAAAGCTGTTAGTTAGGAGTGTTGATAGTGAAAAAGTGTAGAAACATTTGACATATTTTTTAAAGTGATTTACAGGGATATTAGAGGTGTTATAACGCATATTATTACACAATGATATTGATAAATTGTTATGTGTATTAAAAATCAATCCTTTGATAAATTGCAAACAATAGGCACAGTATCATTAAAACTGGTATCATATTAACTTAGAGTTTACTGCAAAATTAAGGCCATCATTATTGTTTAAGCAGTGGTAGCCGAGAGATGTTTTTTTCAATATCTAAATAAAGTGACAACACTTGCTACTTGTTTTCTACCATGCAGTTCTACAAAAATATTTGTGTTCTGAACACTCGATAAATTGTGGTCTTTTCACCCTCTTGTAGAAAGCTGGGCCAAGATAATAGCTTTACCATTGCAAGAATATTCATATAAATTATGAGAACATTGGCATTTCATGGTATTTGCTGAAAATACGTTAGGGTTTTAATATATATATTTAATATTTTATCTCTAATATTTTTGAAAATTTTTAGAAAATATATTTTATCACTCTTTACAATCATACGTTCTGCAAAAGAAAACAAACGACAACTTTGTGAGACTGAGATTATATTATGTAACATTAGAGGTTTTTAAGCAGGGGCAAAAATGGAAATGGTGCGCTTAAAAAGACTATAATAGATTTGTTGGTATGACCTTTTCCTTTATCATGTTAATAAATATAAATAACCAATAAAAACCCCAAAACGAAAAAAACAAACATTTTAATGTACAGTAAGATTTTGCAATCGTATAGAGTTAACGTACTCACGTATATTAAAATCAATTCTATGTAAGAATCAAAGTTTATAAAAGGGCTGGCCACGCATTGTCACCAATATTCCTTATATTTCATACATGGACACACCTAGGTGTAAAACAAAAAAACCACTAGAAGTTCGTTGCTAGAGGTAACCGTTGCCATAGTAACCGAGGCTAAAGATGGAAAAAATATCAAAACTTACCTACTTTGAAGCCATATTAGAAGGTTTTGCCCACTAATGTAAACTATCAAAGACATAAAACAGCTTTTGTCCTATTTTCAATTATTTAATTATATCAGAAAATTGATGGAGAAACCCATACTTTTAAAATGTTACCATGGAAACCGTTAAAAATGTATATATTGTATATGTAAAATAACAGAAATATGTCGAAACGCAGCGCATACACAGGTAAAATTGCAACGTATGTTCAACATATGTTTCGAGTAGCATATATATATTATATGTTAAACATACGTTGAACATATGCATTTTTCACAGTATGTTGAACATACGTTACAATTTTACCTGTGTATATTAATATCGTACTGGCTATTTATGCATATTGTACTGAGCACACGGGGAGGTAAATCTGATATGTAAACCACAAAACACATGTCAAGTGGTCATTAACATATGCAAGGGTATGAATTCATTTGCAAGTACCGATGCATTTATGTGTGAGCAGTTATTAGTACACGTTCCCTAAAGGAGTACGTTAGTATTTATACAGACACTGTTTGTTATCACCACATGTCTTAAAACCTACAATAGGTATTTGTATTCCATGTACAATCATATATAGATATATCATATATTTGTACTGTCGATATGTTTAATCAAGACAGGACAATCGGTGGAAGTATAGAAATTTATAAAGAGGGTC
The DNA here is from genome assembly GCA_015776775.1 of Magallana hongkongensis. Classification (NCBI taxonomy): domain Eukaryota; kingdom Metazoa; phylum Mollusca; class Bivalvia; order Ostreida; family Ostreidae; genus Magallana; species Magallana hongkongensis. Next base: position 12,238,546 of record CM027472.1, on the reverse strand, counting down.
GGAAACCGTATTTTGTTGGTCTGGCAACATAGAGAACCAAGGGACGGCGCCTGTTGCAGCATGTGGTTTTGCATTAGAGTCATGTCTGTGTGGTCTTGTACCCAAAACGCTCATGCCATCTTAAAGGAGCAAGAGTTTTATGATATTTTAATGATAAAAGTCAGTCACATTTTTATTATTATTTTGTTTATTAATTTGCTTTCTTTTCGAGGGAGAGGGGTATTTGGAGCAGTGAATGTGTTTTGCGAGTAGGATTATGTATATATACCCCTACCTATACCATCACCTTTAATAAAAAAAAAAGTGGCATGCCTCTGTTATTTTACCATTAATATTTTACCTTAACCATTGATAAAATCCCTTTTTAACACAAGTTTACTCAATTGTCATATTCTTCTTTGTCTAATATTCTTTAAATCCTTATTTGGAAAATTATATATGAACTGTTTTTATATTAAGCCATACAACATTTTATCGTATTTAGTTTGGCAGTATTATTTATTTTCAATATTCCTGGTCCCAAAGAAGGTAGACATCGTATGAGTATAATTGATGATTTGTGCGTTTTACAACTCAAGAGTTGAAACAAATCTTTACATCAAGATATCAAATCTTTACTTTTCATTATATAATGTTGTCAGCTATTCTTATTTATTCACTTTTATTAATCATATATAAATATTAACTATAGCTTTCGTATTTCAAAGAGGTATTTGTTTTGATATTTTGGTGGTGAAAATTACATTAAAACATAAAAGAGAATTATTCTTTATTTATTTTCATAATAAATGAATAGTCATGTATTTTTCAAAAACTCGTGATCCCCCAAAACCATACATTCATTGTAATTTTTAAGTGCATGGTAATTGCACTTAACTGCAGAGCTATTAACATTCTCAATCATCCCAATTCCAAAATAGTTTTACTTCGTAAAACGACTATTATTAATAACTATTCATAACTTTTGCTGTGTGGTGTAAAGAGGCACATGGTTAACGATCTTTGTTATAAGAGCTACAAAAATAGCGGCAAGTGCGATTTCAGATATGATCCAAGATTTATGAATCAAAATGTTGGAGCCGAATGTTAACTTTTAAACCATCAGATTTTTGACGGTGAATAAAGTGCACATGAATACAGCAATTAGTTATTAACCTAATCCAGAAAGAAAAATTCAAATGTTATCACGTCACATACTTCTTGTTTTTTAATGTGAAACGTTTCACAGTGATACATTTAAAGAAAATATGAAAAAGTGGACAGTTGTCGTCTGATATTATCTAATGATATGTGTAGACTTGGACATTCAAAATAATTAACCAGCTATCAAAGATCGGCGGAAGAATTTATGCAAGAGTTAGCATCTAAATTTTTCATAGAGACACTGCTATGTTACATGAAATTAATTAACCTTTTTTACAGAAATGAATATTACTTTTCTCGACGATGCAATGATACGCAAAATCCTTATTTTCATGTAAGTTTGTTTCTTCTTCATCAGATCAAAAGTAATTCTCTCTGAGAAATTTACTTATGTATTTTGAAAAAAAAACGAGAGAAAATTTTAGTAAATTTCATTAGAGATCATTGTGTTACCATTTTGTATTATCAATTTAACTTAAAGAAATGTTATCTTTCGACTATCGAAAGAAATCGACTTTTTGGGGGTAGCGTGTATATGAAGTAAATTCGATGCACGTTCCATGTTTTTGTTATGTTTGTTTTGTGCTTTCTTCTGTTTTATCCTTAATATATATATCAAGAAATCAATGCTCCGCAAAAATCTAAAATATGCAGATTTAGAAGGAGTTAGGTATTTGTTACATGAATTCATGTTTGTATCATAGTGCTAAGCGTTGTTTAGGATTTTGTAATTTAGATGACCGCAGATCGCCAGTTCCTACTCGATGGATCTCCTTTGCCAATGTTCGAAGGATGAGTTACCTATGTGTGTATACAAAAGCCATGGACCTATAGGTCGATTGTAACAGAAATTATGCTTGATAGTATTTATTTATATATTAAGTATACGTGTATATATTAATATTTAATTACATCTAAATGCATTAACGAAGACCGTGCTAATGCCTGTCGTCGCACATATGAGTGAGACAGGTACATGTAAAATGTACTGATTGAAAATACAGGAATATAAAGATCTTTCAGGGTTTTGTTTAATAAAACAAAGGAGGAAAATTCATATACAGTGCTTGGTCATTGACGTCTGACGGCGTCACACATTACCTTTGCGTGCTTCTATCTAAATATTGTCTAAGCGTGCGAGGCTTCTGTACAAAGTATCTATCAGTTGTTCAAGGAGCGATGACTCTCCACGGCAAAGTGTGAGGAATGAGTTACGTAAACAATTACACAAATCTTACGTGCTAAAATGTTGCCATTATTGTATGCATAATCGTCTTGTTTTTATTTCTTGTGCTAAATTGATAAAAGAAAACCAAAAAATTATCAACTTTATTTATTTATTTAAATTAACCGTTCCCTAGTTTGTTTTTTTAAGAAAATGACATATCCAAAAACAAGGTGTGAAAAAAGCACGGAATGCTTAAAACGTATCTTGAATAATTTGTAGATTCCAATGTAAATAAGCAAGAAAAGTATTGATTGCCACTTTAAAACACTATGATGCAGAAAGCTATTAGCAAAATGAAAGCAGGTATACTATAGCATTGAATCATGATTTTTTGAAGTATACACTCTCATAACTGCAGCGGTGTGTGCATACAAATTGAGTAACGCGCGTTAGCGCGTTATGAAAATTTGTATGCACACACCGCTGCAGTTATGAGAGTGTATACTTCAAAAAATCATGATTTAATGCTTATATTTACATTTTTTTAACTTCTTGCCTTGTCTGCAAATGTGATTCATACCTTAAAATTCCTATCTTATCCTAAGGGTAAGTTACTATTAATGGAAGAGCCACAGTAACAGCCACAAGCGTGAACTTTGATTTTCGCTTGTGACGTTGCAGTTTACAGCGTTCAACGTTTGTGACGTCATAATAAAACTCGTCAATTTTACCTTTGACTACTTGTTGCATTTAGAGGCATTTAAACATCACGGAATTTAATGGAAAAACACAGTAGAATGTAAATATATATGTTTATGTGAATCTTAAGCTTTTCACTCATATTTCGCAATATCCAAACAATACTAAATTACAATTGAATTGAACAGATAATGAAGAATAAATTTTCAAGAGACAGCATTATCGAAATATGTACTATTGTTTAGTTATACAGCAAAGAATTTCCAGGCGCATAGATCCCTAATTAAAGGGGCCAGCCTCTTTTGTATGGTCTCAAATGAAAACCCTTGAAATTATGCACAACTTTGTTTTATATGTATTTTGGAAATATTTCAAATTAAAAGTTACGAAGCTAAAACATGAGTAAAATTATGAGTAAAATTAGCAAATTTTAAAACATAGATTTCGATTAATAATTCGAGTGGTATAATTGAAAAAAAACCTAAAAAACCAAAAATCAGAGGACAACGTTCAAAGTGTCAATATTAAAGATTTCTTATATAAGATTATTTTTTACGGACCATTTCGGGGCCTTTGTTTGGAAACTCATGCCCCCTACATTTTAGAAAAAGGAAATTAACTCATAACCGGGAGTTGCGATTTCAAATTTTTTTGTGCTACAGAAACTTACAATATACCCTAAAATTACAATGAATTCAGATGACACACAAATAAGTTATTGGGATTTTAAAAAAGACCTTAAAAAGGTCAGTCAGCATGAACTATACATTTTAATAGAAAGTCATTGAATAAAAATCGATTGTCATTTACATGTTAAAATGTAAACGGAATTTATTTTTTCAGTTTTGGGATGCAATGAGTACATGGTGGACACAGTGACTGATGATAAACTGACGGCCTCCAGCATATATAATTTAAATTATCCTGCCGCCAAAGCACGACTATCCAGTACTGGATGGAGTCCAGACAAAGATGAGCATGATCCATGGATACAGGTGCAATTATAGACAGGGTGTTTGAAAGGCATGCATTGCAACATGATGAAACAAGAAGTTAATTTTCATAAAATTGCAGATATGAATAAATTGGCGTTACACAGAAGAGCAAACTAAACACTAACCTTAGAAATACATCCTGTGCGGTACTTGATAGGGTTTCCTTTTTCCAGGTTGACGAATTAGATTCTTTATTGATGAATTCCGATTGACTTCTTGCACTTCTATTATGTCTAATTTTTTTTTTTTAGTTTTTCCCTTGGAAAATGCTTTATATTATTTATCAACTTGCTTATAAAACAAAATATAATTAAGTGATTTGTTTTTGTTTCAAATGAAACAATAAACTTAGGGCTAAAATTAGATGTTCATTTCATATCAATAACAGATTACATTAATGATTACGTTTTGCATAGCATTAGGTATTATATTAAGTAATACAGCAGACAATCTTAAGCTTAATAATGTTAAGGGTTATCTCTTTTTCTTTTCTTCTACGCGTAAAAGAAGAATGAGTTACTAATTGTTTCTTTACGGAATATATTGAAAAATGGATTTTCCTTTGGTTCGTCATTAAACATTCGGGGATAGCCACCCCCCCCCCCCCCGCCCCATTTCCATCCTCGACGAAAAGAAAATTAACTTTCTTAATGAACTGAAAACCGACGCCTCGGCGAAATAACATATTCAGAATAAGCAAAACACCATCAATCATCGAAAATTGCCCACACGATTGTAGTTTATTTTAAAGTGAGCTAAATGTCATAATTACCTTACCTCCTAATAATAGAACAGGTAAAGTAGCGTAACATATTCAATTTAATTATTCGTTGATTACTGCAAAAAGAAATTCTATATGAAAAATAGTCGATCTTGATATGTGTATTTGAAAACGGAATATCACGTGTGGATAGTCAGAACAATAACATGGTTTCATGTTGAAAATACGAGAAAAACAATGATTTCAATATATGGTCAATATTTCTGTTTCAGGTCGATTTTGGACGACCCTTAACAATGGTTGCTGTTGTAACGAAAGGGCTAAATTTCAAAACCTTTGATGAGTACGTGAAGAAGTACAAAGTGAGATACAGTAACACATCTGTTAATTGGATGACGGTGTTTAACGGCACTAACGACGTAAGTCGGTGCATCAATTTGCTTCAAACCATTAAAACATTTTGTGAACGAACATTACCTGCAGCATATTTTGATAACTTAGTAACGAATCGCCGTTATTAAAGGGCGCACGGGCACTGGAAGTTATTGTGAATATATTGTATGTGCATGTATGGAAAAGGAAGGGTAGGACACTCTTTTTGAGGCAAAATCTGGTTTGGCGAATTCTGGGCGTTCCTCAAACGAAATTTCGCGGTGAATCGTTCAAATATACATTACTTAATACATATATAAAGATTTGTTCGGCTCCAATGCCGTTTCATTGAAGAAAAAAGTATTTTTAAACATCCAAGTGCTTATAAGGCTACAGGGAAAATAAGGCGGGGCTACAACGATCAATGTCGGTGGTCCTGATTAGAGAAAACACCGCGTGCAGCTGGGTCAGCTTTGTTTACACACTAGGGAAAACCCGATTTAAACAAAGTATTAAAAGGCTTAATTAGAATACTGCAAATAAAGATTTATTTTGCATATACACTTAAAAAAAGTACTATTTTAGCGGCCAGGAGTCTGTAATAAGTGTCACAAGGAATTACTTATTATGAATTTTATTACTTTTTCTAAAAGAAGATTTTACGTATCTTTTTTAAATTTTCTCCAAAAACATGATTGTGAATTTTTGTAGCTTTCCTTCTTTTTACACTTCGTTGCATTGTGTACTTTAGCTCAAAACTAAAATAGATTCTCTCTCAACTTTTCATTCCAGTGTCAGATTGCAAAGTTTGTTTTAGCAACATACTGGGTATCTGAAAATGACCTTTTTTATCTACATAAATATTCACAACATTATAGAACTTTCTACTTAAAATGCATCAATACAAATTCTGTCATTATGAGGATGTTTAAATGTAACGTAATATTTAAATACATCTAACAACCATTTCTCAGCTTTTGTTTTAACCTGTTAAAACCTTTCTGGAATTTTTATAATTAGGATTTTTCTTGCATCTTAGAGATTTATGAAAAGATTGATGCTTATTTTGGTAATATCAAAAATGTAAATTTAGAAGGAGGGTTTTTAATTTTTCCTGGTCTTTCATACAGTTTTGTGATGGACCAAAGAAAATGTGTGGATATTGGTTCTACTTTCTTATATTAAGGTAGTCCATCCATAACTATCATATTATTATCCAATAGACTGCAAGTTTGAATACTAAAATCTTAGTCTGCATTTAAGGGGTTTATTTAATTAAATAAAGATTCATCGTTAGAAAAGCTTAAAATTTTGATTATTAACAAATTTATCCCATCTTGAAGTTAACATTGAAGTCTATGGGAAAAATGCATTTTTTGAATATATCTTTATAGTACAAATAATTTTCTCACAAATCTCTTGGTAAAAAATTGCAAAAGCTTTCCTTTTCTTTCACAATGCTAAAAAAATTTAATATTTACCGTACATACTTTTTATAATTGATTTTTTTTAATTTTTGCATGGGGCAGACATGCAATTCTTTTTAAAAAGTTCCTAGTGCAAAAGGTTCATTTAATCGACTGCATACATATTCCCGAGTTTAGTTTATGTCGGCCTCAAAATAATTCTAAAATAGATATTCAATATAGTTCATTTCAATCAAAATTGTTAAATTCACCTCAGTTATAGATGGACTACCTTAATTATATTGAATGATAATGTAAAGAGTTAGAAACGTATAGCTATTGTGGACTTACTAAGAGTATGCATAGAAGTTAAGTTTTGGCAAATGTTAAATAAATAAAATTAAGGCATTCGTTTCTTGCATGACTGCGCGATCTTAGTTTTGATGGATAGACGATTGCAAAGCACGACCTCTGGTGAGAAAATTGAATAGAACTTGCAAAAGTGGGATAACCGACAACGCGGGTTGATTAATTAAAGGGGCATGGTCACGATTTTGGTCAAATATTATTTTTTCGATTTAAATGTTTACAATGCTTCAATAGGGCATTTTAAAAAGGCAACCAAAATTTGAGTGTCATTTGTTGAGTTACAGAGCTTACAGTTCTTCGCTATGTAAACAAAGCTTTTGTTTACATTTTAAATATTGAAGTAAAAATTCTAGTTTTAAACATAGTGTTGGACGAGTTTACCGTGCATCGCTGGCAGATACCTTTAATCGGCAAATTATGGTAAATTTTTAAAAAAAATTAATGAAATGGATTAATTTGATGTGATTTGATTTTTTATGGAAAGAATTTTCAGATATAAAGAATCTACAATATGGTTAACTCGCATTCCTTGGAATCCCGCCCAGGAACGCGAGTTAACCATATTGCAGATACTTTATATTCGACAAATTCTGTTAAAATGATGCAAATAGATTGGTGGGTTTTTTATACATTTTTACTCCACGATAGATTGATAGTAACCATTATACATTAATTTGTTAACAATGAACAGAGTGTGTTCTACAATGTACGTCTATATTGATAAATGAAACGAAGAATTTGAATAGTGGGGGTGGTGGAGACTTTCTATCAATTTTTTTTCAAAGAAGTATTTTATCTGAAAATCATTTAACTGCTTTATTATCTCAATTTTAAAGAATATGTCAAAAAAGCAACTAAGAAAAAAAATTAGGCACAGAATGTACAAAAAAGTCCAAAAAGATGTTCAACATACTAAAATTATATCATATCAATGTTTAAAGTGAAAATACCGCGCTTGCACGAAATATCGTCTAGGTTTTTATTATTTCTCTACACAATACACTGTGGTCAACGATGAGACTCTGAGTATATTACCAATCTTTATACCTAAGCTCTCTTGTTGTATAAAGTATAAAAAAAATTACGTTTTAATGTTCTAAAACTTCAATACATCGTTACAATATGCACTTAATTAGTCGATTTTTTCACAGATTGATTTGTTTTCAGTAATATATTGATTTACCGACTTTTTACTTTACTTACAGGAGTTCGAGGCAAATTCAGATAGAACAACTCCAGTGACCAACACTCTACCCTCCCCAATAGTTGCCCGGTATCTCCGCCTGTACCCCACAGAGTACTATTCCTATCGCAGTCTCCGTTTTGATGTCATCGGTTGTGAAGGTAATGCAAACTTGAAAAGTTATTAGTATTCATTGTGATTAAATAAGCAACGCTTTACCAACGATTTCTTTACAATGGTATTCACTGTTTGGTATTGAAAATATCTATTTTACATGCTTAGCTTTTTTAACTCACCTGAACCGAAGGTTCAAGTGAGCTTTTCTGATCACCCGTTGTCCGTCGTCCGTCCGTCTGAAAACTTTTCACATTTTCGACTTCTTCTCAAAAACTACTGAGCCAATTTTAACCAAATTTGGTACAAAGCATCCTTATGGAAAGGGGATTATAAATTGTCAAAATAAAGGGCACAGCCCTTTTCAAAAGGGAGATAATTGCGAACAGTGAGTATAGGGTGCGTGTCTTTAAAAATCTTCTTCTCAAGAACCAAGCTTGTATATGTAGTTAAGATTCTGAATTGCAAAAATCGTGACCCTCGGATTAAAACTGCGGCCCCAGGCGGGGTTCAAAGTTTAACATAGAAATACATAAGAAAATGTTTAAAAAATCTTCTTCTTAAGAACCACTGCACAAGAAATGCCAATAATAACACAAAAGTTTGTATATATAGTGAAGATTCTAAATTGTAAAAATCGTGACACTTGGATTAAAACTGCGACCCAAGGCAGGGTTTAAAGTTTAACATAGAAATACATAGGAAAATGTTTTTTAAAAAAATCTTCATTCAAGAACCACTGCACCAGAAATGCCAATAATAACACAAAAGCTTGTATATATAGTGAAGATTCTAAATTGTAAAAATTGTGACCCCCGGACTAAAATTGGAGCCCCAGGCGGGGTTCAAAGTTTAACATAGAAATTCATAAGAAAAATATGTTTACATGACTTTTGTTCCATTTATTCAACTAAATTGTGCACCAAAAAACCCAACTGTGTCTCCCAGATTATTGACAACACATTGCATTAGTATATAAGGTTGTTTAATCAAGAAATGACGGATGATTACGATAAGGTGTAAAAGTTCATTAAATATTATTTTAGTTCATCGCTTACATTTTATTTGGATACCGTGCTTGATAAAAATAAAAAGTAATACATAAATTTATTTGTTTTCGGGCACGGTCTCCAAGATAAACATAAGCGATAAATTTATCTTGTAATTTGTTGCAAGATTGCAGCTAGTTTGGTTGAGCATTATAGATACGGCAGATCAGCGCACGTGGTGTGGATTTATTTGTAAACAACCATACCATAGATAATCTTGTTTCACACGGGAATTAAATTTAAAAACAAGTATGTTTTATTATAATAAGGGAAACACTGTTTATGTGTTACCCTCGTATACAAATGATGAACCCGTAAAATTTGTCCAAAGAGTGTTTAAAGCAGTAAGAAGATAATTTATTTATGAACTTTGAAATTTCTTCGATTTTTGTAACCATGATGAGTTTTGATTCATTGTATTACAAATGCATCACTACGTTTTTATAAGGAAATATACTGAGTATACAATCACTGGTGATGTTAAAATTGCATATAAAAATATAGTTGCATATTGTGGTATTTATGGACTTATTGTACGTACGACCTAACTCAGACAGCGCGTGCATGTAGCAAGGAACAGTTTCGAATAAAGTACCCGTCAATATTTTGTAAAATTGAGAGTTGCTGTACTTGAAGGCTTATGAGTCTTGCTAAAATTCATAAAATGATTTTTAATGATTATCTTTAGTTAGAGGGGTGTCTGTTGTTGAAATTGATATGCAATATGTAGGCCCCTTATGTTAGGTACATGAGAATCAGAAGTAAAATGCGAAACCTGCGGCTATGACTGTTGTGCTGACTTTACACAGTGAAATTGCAAGTACAGACGGGAAGTAAAATAACACGAAAAGTAGGTGGATAAGACGTTGTAAACTATACACCGGTAAGTTTCTGACATGTGATAGTGCAACATGCACGCGGTACGGAAGGTCAACCCTCTGCAGGGAATTAGCTTGGGGAGGTCTAAATAGCTGACAAATCATGAAAAATTAGCAAAATATGAAAGGGTCAAAATCTCATAGAAACTAGTATGTAGACAATTTTACAGGTTTTGACTAGCAATTTTCTTCAGAAATTGGTGATTGGCCTTATAAAGAGTGAATTAAAGGTATTTGTGCTGAATGGGAAGTGAGGAAATTCTAGTTACAGAGTCTCTTGTTAATTATTCAAGGTACATTTCTCTTTGTTTAAAAATTAATTTTGTGACAGTCTTACCAACAAGCGTACTGTATATATTAATATTATAAGACGGATGAAATTACTAAAAAAAAAAGCATGATGTTTCTAACTGTTTACCCGAATCCCTCATGAACTCACAAAGATGAAAAACACAATTTCCTGAAATCATTTTTACGACTTGATGTATATCAACTCAGTATAGTCACTGCAAAGGGGTTTCTCATCACTGGGTTAAATTACATTTTCGTACTGATGGTCAAACTAATACATCAATTATCAAAATGCAATGATATGAATCATGAAAGAATGACTTCTTTTTTCGGAGGTAAAATTTGTTATCAACGTATTTTAATCAACAGAAAATCATGATTTTCTTTCTGTTAATTGATATCAATCCGCACAAGAATATAGGTTCACGGAAAATCTTATGACACATTTCATATACTTAGGATACATTATTGTTGCCATCAATAAATTGTATTTAACATATCAAGTATGTTTCTTTATAACTAAGAACATTTTAACTGACTGATGAAAATGTCGCTATAATTAAATTTGACGTATGTACATGAAACTACAGTGATACCCGCGCTGTAATCGCTTTTATGCAGATGAGCTCAGCTCAGTGGTGGACGTTTAACGTTTTCCTACACAAGAGTTGAAATTCAAGAACATTATTGCGTTTCATAACTTACACTTTATGAAAAGTGAAATGATTTTAGTGTGACAAAACAAAGAGTTGAAGCAAAAGAGTTGAAAATAATCAAGGGCTGGGGTCTATGAGGTTTGATCTGTCGTCGAGTTGAAGGTCAGTGTGGCCCTGCAACATGCTCATCGGGAACTGCGTGCCTGTTTATATACATCATAGATTATAAATAGATTAGCGTGGTAGTTGCTTTGTGACGATATATATAGTTTTGAGCAGCGTTGATTAAGAAAAATAGTATCATAAACATGATGTTTTTTTTTTTTTTACAAAACGGTTTGATAAACAGACGCAAACTATTTTACCCAGTCTATAGAATGGCAGTTTGTAGTTAATGGTGTGCAATTTAGACATGAGTAGAATTTTGTAATTTTGTTTGTTTTCTTTGTTTTTTGTTTGTTTGTTTGTTTGTTTATTTTGTTTGTTTGTTTTTTTTTGTTGCTTTTTTTTTGTGTAATGATTTGAATTTTATATAAGTATATTATATTTATATATCAATGTAGAATAACTTTAAATGCTATATAATGTAAACAACAAGACTAAAATCTACAAGCCCCGTTTATCGATTGGTAAAAAACAATGCAACAACCTTAGAAAAATCACGGACTGCACGGAATATAATCATGGAGACGATTTTGGTGTTTCTTTTAGTTAACGTACTGATGTACATTAACAGTAATTTTGTGAATTTTACTTACTTTTTACCCAATTTTTTAATTTGTTAAAAAGATGTAAGTATTAACAATAAAATGCTTCTTTGATGATTCATGCGGGTTATGAAGGTAGGGATCATTGCAGAAAAAATTTACATAACCCGCTAACGCGGATAATGTATTTTTTCTGCTATGTTGCCACCTTCATATCCCCCATTAACAACCAAAGAAAGCATTTATTGTTTAGATTTAACACAGGCACCTGACATTTTAAAAAACTTTTTTCTCTAAATAAAAAAAAGAGGATTTTAAAAGAGAAAAGTTTAAAACGTCACGTGCATGCGATTTATAAAACCCTTTGAAATCCTGTGTCCATATAGGTTTGTAAAAATGGTTTGAAATGTATATAAAAAAGGAACAAGGTTCTGAAAAGAAGTAAAATTATAACTTGAGGAATGACATCCTGTGCCCATATAGGTTTGTAAAAATGGTTTGAAATGTATATAAAAATGGAACAAGGTTCTGAAAAGAAGTAAAATTATAACTTGAGGAATGACAGAAAAAAGAGACCATCATTTGATCATATTGACGGTTTGCTTTCATTGAAGTCGATACGTTAATCACAGGCACAGACGTTATACATTTTTTCATAATAAAAAATATAAAGTTACCCTCTACCTAATAATAAGGTACCGGTATAGGAGGTAACTATATAAATTTAGTTATGATAAAGATATATATTACATAAGTTAAATGTGGCCGATTGAATGAACTTAATATTATTTGTGTTGATCGTCATAACAATACAAACCATCTGTTTAAAGATACATGGTCTTATTCTTATTCATGCAAACCAATTATCTTATTTTTGTTTTGCCACATTTCACATTATCACTCGATGTCAAAGTCGTAACACAACCATCCCCTCCTCGACTTCAGGGGCGAATTTAAATATGAGGCGAATTAACGCGATACCCTTTTTATGACGTTTGTTTTGTTAAAAAAAACTCATTTTTTTCATTGAAATATAGCTTAATTAACAGGTAAAACTACCGCAATGTCTGTTATTATACACATACTTGGCATAACCATCGTTTAAAAGCGTACACAAAATTTGATATAAAATCGGATCATGCAGCTTTAAAAAAGGTGTTGTACTGTTTTTCTGTTTTTGTATGCGTAATCTGCAGACTAAACAACATGTACAACTCATATTTATTGCTTATTTATGTTATGACAACTGTTTTAGTCAGTTTTGGGCAAAACCAAACCAATTCAATATATGTTCACATTTTGACCCTTAAATGTACAAGATGGCCGAACATCCCTCTACATGTATATAATAATAATATTTTCAACAGAAGACAGCAACATTTGACGGAAATTCATACATGTACCAACAAAACACATATTATGTGAACAATAACAAGACTCAGGTTTTGATTACAAAACAAAGAAATAAAAACTCTTTATCGTGCTTCTAACTCAATACATGACTTTTAAATTTTGGCAATACATTAAGAATAGCCAATTAACCATTCTGAACATAAAGAAAAAGGATATTTAAAATGTTCAGTCGACGTCAATTTCAGGAATATTTAGATTTGCTCATCTATATAATTACTTATCTAGAAAATGATCTTTCACGATTCATGATTTTTTATCTTTGATATGTTGTGGCCTAGTATAATAAGATATCTATATACTCTATATTAATTATTTATTTCAAGTTCTGCTTAGTGAAAGCAGAAAAGGGGCAATAAATGTCTGATTTCTGAAGCATCAACTCGTGTCAGTACTTTCAGTACTTTGATTTATATATGTAGCTTCAATCAAGTTTTAGCAATTTTTCATATTCTAAGATTATTAGAAATCAATTGTATGAAAGACCAAATGTATTTTCCCTTCTCAACGGATTTCAATCATGTGCCTTTACTTTTTTTTAGTCGCTGCAACTGTTTCTACGACTTTAACTGTGCCGACATCTACTATTTCTTCACCAACCACATCCATCACTGTAAAAGCGGAAACCACTACCTCAAGTTTGTCATTGTCAACGACTCCTACCACTTCGAGTAAAGCGACCACTACCGACACTTTGTCTTCACAAGTAACTTCTACCAATACGAATACCCCAACCATTATCATGATTTTGTCTTCACAAACCACAACCCACACTTTGTTTTCACCAACCACTTTTACCACTACAAGAACGTCAACCAGTACCAACACATTGCCTTTACAAGATACTCCCACTACTTCAAGTAAACCTGCCACTACCTCGACTTCGTCTCATTCAACTGTTTCCACCTCTTCTACCACTTTAAGTGAATCAACTATTACCACAATTATGTCTTCACCAACCACTGCCACTACTTTAAGAATACCAACCACTACCAACGCTTTGTCTAAAACAACTACTACGTCGGTTTTGTCTTCACATACCTTGTCTACCACTTTTACCTTTTTGAGTACACGAACCATTTCGACAACCACATTAAAGTCAACTTTATTCAACAGTACTCGAGCTGGACCTTGTACTTGTACCTGTATTGAGACCAACGCTACAATGACACCACAGGCAGTACAGGAAAGAATAGATAACATTGTAAAGAACCTAACAATCTCGAAAAAGAAGACATCTAAATACATTAGAAGCAAAACCTCGGCACAGGATGCAAGACCAGAAGTGGTTTATGTTGGATCTGTGGCTGTAGCAATCATTTGTGTATTTGCAAGTCTCGTTGTTCTGCCTGACCTTTGTACTATGATCCACTTCTTGTTTTCAGTGAAGAAACGTAAACAACGTAAAAAGCGTAAAACGTTAAAAAAAATTGGACCAAATGGGACAAAAAATGTTTGTCAACTAATTTTTAAAATCCACCAAAAAATGTTATCCATTTTTTTCATTTTAACGCCATAAGAAAGCGCTTTTATCATTCAATAAGTTATCTCCTTTCAACATGTTATGTTAGCTTATAGATATCAGATATTTCAAGAATTTGCATTTCATTTAATATTTTCTTGATGCTTTGTATAGTGTAGAATTATTGATAATAACGTGTATTAGTAATTAAGAAAACATTTGCAACAAAAAGATATTTTATGAACACAAATATAATGTATGTATCATATCAATTTTCAATTTCTTCCACTAATCATGCCTTGCTTTTTAGCTCACCTGAGCCAAAGGCTCAAGTGAGCTTTTCTGATCACAATTTGTCCGTTGTCTGTCGTTGTTGTTGTCGTCGTCGTTGTTAACTTTTCACATTTTCATCTTCTTCTCAAGAACCACTGGGCAGATTTCAACCAAATTTGGCACAAAGCACTACTAGGTAAAGGGGATTCAAGTTTGTTCAAATGAAGGGCCACGCTCTCTTTAAAGGGGAGATAATTGAGAATTATTGAAAATATGTTGGTATTTTTCAAAAATCTTCTTCTCAAAAACTATTCGGCCTGAAAAGCTAAAACTTGTGTGGAGGCATCCTCACGTAGTGTAGATTTTGAGTTTGTTCAAATCATGGTCCCCGGGGGTAGGGAGGGGCCACAAGAAGGGGATCAAGTTTTACATAGGAATATATAAAGAAAATCTTTAAAAATCTTCTTCTCAAAAACTATTCGGCCTGAAAAGCTCAAATTAAAATGGGAGCATTCACAGGTAGTGTAGATTCAAATTTGTTCAAATCATGGTCCCCGGGGGTAGGGCGGGGCCACAATTGGGGGATCAAGTTTTACATAGGAATATATAGAGAAAATCTTTAAAAATCTTCTTCTCAAAAACAATTAGGACAGGAAAGCTCAAATTTTAGTGGAAGCATCCTCAGATAGTGCAGATTCAAGTTCGTTCAAATCATGGTCCCCGGGGGTAGGGTTGGGCCAAAATGGGGGGATCAAGTTTTACATAGGAATATATAGAGAAAATCTCTATAAATCTTCTTCTCAAAAACTATTCGGCCTGAAAAGCTCAAATTATGATGGAATCATCTTCAGGTAAGGTAGATTCAAGCTCGTTAAAATCATGGTCCCCGGGGGTAGGGTGGGGCCAAAATGGGGGGATCAAGTTTTACATAGGAATATATAGAGAAAATCTATAAAAATCTTCTTCTCAAAAACAATAAGGCCAGAAAAGATCAAATTAAAATGGAAGCATCCTCTGGTAGTGTAGATTCAAGTTTGTTCAAATCATAGTTTTTGGGGGTAGGGTGGGGCCCCAATGGGGGATCAAGTTTTACATAGGAATATATATTATAGTTTTCCCGCGTTTCGTAGAATAGCGGGAAAATGTTGTATGATATTAACGTGTTCGAATAGATTCGCGTAGGAATACAGGGCGGGGCCATAGGAAGGCCAGTATAAAAGGTCAGATTTAATAGTAAAGGTCATTCTAGCCAGTTTCACTCAGCGCACGAAGCTTACATTCTTTTTTCGCGGGCAGCATGGCGGGCACCAAATGACGAATTCTTACAAAGAGTTTCAGAAATAATGGACTCCAAACTGTCTTCATTGGAGCAAAAGATATCCAAACAACAAAAACAGCAACACGAACAGCAGTTGTCCATGATTCAGGCAGCAAACGACAAGACGTTTGTTTTCAAGAGAAAGGGAAACGAAGCCAAGTACAAATTCAACAACAGCGTAAGAGAAGAATTGATAGAAGCCAACACCAGCTTAAGCGAAGGGGAACCAGAAATGGCCTTTAACAGCATTTCATCAGGTATAGAGCTTATTCATCAGAGACAAAAGTTAATTAAATTAGCAGACTCTTCCAAAACAGGTTGGCGAACAGTGCAAGAATATACACAGCATGAATTAGCGTCAGACGAGGAGGACGAAAAACGAATTTTTAAAGCTGAAATCAGGGCGGAGAAGAAATTAAAGGAGGAGAGGATACAGAAGGCGAGGACGACCAGGCGTACCAATCCATACCCGGAGCGAGCCAGCAGCGTGCATAACCAGCCCAAGTCCTACGAGAACAGTAAACAATCGGGAACATGCTTCAAATGCGGTTTCCCCGGTCATTGGGCAAAGAATTGCACCACCACCAACAACAACAACAAAGAGACCGGCTCTAAGTTAAGTACTTTAGATAGTAATGTTCAAAGTATGTGTATTGTTCAGAGCAAAGATTTACATGCATGCATGAGCTAGAACTTTTCAGAGAGTAAAACTAATGTCTGCCGTTTTGTGGCCACAATAGATGAAAATGTCAGTCCAGTTGGACGTTTGAGAGGTCATTTGACTAAATGGGTAGATATACAAGCAGATAAGTATATTTTGGACGTTATTGAAAATGGATACAAAATTCCGTTTAAGACTATTCCAAAAAGTGTGTGTTTAGACAACAATAAATCTGCTAGGGATAATGTCAAAGTAGTTTGTTCTGAGATTCAAAAACTCATTGATAAAGGTTGCGTAACAGAGGTCAAGAATGTTCCTTTTGTCGTCAATCCTTTGACACTCGCTTTCAATAAAACAGGTAAACCCCGGTTGGTGTTAGATTGCAGGCATATCAAAAGTTGTATTCACGATTTCGTTTTCAGAATGGAAGATGTCAAAACTGCTAGAGAAATTTTTCAGAAGGGCGATTTTTTGATAAGTTTTGATTTAAAATCAGCATATCATCACATTGAAATTTTTGAACACCATAAACAATATCTAGATTTTCGATGGGAGATGAAAGGGGATATAAAATACTTTGTGTTCAACGTATTACCTTTTGGCGTTTCTTCTGCAGCATTTATTTTTACAAAACTTATGAGAAAGGTGGTTCAGTATTGGAGATCTTTGAGTTATAGGGTCATTATGTACTTGGACGATGGTTTAGCTGGGGCCGAAGATTTTGATCAAGCGTCTACACTCAGTGAGGTTATCAAACGCGACTTGACAGAGTTGGGTTTCATTATAGCAGAGTCTAAAAGTGTTTGGTTCCCACAACAAAATATTGTGTGGTTAGGTTTCGAATGGGATATGAGTAACGGTATTTTAAAAGTAACCCAAGAGAGAGTTAGGAAGCTACTCAGTTGCATTGAAGAAGTGTATTTGAAAAGTCAATCAGGGTGTTCGCATTTTCGGGTGAAATCTATTGCTAGTATAGCAGGTCAGATCATATCTATGGAAAACGCTATAGGAAATGCGGTCAGTTTCAAAACTAGGTATCTTTATCAAGATATATTGTCAAGATTCAGTTGGAATTCTTACATTGAATTAAGTTTGCAAACTTTAGAAGAATTAGAATTTTGGAAGATTAATTTAAGATCTATAAATGGCAAAGAAATAAAGACTTCCAAAGAACTTTCAGAACTAAAAATTTTTAGCGATGCATCCGACTCAGGTTTTGGAGCTTATGTAGAAAATTCTGAGATATCAGAGGTTGTAGGCCTCTGGACTGGAGAGGAATCCATGAAAAGTTCCACCTGGAGGGAACTAGAGGCAATTAACAGGTGTTTGAATACTATAGGAGAAAGTATTCAGGGTAAAGAAGTAACATGGTATACCGACAGCAAAAATGTTTGCAGAATTTTGGAAGTCGGTAGCAGAAAGTCGTATTTACATGAAATTGCTGTAACAATTTTTGAAAAATTACAGAATTTACATATCATTTTTGACATTCAGTGGTTACCAAGGGCAGAAAACATTCAAGCCGATTCACTTAGCAGGTGTTTTGACAGTGACGACTGGGGAATAAAAAACAGTGTTTTTCAAATTATTGATGAATGTAAGGGCATACACACTTGTGATAGGTTTGCTACAGATTATAATAGTAAATGTACCAAATTTAACTCTAGATGGTGGTGTTCAAACACAAGCGGGATAGACGCTTTTAAGCAATTCTGGGGTAACGATAATAACTGGTTAGTTCCACCACCAAGGTTGGTTTGCAAGACAATAAATAAATTAAAACAGGATAAGGTTAAGGGTACCCTTGTTATTCCTCAGTGGAAATCGGCTCTGTTTTGGCCATTATTGTGCAAAGCGAAAAAGTGGGATTTTTTCATTAAGGGCGTGAAAAAACTTAATTCTTTGATAACCGAAAGAGGCAGAGGGGCAAACGGCATATTTGGGGGCCATAAAATGTTCGACATGGTAGCATTGCGCTTGGAATTTTAGATATTAAATGCAACTTGTTCAGTTTTTTCATTTTTTATTCCAGAGCTAAACATTGAACAGAGAGTACACGATAGTTTATTTTTAGCGGGCATCGACACGTCATCAGCGGACAATGCAGCTCTAGCAGAAAAAATGTGTGAATATATTGTGAAATCCAGAAGTGAAAACACAAGCAAAAAATATATGTCGTCATTCAATAGGTGGTCAAAATTCATTACGAACAAAGGAAAATCAGCTATTCCAGCCAATTCAATGCATGTCGCTCTTTATCTAACGTATTTGTTGAACATCGGATGTTCTTTTCATGTTATATCCAGTGCTGTGTACGCTATCAAGTGGGCACATTCCATTTTAGGATATGAGGATCCAACAGAACATCCATTCATTAAAAATATAGTAGAAGCTTCCAAACGCAACAGCAAAGCCAGAGTTATCAAAAAAGAAGTCGCCACGACTAAAGATCTCGTATTATTGTGTGATATTTATGCAGATAGTTCCAGTTTGTTGGAAGTGCGTGATATGTGCATGATTCTACTTTCCTTTGCAGGTTTTTTACGCTACGAGGAACTAAGTTCACTTCGTTGTTCGGATGTTAAATGTTTAGATGGATACGTCAAAATTTTCATCAACAAAAGCAAAACTGACCAATATAGACAAGGAAACGAAATACTAATTTCAGCGGGTGTTACTTCGGCTTGTCCGGTAAAAATGTTGCAACGTTATATATCGCTAGGAAATAGACATTTTTTCCGATCATTTTTTGTTTAAGTCCGTGTTTAAATCCAAGGAGGGTTTAAAGTTAATATACAAAAAATAAAAAACTTAGTCACACACGAGCAAGAGAGTGCATGTTATCAAAACTTAAATCCGTTATGGGAAATGTCAACATTGGTCTTCATTCCTTACGATCGGGAGGCGCGACAGCAGCAGCAAATTCCAACGTAAACGAGCGATGTTGGAAAAAGCACGGACGATGGGCATCAGATTCGTCTAAAGACGGTTATGTAAAAGACAGTTTAGAAAGCAGACTTTCAGTTTCAAAAAATTTGGGATTATGATAACAAACAAAAGACAGTCAGGTTACATGTTTTGTTTTGTTGGGGTTTTTTTCAGTACTTAAACTATTTCGCATAATATTTCATACTTTGCTTACTTTTGAACATTTAATTCTAAGCTCGTCTGGCTCACACCTAAGTTGTGTTGTTCTTAATGTGTTGGAAATATTCTTATAAGTGTATATTATACTATAGTTTTCCCGCGTTTCGTAGAATAGCGGGAAAATGTTGTATGATATTAACGTGTTCGAATAGATTCGCGTAGGAATACAGGGCGGGGCCATAGGAAGGCCAGTATAAAAGGTCAGAGTTTATAGTAAAGGTCATTCTAGCCAGTTTCACTCAGCGCACGAAGCTTACATTCTTTTTAAAGTTTTTTGATGTCACTATATTTAGTGAATTATATAGCATTCCGTAATTAATAATAATATTTATAATAATGTATGAATAAGTCCGATATTCGCCCCTAGACGTTATTTACACTTGCGTTCGGACACAGGTTTCCATAGTTTTTTCAAATATTTTATCTATGGTTTTTCCTGGGCGGTTTTTAACGTCACTCATGGGGAATTATATTTTTTTGTTACACTTTATGTACACATGATATCGATGATGTATTATCATTAAAGGCCAGCTGCCCGCAAAGCTCGTCTGGCTCACACCTAAGTTGTGTTGTTCTTAATGTGTTGGCAATATTCTTATAAGTGTATATTATACTAAAACTTTTCTTCTTAAAACTATTAGGCCAGGAAAGCTCAAATTTGAATGGAAGCATCTTCAGGTAGTTTAGATTCAAGTTCGTTCAAATCATGGTCCCTGGGGGGTAGGGTGGGGCCACAATTGGGGGATCAAGTTTTACATAGGAATATATAGAGAAAATCTTTAAAAATCTTCTCAAAAACTATTTGACCAAGAAAGCTCAAATTGGCGGGTAACCATCCTCAGAAAATGTAGATTCAGGTTTGTTCAAATCATGGTCCCTGGGGGTAGGGCGGGGCCAAAATGGGATATACATTTTTATATAGAGAGAAAATCTTTAAAAATCTTCTTTTCAAAAACTATTAGGCCAGAAAAACTCAATTTAAATTGGAAGCATCCTCAGGTAGTTTAGATTCAAGTTTGTCCAAACTTAGTCCCCGGGAGTAGGGTGGGACCACAATGGGGGATCAAGTTTTACATAGGAATATATAGAGAAAATCTTCTTCTCAAAAACTATTAGGCCAGGAAGACTCAAATTTGAGTGGAAGCATCCTCAGATAGTGTAGATTCAAGTTAGTTCAGATCATGGTCTCCGGGGGTAGGGTGGGGCAACAATTTGGGGATCAAGTTTTACATAGGAATATATAGAGAAAATCTTTAAAAACCTTCTCAAAAACTCAAGAAAGAAAGCTCAAATTGGCGGGTAACCATCCTCAGAAAATGTAGATTCAAGTTTGTTTAAATCATGGTCCCTGGGGGTAGGGTTGGGCCACAATGGGGGATTTTATACATAGAGAAAAAATCTAAAAAATCTTCTTTTCAAAACTATTAGGCCAGGAAAAGATCTTCTTTTCAAAACTATTAGGCCAGGAAAGCCCAAATCTGAGTGGAAACATTTCCAAATCGTATAGATTTAAGTTTGTTAAAATAATAGTTCAGTGTTATGGTGAGGCCACAGTGGGGGATGAATTTTTACATAGGAATATATAGAGAAAATCTTTTAAATCTTCTTTTTAAAGACCATTTGGCCAGAAAAGCTTTAACTTGTGTAGAGTCATCCTCGGGTAGTGTAAATTCAAAATCACAGTCCCTAGTGGTAGGGCGGGGCCGTGATGGCGGTTTGAATTTTTACATAGTAATATACGGAAAAAATCTTTAAAAATATTCTTGGAAAGTTTTTCGGTCCAAAACTCAGTACTTAGTGTGAAAGCACAGGTTATGCAGATATAAGTTTGATGAAACCATGATACCGTAGAGAAAAGTGGGGCCACAAAATGGGGGAGTGGGGGTATATAGGAATAGAGAAAAATCTTCTAACAGGTACAACACCAAAAGGGGCATGGTATTTACCAAAAGAAAGAGGTGGATAAAAATTGGCAGATTTTCAATTTTTTTTAAGCAAGATCTTCTGTACTTAGTTGTCAAGATATTTTGATACTGTAATGCGAATTTGATCAGAATTAAGGCAATTGTTGCTCAGGTGAGCGATGTGGACCCTTGGCCTCTTTTTAATTGGCAACAATTTCCATATCCGCCCCCTCTCTTCGTCCTGCTGTACGGGCTGACAATGGAACTTACATGTGTAGAAGGGAAAACATAAACTCTCTTGTTTTATAAATAATGTAATCATATCAAGAACGTCCATCACATCTTGTTGCTCACTGCTTTTTTCGCCTTTATTTTGAATTCATTTATTTGTCACAACGTTTAATCATCGTTTGTCGAGATTGATTGAAACATTGGCACCAAACGTATTCCTTTTTTTTTAGTTTAGCTCTCACATTTCAAACATATGTATAAAAAAAATATAAAAAATAAAAAACCCGTTCAGCAGTTAAACGTTCTTAAAAGGTTAGGGTACACGTGACCAGATTAAGAATACTTACAATTTATCATACTTTTATAATGTCAAATTTCAACTACTGTCCATAAGTTTGGCATTTCTGTGGTGAGAGAGAAACGAGAAAAATAAAAAAAATACAGGAAAGACATTAAGATTTGTCTACGACGATTACATTAATTCCTATAGTTATCTTAATCAAATATCAAAACTACCATGTCTTAAACTCCGCCGTATCAGAACAAAGGCAACAGAATGTTTTAAGATTCTAAATGAACAAGGTCCTTCTTAGCCGCAGGATTTCATCCAAATTAAAGAAATTCTATTTTCTTTTAGATATACAAATACAGCTGTTTTACCGAAAGTATGATCAACAACATATGGTCTAAAATCTTTTAGATTTGAATCTGTAAAAATCTGGATTTCTCTGCCAGAGTCATCAAGAAACATCACCTCTTTTAATCAATTCAAATCAAACATAAGTGGATGGTATGGAAACTGTTGTAACTGTTGCGCTTGGCGCTAAATTTCCTAAACAGGTTTGATTTCAGTAAATCAGAATAATTGTGGTATCTATTTGTCTTAGAGTGTCCTTGTGGTATGTTTGCAGTTATGTTTTTAGAAATGTGATACTGATATTGTATATTGCATGTTGTAATTATATGTAATGGTATTATGTAGTTGGAAAATAGCTCCTCGGAGCTAATGTTTATTGTTTGTTAAACCCAACTTTAATAAATTCTATCTTATCTTATCTAGTATCCTGCCTTCATTCTATTGTGTAAATCTGTCTCTTTTGCTATTTACTTATTTGTTATACGTATATAAGGATCCCATTAGAAATAAGTTTTTATGGGCTATCTTTCGATAATATCAATTGAATGTCATATAATCTATATTGTAATAATTCAACAAATTGATCCTTGTGAAGTTGCATAGTGCTGAAATACTGTGGAATTATTTGAATTCGTGGTGGCTCAATTTTCGTGGTATTCGTGGGTAGCCTTCCCCCACAAATTCACAATCTCAACGAAAACAATTTAGAAAAAGTATCTTACTGAAACTGAAAACCGATGCATCCATGAAATTACATACCCACGAATTCGCAAAAAACCCACAATCCTCGAAAATTGGCCCCAACGAAATTAGATGATTTCACAGTATTGTCTGTTTTTCTATTTGTTATATCTTTTATATCTTATTTGTGTAGCCGTGGCATTCCGTCATAGATTTACCTGAATAAAATGAAATGAAATGAAATAGTCATTTTACTTTTGCAGTTTATACTACTGTTGCTTTAAACAACGTTCTGGTTCCAAAAAAAATCCTACGGGTGTCACAAGACTAGAAGGCCTCAAAGCCTTTTAGTCTTAATGTTGCGGATTGCATTGCCATATAATTTAATTCTGGTTGTAACACGCTTTCTGATTGGGTGAAAAATTTATTTTATATCGTATAAAGAATGTTGCCTACGTCATAGTAAGACAAACGTCAAAAACGTATCAATCCGCCTGACGTTACGTTTGAATTTTGTACAATTTAATGTCATTTTATAGATCAAATGACCGTTTTTATCAACAATTGATAGCAAATAAATTAAATTATAAGGAATGAATTCAATATTTTTTAGTTTTATACGATATAAAATGGTTTGGAACAGTTTACGCTTTTTTATAAACCGCTTCGCGGTTTATAAAGCGTAAACTGCCCCAAACCATTTTATATCGTATAAAACTAAAAAATATTGAATTCATTCCTTAAGTATAAGTCCTAAATGCTCAATCACACTCTAAAGCAAGACCAAAATGTTATCTGGCGGCCGCCAGATAAATTATAAATCGATTGCCATATAATTATGGCCGCCAAATAAATAACTGACAGTTGTCGAAATCGCCAGATGATTATATTATTGACGCAAAAACAATTGTGTGGCCTGCGGCAGCCGCAGTTCTCTACCTAGCGCTGATAGGCTTTCATAAAAAATAAAGATTATTTCCATAATTTAACGTTTTGACACTAACCAGTTCTATAAAAAGTTGTAACAAAATAACTTACACTTATCCCAGGTACCTGATAAATAACATGAAAACCAAGTATCTCAGAATAGTTTATTTGGCGCTTCTGGTCGCGGTGAAGTTAGGGGGGGGGGGGGGCTACCGCAGGGCCGCCCCGTACAAAAGCAAGCACGCAAAAAGCAAAGCAACAAGCATGAAGCAAACATGCCGTAATCAATAGACAAATATGACGTAATTATGACGTCATCAATAAGCAAATATGAGGTTATTAAGAGTCAAAATCAGCAAGCATCGAGCATTTTGTGAAAAATATGGAAAGTGACATAAAAACAATAATGATAAAAACACATATAAAGATAATCAGAATGAAGATTGTATTAAAAATATTTGGGTAAATTTTTTTTATTCGTGCTGTTACTATGGAAACCACGTGCTTTTAGACTTACTGATTTGTACTTCATTTTAACATGAAAATTTTTGTACATACAAATACAATATTCTGTTAAATCATTTCTAAACACTATCAATAATTTTTTATACTACAAAACACTTTGCTGTAATTTAACCATCATTATGAATTTACATTTACTTCATCCTTTGATATTTATACCCGTTTTATCTTGTTAATTTTGCATGCAAACACCAGTCAATTCAGTGCACTTTTATAAAATTCTACAACCATATCAAGGTTAACTAACACTACATATTTATATTATGACATTTGTTCTAGAAGAATCAATTAAAAAAATTTTAGGCAAGTCACCCGTTTATAAATAAATACTGATTTTATACACCTGGAAACGTGCAAGTTTTACTCTAATTACCTCCCTTTGATATGACTCTCTTACGAAAGGAGGTAAAAGCGGTATTTTGTTTACATTGTTTACATCCAATATTTATACGGAGCTGAAGTGAGACGACTATGGATTTTAGTTTCTGGATTATAGAAGTGTTTATTTAGTTCATTATCATGGTAAGTGACAACTTTTACTGGTTTTTTATTTTCTACGAGCAAACATTTCTTTAACGGGAGAAATAGTTGATGCTGTAGATCTTCGTGAAAATTCGGATTAGCATGTCAATGCACACAACATTATAAATAAAAGTTTAAACATGACAAAGAAAATGTATATGTGATTGTTTATTGTACATAGTGTTTGTGCATCAAGGACAATAACAAACTTTTAATGAAAAATGTATTAACATACATGTATAGACCCTATATGGTAGCTACATGTATACAAATCCATGTTTAAATGTATCTTGTGTGAATAATTGATCAGTTTACTTATTATTCTATATGTTGTTAATTAATGTTGTATTCTCATAAAACCAACTATTTGTACCATATTGCTAGAAAAAGTCAAGATTTTACACATATATTAAATGACTTATAACAGTAAAATATTTTACTGTATGAGTTTTCAAGACAGTTTAATTAAATAGGTGATGGAAAGGTGTATTAGTTATAACGGGTTCTTTGTTTTATTACAGATAACTTATTGAGTTGTAAACAGAAAATGTGTCACATGCAAGCCAAATTAATCAACTTAAATGAGGATGGACACTAAAATCAACCATGTCTACACACAAATTAAAATGTCCATACCAGACAGATCAGAGACAATGCTTGAAATATTTAAATTTTGCAAAAGAAGAAGGTGAAAGTGCACTTGAAAAAAAACCCAGACCAACAAATACTATAGTTGACAAGGGATGATTTTCTTTAGCAGAATTTCTTTCATCCTTGAAGATAAACAGCTATGTTAGCCACTTTGTTCCACAGAAAAGAAGAGCTGGCTTTCAACTAAAACTGAAAATCTTATCAAATAGAATTCAAAATTATATATAATTATATATAGGGATATTTGGGTTAAATACAATGGTACAAACAAGTATATTCTGAACTATTTCAAAGCAAATGTGTGCCTGACTTATACTCTGTCTATTTTTGAAAATAAGATGTGTTCATATGTCAATGCTGATGCATAATGATTTATTACCACTTGATCATTTGAGTTGCTGAATTATTTTCAGTGAAAATTATTACAATTAATGATGGTAAAAATTAAAGTTGATATTCATAAGATTGTTTTATTTGTGTTTACTTTACATTGTTAAATAAAGAATAAAATCCATGTTAGATAGAGCATTCAGCAAGTTCTGCAGTAAAAGCAGTAATACAGGTTTATGTCAAGCTATTTGAACCGCCCTGATCACATTGACAAAACCAAGACTAAAAAGGAAATAAATTCATGCATAAGAATATAAACCAACAATTCATATATTGATATTCAGGCTACTGTACTATCTATATCAGCTGACTGTCAAAATATTTCTCTGAATTTTTGCAGACCAATTCAATTTTATGTAAAATAATTGATAATTTGATTTTGAAGAAAAAATATTTCCCCATCTTAATGACAAAAAGTTTAATTACTGATCGAGTAGGGAGATGGACAGAAAAGAACACTTTTTAAATGTGGCTTAGTTGTAGATCAATTCTCAAAGTAAGCATATACATATATTGTTGAGAAAATTTTTCTTATGTGAAATTCCTGCATGCATGGGTGCTGGGAGGGTGCGGATATGACCAATTTAACTGAAATAATTATTGTCATTTATTTGTTATAGTTACATCCAAAAACGATTCGGGCTGATATCAGTGAAAGAAAGAAACTATTGGTGACTGTGTTCAACTATAAAATAATATATGATAATCAAATGAACATCTAAATTGGATATTTCGCCTTCTGAGGAATAAGTTAGCTCCTTGATTTCTTTTTCTGACCTTCACTTTTTAAATAACATCTCTGCACATACTTTTTCATGCAGCGATGTTTTTTTCTTAAATATACATATTGAAAAATGAATTATGCTGGACTTCCACCCATATATATAGTACAGATGATCACTAACAGAAATACATAATTCATTTTTCCAGGAGTGGTTGTAGATTTTGCATATAAAGTGATAAAGATGTGCAATTTTTGAAAATTGATAAGTGTCTAAATGCATGTTCTCTTCCTGTTGTCATGGCAACAATTACAATGAAATATTTTAAAATTTTATTTTTTCCTAAAAATGGGAAAACTCAATCTTATGATAAATACAAAAAGCAAAATACTATATAATATCATGTAAAGGAATAATTTACGTAGATGTTTAGCTAAAATCATTGTTAAATTTTCAAAGATTTGTGCACCCGTAACTAAGGAAATAAATTTCCTTGGATACCAGTCCCATAGAATGACAAAAATCATTGTTTATCAGGGATTTTGTGTGAAGTAGATTAAAATCAATAATATACAAGCAGCTTCTTAAAAAATAATTTTTCCACTTTCCATGGAATGCTTGATGCTTGTTGATTTTTACTCTTAAATATCAATAGGCAAGTATGACGTAAGCATGCACTGGGTAAACGCAAGTGCATTAAAATTATAATAGATATTTTAACATTACTTAAGCCATACAATATGAGCAACCCTAAATGACAAGTAAATAGACAATCATTTAAACATGTGTGTATATCCCACATTATGGATTTGAGTTAGGATCAAGTGTCCAATATGACGTCAAGAGCGTAGAATATGTGTCGACTCTTCCATTTGTGATACGCCATATCGATTTTTTCACCGCAACATAATCCAGTGTAGCTGTTTCGTGAACCAATGTACATGTGCAATGTTATAAAAGGAAAACAACAGCAGTATACATTCTAAAAGATTCACATGAACATAAAATACATGTAATATGTAATTAAGTAATACTTGCCAATAAAGGGCAACGACCATGTGTATTCTAACAAGTATGGGTAGTAGGTAGATGGGATATAAAAGCAAGATTATGTGAAAAAATTATTTTAGCAAATTTACTACGTCTTACCTAATCCACGATTCTTTAAGAAAAGGGATTATTCTAGAAGGAAATCAACTAGTATAAAACACCCGTTTAAACCCAACATGATCATTCTCAAAATTGTGCGGCTAATAGTTACTGAGATAAAGGCACATATCTGAGACAAGCTCCAGTATGCGATATTATCCCAGACAGATACCTGATTAATAACATGAAAACCAAGTTATCTGAGAATACTTAACTGTTTCTATTAAGAAAGAGGATTTTCTATTCGTGTCCTCTTTTTTTCAGTGCAAAATGAAAAATGAACACAATGCAAAAACAGAAATGAACATGAATTTTATTCATTTTGGTCGTTGAACACAACATAAATTGGTGAACCCACCATCTTTTTTACACAAAGGCACATTTTACAGTATCTTTAAACCTTCATATTCCACAATGACAGTCATAATATTGGTGATTCCACCAATTTCATTCATCGATTGTTTCACTTACGAAAAAACTTGGTGGGTCCACCAATTATAAGATAATGGCGATTTAAAACAGCATCAAAAATATCATTGACAAATACACAGAACCCTGGTGATTCCACCAATTTATTCATGGACTATCTCACTTTTAAATAAACTTGGTGGGTCCACCAATAATAAGATATTGTCGATTTCATTTTTTTGAAAAGCATAAAATATCTCATTCACACAGGCCCCTGGTGGTTCCACCAAAAATCAATTGTGAATTTGTCTGTATACAGTTTTTGTATTTCATTCAAAGAATTGGTGAACCCACCAACAAAGCAATGATAGAACATATGACAAAAACAAAAACTTTCGAATGCCTAAAATACGCAATTTTGCAAACATTGTTTGGTGGTTCCACCAATAGTCAAAGAGGTAAAAAAAATTAATATGTCAATAATATGTCAATATATAAATACTACACTGAACAAATTTTAGGAACTTGTCCAAATTGAAAAATGTTGTTGCTATTTCAATACTTGGTGGATCCACCAATATAAAATTGTGCGAAATGTGAAATGAAACTAGAGTTCCAAATTGGTGGACTTACCAAGAATTTTTAAAAGATTAAAAGCTGTTAATAAATCGTTGTGTTAAATAGAGCAGGTTTGGCAACCCAAACAGATGAAAATTTTAGCTTCTACACAAGACAAGAAGTTGGCGAATCCACCAGAAAGATCACATTAACATATTTTTAGTTTTCGCTGTTGCAGACCAGTGGAATGAATTTACCTTGGTGGACTCACCAAAAACAAGCATTTTCACTCTAGATCTACATACTTGGTGGATCTACGATGACTTATTAACCAAAATAGATTACATATCTGGTGCATGCACACACAAAAAAATAAAATGCCTCAAAAACACTTTGTTTATCAGTCAAATAAAAATATAGATTTGTCGGAATCTGCTCTTTCTGTGGGTCAAAATACGTTTTCCTTTTTACCGGGATTATCAATGACGGAAAAGAATTATATTATAAAAGATAAAAGCAAAAATTATCATCACTAACTCCTATGTGCAACTTATAAGGATTTCCACCGATGGTAGGCGTTGTAAATAAACTAGTTACCGTCACTATTCATCATTTCAATAATTCGTTAATTATTATCCCTTAGAAAATCACCGATACTACTCTCTGGTCATGTTTTAAAGAGTTCTCGAATTATTGACATACGCATAGGGTGTCTTTCCTCCTAAGGCTTCTAGATGGAGGTGGTGCCACAGGGATTTTATGTGTAAACCAACACCTGTAAAAAAGTACAAAACTAATTACTTTACTGGATAATTATGAAAATGGAAAGATATTTTCAACTTTCTTTTTGATATGATAAACTTTCACAAAGATGATTTTCCTTGATTTTGTCAGCTCAAGCACAGAGAAAATGAAAGGAAATATAATCACATAAAGTCAATGTAGAGGTCATGCGTTGAAGTTTAAAATAATCAACAAAATGTTGATATCACGAACAAAATTGCATAAAGAAAACTAGGTACTCAGTTTCAGTTGCGTATATAAATAATGACAATAAATAATAATCAATATGTAATCAATAAATGTTTAAAAAAAGTGCTAGTCTCTCATGATTGTAAATAATATTTCCTAATTTGTTTGCTGGAAAGAGTTTTACATAGGTATTGTTTCATGGAGATGGCTATAGAATACATATTTTAACTAAACAACCCCTCCAATTTTCAAGGGGCCGGAGAGCAATTGAAAATAAAAATGGTATAATGCTTCATATTTCACTTAATTTGCATTACTTCTCGTATCAACATATCTAAGAACAGAATTCGGCTCTTCCTTAGCACATTGTATTGTATTAGACCATGACCAGGCGTCTCAGTCCGTACCCGCTTCACCCGAGTTTTATACGAAATGCGAGAAAGAATTACGTAATAATGGCAGCTACCGAGTGCCTCTTGGACAAACGAAAAAGCTTTCATTCAATACATACAAATATTCCGTTGCCTCGTGGTTATTTTAACGTCAACAGACCTTGCAACCGACAAGGCAACTTGTCATCTGACGCCTGGCTATTCTACTTGGCGATGTCACTTATTCAAACAAAAAGATATTGCAACTTATTACTGCACAGTTCTCTACCTAATGTTACATTGTAATCAAATTATACAGATTATACCACAGTGATATTCTTTTTCTGCGTGCATGTTCTTCTTCTGCATCTTATATTGAGTTTATTGCATATTAGACAACATATTCAGTATTCATTCTTACACTTTAATAGAAATACAAACAACCATATATGTATATTGGTGAAAATATCTGGCATTTAAGTCCAAAAATCTTTTTATAACATATTATGCAGTGTTTTGGGGTAGGAAATTGTTAATTTTCTATATTTACACCCACCAAGTATGATTACCTCAAGTTTTAACAGAAAGGATGACTGCACTTAAGGACATGCGATATTTGCGAGAAAATAAGCTTTTAAAACAAGAATTTTCTTTCAATTGCAGAAATGGTCAACATCTAAAGTTCTAAACTGCAACTTTAAGTAATTGCGTTAAATAAAACAGTTACTATGTGTTAACAAGTACGAATTTGTTTAATAGGCGGGGGTCATCACGATTTCTTGAATATCCATACGATAATGAGGACGCCCACTTTTAACCGACTTTATACAACATTAGCGCATGTTTGTCTATTGTTTTACGTTTAACAGTAGTTGTATATTTGCATCATCAAAGTTATATCAAAGTGAGATTAATAAACAAACATGCGCTCATGGTTTAAATGAGAAAAAAACTGCTTCTTTTTACGTCCGCTTTCCCCGTTGTAACCAAGGGTTGATGCATGTTGTATATTATATAAATCATCAGGTGATTTCTCACCTCAGGGAACTTTGTGAATACAAAATTCTATCACAAGACGTGTAAGATAGCATTTTGTGTGCTTTCTATGAAAATATTTTCAAGAACGTTAAGTTGTCAAGCATTGATTTAAAGGGATTTGTACACGATTTAAGCTCAAATTTCTCAAAATTTAATTTGTGATATCTAGTGTCTAAAATAATCAGTATGGGTGTTTTTAATATTTTGTCAAAATTTGAAAGTCCAATATCGAGTTACAAGCGAGTTACAGAGGTAAAAATGTTTTGTAAACAAAGCTTGTGCCTTGTTATTGTTTAAATATGACTTGTGTTATAATGTAACATGACTTCTAACATTCAAATCTGGGTAAATCGTTCAAAATACACAAGAAAACTATTTTATGTATACAAATCAAAAATAAAATTTTCATCTGAAATTGTGTCTAAGTCCTTTAAAAGTCTTCTGTACTTATATAGGCGTGGTCTAATTGTTGAAACCATATTGAATAGTATACTTGTACCATATAGAATAGATAGGGTTATGGTGAAAGAGTGATCACAAAAATTTTTATACATGGCATTGTTATTCATGCTAGTCTAATTTTAGTACCATTCTGATAATGTCAGCTCCACCTCTCATGGATACTAGTATTAATATCAATCGTATGTTTGATCAAGCGCAGATAAGCAAAAAATCTCCTTTTTTCGAAAGTTGTAAGGAGAAAAACATAGAAAGAGCTTATGTATCACAGTCATGTTGGAAATTGACTAGACTCTTTAAAATTTTTAACAAAAGTGGAACTAGGTTAAGAAATAAACGCAACAGAAGCGACCAAAAGAGGGCCAAAACCCGGCGCCAAGTGCAGTCATCCTTCATGAAATATATAGCTATGTAGACACTCACATAAATGAAATCTACCCAACCCTCTTGTCAATTGGTCAAAACCTACAGTGACATAGGAAAAATCACGGACTGCACGAAATAATCATCAACATGATATACATCTTACTGATGTATATGAATTGTAATTTAAATAGTTTTTAATTACTTTTCACAATCATTTGGTCAATTTGTTAAAAGAATGGTGTTTATACAAACAGAAACGAGGGTATGCTTACGTTGATGATTCCTACAGGTTATATGAAGGTAGCGAAAATTGCAGAAAAATTTCCTAAACCCGATAACGCGATAAGAAACCCTACCCTGTGGTTGTTGAATTCATAATTTTGGACTTTATAGTCTTTCTTAAAATTCATTCAGTTTCAGTAGAGATAAAGAAGAAGAGTTTCAACCATTGTACGTATATATTAACACTGCATGACCATATTGGCCTATTGAGTGCATCAGGTGACAAAACAAAATCATATTTGCGCGTATGTTAATTTTAAATCTGTTAAAGAAGGTGGGCGCTTAAGATGTACATTCGGCGGGAATCTGGGCGCACACGGAGATTGAAAATTCCATCGATCAATTTTGCACATTTTCCGAATTATAACGGTTTTTTGGTTTTTGTTGGACGTGAAATTGGTAGAAAAATGTTTGTAATGCAAAGGTATTATCATAATATGGGTCTACATGTTAATATAGCAACACGATTCAATTCATGCAAAATCCTACTTATTTATTGCTGTCTTTGAATGATTTTGTCGTCTCTGGGTCTTCTCTTTAAGTAATAATAGATATAGTTGTTAACGTGCTGAAAAGTTGCAATTCACGTGGCTTAATAGCTAAAGCTAATTTTTGAACTCATTAATCTTAAGCTTACTTTCACAAGGTCTGTGGATATGATTAGTACCATCGATATCTCTAGACAAGTTTTTGCTTAAAAGCCTCGTAATATCTTTAAAAACCGTTAACCGACCTCTGAAAAAAGTAAGCTAAATTCGCGTGCAGATCAAGTGTCGTCATTTATACGTGTGAACAAACTACAATACTTCACTTACATGTAAGTGATTTTGGCGAAGCAAACATAGTGGTTAAATTATAATGATTTAGTTTGATTGATCATTCCTGTCTCCTTATGTATTTTCCCATCATTTTCCTGATTATTTTTGTAAATGAGAAAAATTTTTTTTAGGCATATCATAATTAAATTTCACTGCTCTGAAACTATAGAAAAAAATAGCTATGTATACTTACACTAGTGATTAACTATTCTTTTTCAATAGAAATCCCTACATATTTTTTCCATTGGGCACCACTTTGCATATGGTCAGTGAATTTAAATTGTACATAAATCTTATTTTTAGAATTAAACTTCATATTCATTGAGACTTTTATCTCCTCTTTGATAACGTGTTGGATCCCGCAAGTGACACCCAGATGCTGAAATCATTCAATTATGTTTAAGGAAATTATCAAGGAGAGCATATCGCTGAATATATTTTTTGATATCATATATACATGTATATCCAACCCAACCCATTTATTACGTCAGGCGAAGGGATAGATTAGTGCACCTTCCTTTGCACCTTCTCGTTCTTTTCTCTTTGAAGAAAGGTGGTTTTGAGACATTATTATGTCATCTATAGGTCTATTATTTATTTCGCGCGTGTTAAAGACTTACATTTAGAACAAATAAAATAAAAAAACACTTAATATTTTTTTAAAAACCCTTATGACAGCAGTTACAGGCACGTATCATCGTTATTGAAAGTGTGTGGGGGCAAACTCATCCAAAAAATCTTGATAAGCAAAAAAAAAGGAACTTTCAAAATCATAAAAATCCTAATCCGTGGGAAGGGGGGGGGGTCAGAACATAGCATATCTATAACTTCATATAACATAAACTTCCTTTCAATTAATATTTTTACATTCTCCCAAAAAGGGAGAGACAACTCCATTTTAATTTCCCTCTTTATATGTAGATTTAAAAAAATGTTTACTGCGCAAAAAAGCAAAAAAACAGGGGGGGGGGGGGGATGCTGCCACCCTCATCCCTACTCCACCCTCCACCCCCGATGCTACGTGCCTTAGCTACAAGGCACTTGTATAAAGGCCAGGTCAATGATACAAATATAGCTGTTGCATTTGTAATGTTTATACTTCCATAACTTTAGCAATCGTCATAACTTCACATTTTTTTCTGCAGTTAATTGTGGACACGGTTAAGTAACATATTCACATAAATTCCAAGTACTCATGTTGATGTAGTGTATTACTTACCATAACTAGGCCGACTTCATTTGCTGTCTTTATTTCATTATTTTCTTTCTTCATTTATCCAACCATCGGCATCCATATATATAATTCTTTTCTTCTCTTTCACACACAATATCCAATATTTCGGTCATTATTCAAACAGATGAATCACTATATTTCGTGGTAATTCAAAATTCCGTTGTACTGTAAACTGTTCTGTGCATGCCCCATTCACCCTGCCTTCCATTGGTTGATGGTATAATGTTTCAGAGGGAGGCACAGCAGGAAGTCTTTATGCAACCGTTATTTTGTTGACTGTGCCGGGCATTTCAAATTCAAAATAAATAAAATACTATATCTAGCTACATTTAACTGTATTTATTTGTTGAATAGTGCTAAAAATAAGCGCAATATTTTTTCAATTATGCGATCATTGGTTCCTGTTTTACAAGTTTTTCCGACCCACTTTTATGAACCACGCTAGTCCATAATACATCATTCTATTCATAATGATAAACTACATGTAACCTTAATTAAAGAGAAACTTCTTAATCTTAATCTAGGATGAAATCGTTACAAACAATTAATTGTCATAAATTTTCTAAACACTCTTCTCCTAGAATAAACAGAAAATTGATTAGATCAATACTCTCTCTCTTTCTCTCTCTCTCTCTCTCTCTTTCTCTCTCTCTCTCTCTCATCCTCTCTCTCTCTCTCTCTCTCTCTCTCTCTCTCTCTCTCTCTCTCTCTCTCTCTCTCTCTCTCTCTCTCTGCAAATGATCTATGCGTTTTTTTCCTTTCTTTATCTCTCTCGCCGATCTTGCTGACTTTGACATGTGTCCATGTGGGAATTTTACGACATCCAAGAGCAATGAAGAATTCTCTCTCTCTCTCTCTCTCTCTCTCTCTCTCTCTCTCTCTCTTTCTCTCTCTCTTTGTCTGTCTCTCTGTCTCTCTCTCTGTCTCTCTCTCTCTCTCTCTCTCTCTCTCTCTCTCTCTCTCTCTCTCTCTCTCTCTCTCTCTCTCTCTCTCTGGGGAGGGTTAACTATTACCATGACCTTACATACCGACTCAGGGAAGCCGCCCCTCTCTACTGTTGGCCGCCCCGATTACGACACCGAGTGCTGATTTTGAAGCGGAGAATTTCATCGGATAAAGTTCGATTTCTCCGCTTCACAGGCGGGCCCGATTTTTTTAAAAATAGTTTTTGTTTCGTTAAAATACATTTCGTTACCGTTCAAATGAAAACTTGTCAAATCGAGAGAGTTAAATGCATCAAAGAGAAAAAAAAACTGAGGATGGGGGTGTCTGAATTTTACTTATTGTTTGATGATGAAGAGTTTGGGGGACCAAGTCATCATATTGTACATAAATTGCTTTAAAAGCTTATCATGAATTAAGTGTCTGGTGACTGGAATGGGTTCTTTCATATCAATCGGATTGTTCATCTATTTTGAGTACAAAGTATCTATTTGAATTTATTTGAATTAATCAGTTAGCTCTTTCGCTTTTTGTTGAGACACTCATATCACATTGCTGAAAAATGCCACTAAGAAAACATATGCATGTATATAACCAAAATATATACTTAGTATTCTTAGCACTTTCTTCAAATATCATTAGAAAAAAACTTAAAGGTGGATTTAGGTCATATGATATTTTTCAAATTGTAAACACACAAGATAAGGTCGCTAGGATATAGAGGATATTTCGAATCGTGATAAAGGAGACACAAAACGCGGTTCCTCTTGTCCTGCAAAAGGTCAGCAATGTTTATCCTCCCGCTGGTGTGAAGACCCAGCGAATTCAACAGAATGTAGCCCCCGCTGTGCCGACCAAGAAAGTGATCTTACAGGTGTTTGTAATTATTTAATCAAAGACCTCCCTCTTTGCTGAGATTCTAGCACGGAATTATTCTGAAATTCTCAGATATTGCTGAATTTTACGTAATTTACATTACGTTGCGATGTTCTAATGAAACATGCTCCTGGAAAGTGACTTATAACTCAATGAATATAAATATATATATATTTTTAGTTGAATAATTGTCAAAACTTAGAAGAAATTATTAAAAAATCTTTACGTACAAAAAGTATGTACCTTACAAAAATACGATTGAGATGAACTGACTGAGCACCCACAAGAATGTTTATGAAGCTATATCTTATAAATAAGAAACTTTCGAGAGGCGGGTATGAGGCATCTTACATGGAGGTTCATGTGCTGCTAAATATTTTTCTATTCTTAGGACAATTTCTGATACTTTATGTACATGAATAATGTACTTATTTCTTTTTTATTTATTCGCCTTCGCATCAAATCCAACAGTTTGAGTACAACATCAAATTTGAGAATAAATCATTCAATATTTGGATTAATATTTATTCATGTTTATTTAAGATATGCATTAAACGGATGCATAATCTTTTCCCCATGCAAAAAACAGAATTATTTCTGATGCTTTTAATAAAAATTCGCACATACGAACGCGTCCTTTCCGCCGCCACTGTATTACATGAGTTACATGTATACGTATGTCTGCCGTTGGACATAACGTGACTATTTTTTTTTTTAGAAAAAAAGGCAACGGCGAACATAATGTGACGGCGGACAAAACGTGACTGACCCACCTCATATGTTATAAGAAATATGCAAGTACGTGATAAGTTTATAATACAGAATACACTGCATTAAAAAGTGCAGTCTGCCTCCAAAAGACAATGCAGTTTTATAGAATGATATAAAGGGTTGTTATAGTGGTATGTCCCCTCTCCCTCCCAATTCATCCGAGCTTGCAGAGATATAAGGAGTACATACATGAACAGTATGT
This sequence comes from Magallana hongkongensis, assembly GCA_015776775.1. Taxonomy (NCBI): domain Eukaryota; kingdom Metazoa; phylum Mollusca; class Bivalvia; order Ostreida; family Ostreidae; genus Magallana; species Magallana hongkongensis. Next base: position 12,200,891 of record CM027472.1, on the reverse strand, counting down.
AGTATTGAATTAGAACCCCCCCCCCCCAACCATCCTCGGGAATATAGGAATATACCAGTATAGTATACAACGCTTTCTCCTACCGTTGCCACCCCAAATGTTTAGTTCTATATACATGCACATTTTTCACATATATGTAAATGTGTATTTCCCTTTTTAAAACCAAAAATCCTGCACTCGCACCTGAAGAGAGAGAGAGAGAGAGAGAGAGAGAGAGAGAGAGAGAGAGAGAGAGAGAGAGAGAGAGAGAGAGAGTTCACATAATTTTGTTACTTTCGCTGCTAGCTAACTTCTGTATGACGTGCTGATCGTCAATCTATTAATCTATACTTATCGATTTAGACATTTTGCCAATAGAAAAAAAAAAACAAAACAAAACAAAAACCAAAAAAAAAAAACCCACCAGTGGCAATGTTCATGAAAGAATCTTAAAATCTATATTACGACATGTCCTAGATGTAGGATGTCTTAAGACATATCTTATGACTACTCTAAGACGAAACATAAGAAGTAAACCGAAGCTGTCTTATGTATACTAAACTAAATCAATTATTCTTAGATTGACAAAATCTCCTATTAAACAATGAAATATCAACAAAATATTACGTGAAAAAGTATTTGAGCATTGTGAATGTTTATCATAAGCATACTTGAATATTAAGTAATTTCATTTTCAAGATTTCTAATGTGTTATTTTATTCACCAATGACGATTAGAACCATTTTAACAACAGCTTGGACTTTGGGTAGCTGTGTCAAACGATAATGTGACGTAGGCCTGTTTATTTCAATGTAGGGCTCTTTGAAATTGACAAGATTTGCCTGGCTTTTCAGCTAAGACTATGCGATCGGTGTGTATTTCGCGCGAAACCAGTGTCATTTTTTAACTTGTTTTGACGCAAGAAATAGTTTCGTCCTACTGAAAGTCCACGGCCTTAATAAAATGGTTATGTTTACTTTTTTGACTTGGTTTTTGATCACCCATTACATTTACAACGTTTATACGTTTAGTAAAATACGTGGATCATCGCTAATTTCAAAATATCAGCGAGCCATGGTCACCTTACTTAGAATCAAATTCTCCGACAGATAGTTTCAAACATCATAGAAGGTAATGGTACAAAATCGAACTCATGTAACTCCATCGTGGTGATGGGAGGGGATATATAGGGGTTTTCAAAGCAGAAAAATAGGAATGGTCTCTGCATAGTGTATAAACTATCAATTCTTCACGTGATCTGATATTTTAAAATTATACTTGTTTCTTGCATTTCTTACCCAGGTAAATGTAGACAATGGTGAGTACATGCATATACATGTATATATGAATACATGTCATAATACTTATCATGTTTATATCAAATTTAAATTGCGAGTATTGTTTTCTCACACCATAAGATTATTTGGATCTATAAATGTTATTTTTGATCAGATATAATTTGCTGCATATTAGTTTTTTTTAATAAAATGGAAATTGCAAAAGGCTTACTTAGATCTACATGTAAATATTAGACGGGGAATCTTCTTAAAATTTAGAAAATGGATTTTGTACTCAATGTATGTAACACAAGTCATACGTGGATTGGGAAGAATGAATTTAATTTGAATACAATCACATACCGGTAGTAAAGTTACTGAAGCTAGCGCTCGGAAACACCACCCACCTTTTACAGACATGCAAATTTAGATATGATCAAAAAATTGTCCTTGTTACAAACCCTGAAACGTTCTACTTTCCCATTTTTTCGTGTGTTCACCGTGCGCTCATAGTGCGCTCAATGTGCGTTCACTTGTGCTCTCCGCTCCGCTCCGTTCGCGCTCACCGTTCACAAAGCTCTCATAGTGCGTTCACTGTGCGTTCACAAAGCGTTCACCGTCCGTTCAGCGTTCACTTATCGTTCAGTCAGTTTTCATTCGGAACTCCAAAATGAAAGAAACGGTCTTTGCATGTGAGACACAGCAAAATGCAGAGGTTGTTGAAAATAAATTCTAAAAAGTTCGTCTTCTGCCTCAGATGACATTTTATACAGCAAAAACTGTCTTTATATGATAGAGAGTTCCACAATTATAAAAAGGCGAGGGCGAAAGTGCGAAAACGCGAAGGCGAGAGTGCGAAGTTGCGAAGGCGAAGAGCGATAGTAGTATCGCTCCTTCGCCTTCGCAACTTCGCATTTTCGCCTTCGCATCTTCGCGCTTCGCCATCGCATCTTCGCACTTTCGCTCCTGCGCCATCGCACCTTTGCACTTTTGCCTAAGCAACTTCGCACTCTGGCATCTTCGCCATATAGGCGAAAGTGCGAAGGTCGATGTGGCCCCATCGGAACACCATAATTTTTTTCCTTATTACCGACGAAATACAATGTAAAGAAAATCTCCGAGGCACTCCAAATATATCGTTTCTCTTGCGTTCACATATCGTTCATCGTGCGTTCACCGCTCACTTTCCGCTCCGCTTGCGCTCTGCGTTAGCTCATTATTGATTAGCGATCACCAAATTCCGTTCAGTGTGCGCTTACCGTTCGCTCAGAGTGCGCTCACCGTTCAAGTGGGAAAGTAGAAAGTTTCAGGGACTGTACCCCCCCCCCCCTTTGAAAATATGTACCGCGCGGGACGGATTGGTTGTCCACCTTATGCATAATTTGTAAACAATAAACAAATGGTGTAGATACGTCTTTATGCATATGGATTAATTATTTATGCACAAAACGGGGAAGATGAAGGGGAGGGGGTGACCCCCCATCCTAATTTTTTTTTTCATCTGAAATTCTTATTTGGGTGAATGATAAAAATAAAAGGGACCTAAATCACAAAATTTTGAGATACAATGCACAAAATATATACCCACTTACTGGTTTGATATAAAAAAAATATTTTTTTCAGTCAGCTGCATAAAAAGAATTATGGCCACGTACATTACATAAATCATGAGTTTAGATTTTTCAACCCTATCCTCTCCTATAACTTTTCATTTTGCAATTACGTCAATTTTATTTTAATTTTAAGGAATAGGTTAAGAAAGTTATTAAAAAAAAATTGGACACGATATGTACAAAATTAACTAAATATTGAAGAAATTAAGATGTAAGTGATACATGTAATATTCGAGCTTGTGCGGGATATCATCTAGTTTTAATGCAGGGACTTAGTATCGGGGGGGGGGGGGGGGGGGAGGGGGGATGTCGCATCAATGATTTTTCTTAAATTTACATATAAAAAATAGAATTTTAAGACCAAGTAAAAAATAAAATAAAAAATAAGGAAATGAACAGTAAAATCCACGGATTGGGATTTTAATGATTATGGAAAGGTGTCTTTTTTCTTTCCTTTTTTTTTTGGGGGGGGGGGGTGCTTGTCAAGATTTTTTGGATGAGTCTCCCCCCCCCCCAACTTTTAAAAACGATGCTACATGTACGTTCCTGTTATGAGACGGGGCCTCTTAATCATAAATTTTTCTTCTCTTTTGTAAATTGCTGTGAATCATATCCTCGGACCTCTTTGCTGCTGTGGAAACATTCACTTTTTTAATAGGTTCTGTTTGTGGATACTGTCCTTTACAAAAAATGGGTCATTGGGAATCAATTCAAGTGCAAGATTTTCATTATCAGGATCAGGATTATTTCTCGAAACTTCTTTACAATTGCTTTTAAATCTGGCATACATGTCAAAGGGATTTCAGGAAGTCGCTGGAAATCTCAGTGTCATTTGATTTCAATTTTACATAAAGCACAGGATCCATTATTTCTGCAAAAATATTCCTCTTTTCCATAAAAAAAAGTTGCATGCGCTGTAATGCCGTCAAGTACATTTGCATCTACACTTAGCGACCTAGAGCACACCGGCGCTGAAAACTACCATGCACTGTAATTGTGGTTGGAACTACATGCTAGTCTAGGTCCTGATACATGTACATCTAAGTTGAAGTGAAGGGAAATCGCTTGACCGGAATGGGCGTGAATCGTATACCCGGTACACATATCTGCACCAATAATCCGTTCGGAATTTCTTTAACATTTGCTAGTAATGCCCAGTGCAGAAAGGATTTATTTGGAACGATTATCGACATAAAATTACATGCAGCACCACCAATTAGGACTACTGTACAACTCGATCGATCCGGTTGTACTAAAACCCAATTGATACTCAATCGAATGGTGGTCCTCCAAATGTTAATTCACCAAGTAAAATCCAATTAGCGCTTCATCATTTATAATAGATCTGAGATAAATTTTGATTCAGATCGGTGATATCCGGACGACTGTCCGATTCCGGCTGATGTTAAGAGTTTCAACAATTTTTCAAACAAACAACTACATGTATATGTACGTGTAACGCGAAAAATGACAAATGGATAATAAATGTAGTACAGACTATGGAAGCAAAGTAAATCCCACTGTAAAATATATGTTTTGGTAAACGGAAGAGATGTTATCCTCTAATCCTGACTCTGGGGAAAATTGCTTCAGTCTGGACGGACCGGGAACTCAAAGACAGTGCTGTTTTGGGCCCGGCTCCGGGTGCGGTAGCCCGCCTCCGAAGCGAACACAGAACGTACCCGTTGACGCCCGACTTTGCATAGGCTCTGTGGTGATGCTCACGAGCTTGTCCGAGCCGGCGCTACGGATACGGCGGCAGACGGGGAAGAATGGCCTGTCCGCAGAGCCTTTGCATCTATGGTCCGGCAAGTCTGCCCCGGTGCTCGAAGCGATGACTTACTCGCAGCACGGATCCACAGACCCTTCGGACGAAATGACAATACCCGGCGCTCGGTGGGAAGATACATGGGCCATCCCCGTAAAATGGAGAAATCGCACTTTCCCTGATGAAATTCTACACTACAAAATTGGCACTCATCAAAATCGGGGGGGGGGGGGGGGGGGGAGGGGGCAAGCAGAAGACAGAAGCGATTTCCCTGTATCTGCATGGTCGGTCTAGGTTAGGGTTAACCATCATCCAGACTCAGAGAGAGAGAGAGAGAGAGAGAGAGAGAGAGAGAGAGAATTCAAATGAGGCATCTATATGTCGTAAGACCCTTATATAGACATATCAAAATCTGTAAGTTTTGGGTGAGATAAAAAAAGAAAAAAACAAAGAGGTAGATATTTGTCTGGTAAGTAAAGCTTTATAATTCAGAAAGAGTGGACAATAAGGGGCGTCTTCAAATTCAAGTATCTTGACATCATTTTGATACGGAAATTGTTTCTGTTTTGAATCATTCATCAAATTTAGGAGATTGCAATAATTATTGCTGTTCAATTAAGAAATACAATTGTTACAATGTAGTAAATGGTTTGCGCTCACGCGATAACCATTGAGTCTTAGAGTACGTTTTTGCTCTTTTGTAGCTTGATTTAAGGGAAATGAAATACATTTACAAATATTTATACTTGCATATAATTAATGATTTTACATTGTTCATCTTATCACAATTGTGTGTATGTAAAATAAATGAGATGGAGATAGTGAATATGTTTCCGGAATCAATAAAAATGTTTTCTTCTATAAAATCACAGACTGTGTTGACTCTATGAACAAATGACATCGACAGACTTACAATCAAAATTGGTCAAAAATTGACATTTTCCCTATATTTTCACGAATGTGAAATATAGAGCGCATGCTTGAACAAGGGAAAAAAATTTGTCACTTATAAGTCTTGACTAGATACATCTCTGATTAAAATATTTTGTTTGTTCAAGCATGCGCTCTATGTTTTCTGAAAGAAAAACTGCTTGAAAACATGCTGTTTTATGCTAAAAATGCCAAAATGGCGGGAAAAGGTTGTCTTTACGATGTCATATTTCTAAATTGTGGGCAGTTGTATAAAAATGAACATTATGTAAAAAAACATCACATTTATATCTGTACAAAGAAAATAAAGAATTACAGTAAAAGGACCAAGTTCATTTTAGGGGGCCATTTTAGGCCCATATCATATATGGTCCTTTCATTTCTAAGCAATTATGTAAATTTTATATACTTTTATAACGCTTTAAGTTCTGTTTAAAGATCATTACAAAAGTTGGTATCATTGCGTCGCCTCAAACGCTGACGTCGCCATTTTACTACGAAAAGAAAAATTTTTATTGGTGAAAAAAAATGAGCATGAACAAGTTTTATCCTCTTTTTAATTTCATTATTTAATTTGAAAAGTACTTTTCGTCATGATATTCATTTCTTTATGCTGATTTTAACTTTTCATTTTTTATTTTCATTATTGAGTGAATAACGCTACTTATCTACGCAATTTTGGGACAATCCTCGTATAACATTGTGAGTTAGTTTTTGATATTAATAAGAAATAATATGTGAACAACCCTGTTAGCCTTGCAAAGTTTTACAAACCCGTGAGTCAAATTTCATGACTTATCTTATGGTTGTATGCTTACAAATTACAAACATTGTCTATTAGTCCGTTTGTTTGCCTACATGTAAGTGTACCTGTCCGTCCGTCTCTCTCTCTCTCTCTCTCTCTCTCTCTCTCTCTCTCTCTCTGACATAAAAGTGTGTGACATAAAGTAACATCTCTTCCGTTTACCAAAACACTTGAATAAAATGAGAGAGAGAGAGAGAGAGAGAGAGAGAGAGAGAGAGAGAGACTTGGATAGATCGTAGAGCATGTTACATATCGAAAGAAGACACGTCTGTTGTTCATTGGGAAATAAATCTAGACTGAGCGAGTGGTCTGAGGTGCGGCCTAATTAGTGTAGAACGGTTGCCGTGGAGCCATGCTGTGTCGTTTTTGTATTAGCATAAACAGGTCGGTCCGCGCTATAGAATTGTTTCAGATGTTTACAAGCTTTGCATTTCGAGGATACAAACAACGTATTTGATTACTGCATGTAAATCATGGATGAAGAGGAGAAAAATCCTAAGTCAAAGGTACGTTTTTAAATTGTTGAAGTTCAAGTTCAAGGAACAGACGATTGTGAAGATTACTCTTGACGTTTCTCTTTTGAATAGCGGGTCATGCCGAGAACAATCTAATTGCCTATCATGCCTGTTGGCAAATAACTCTATAGTTAAATTTGGAATTTCTATTTCATGCAATGCATTTTTAGGAAAAATATCTGAATAACATTGGTGATAATCTCGGCATTTCTCTCGGCGATTTGTCAAATACGTCTGCATTGACCATGTTAAGAGATGGATCAACATCACTGCCAAAATGTTGTAATATTCCTTTTTCCGTTTAGAAGACTCTTACAAAGCCTCCTCTGTTATGTGCCGTGATTTTCTCGAACACCACGTAAAAGGCTACACGCTCGGACTCGGAAGTTGCTGTGATAATCCCACGTTTGAATCAGATGTAAAAATACTAATATTCAAGCGCCTGTTAATGAATCTACTGGCTGAAAGGATCCATTCAAAACTGAAAAGCATTACCCGAAGGTAGGTTGTCAACTTGTCATACACTAAACGTTTATAAAATTTATCATTTTACTTAGTAAATATTATGTTTATAGTCTTCCTTTAAAAAATCACAATATTGCATCAATATTGGGACATGAAGCTACAGAACTGCGAGCTAGATAAATTCGTCGTAGTCTTCAAAGGTCTGTAAAAGAAACACAAGTACATGTACAACGGTTTGATTTTCATAAACTAAGAAACACGTTTAGTACAAACTACATGACAATTCAGAACATTTTCGCAAATTCGAAAAGAGCACACATTTAGTTTAATGTGATGCATACCGGTATTTATAATGATATATTTGCCTCTAAGATTATAACACATGTTTTGATATTGGTGTCTTTTACGGTGGATTACTTTGTCTATATTTATTAAAGAAATGAATTGCAAATATTATTTGCAAAAAAGTGTCTTGTTTATATAACAAAAACATGTACATGTAGTTGGGATATAGACAAAACTGTTATATATAGATTAAGTGAACCTAGCTCTTTCTATTTACGTATGACCACTGGTCTCTCATTTAAATAGTATTGTCATACAGAAAAATGTTATTTATGTAAAGTTTATACACAAAAAACTGCATTTATGTATAAAACTTTACGTCACTGAGGATCCCATATTCAACAATTATGTATGATAGATAATGATCACATGTTAAGTAATTCAAGGTCACTTGAAGTATTAATGAAATTTAGAATTGAACAACATGAATTTACAATCTCCCAGAGCTCTGATGCAAAACAGAGTATTGATTTTGTATGCACCAGACAGATCAAGTTTTGTGTGCAGCGATATTCATTTTTTTGTCTGTAAAAATACCAAATATACAAGGAAAATCCCTGTTGAAAATCAAATAAATGAAAAAACATATTTTCAATTATGTAAAAGTTGCAATAAAAAATATTTTAGAACTTGTAGTATACAATGTCCTTATAGTAAGTGAGTAATAAAATCCCTAAAATAACTACTTGTCTATTAACTAAATTAATAATCTGTCGAAATGAGAAATTAATTTTTGTCATCCAAACAAATATCGGACTTTTATCTTATCCTTATTCATGTTATTTAAGTGCCTTGCCCATCTCAGCCGAGATACACACTGCGCATTATCTCATTATTTCATCCAAATTCAATTGCATAGTTAATGCTTTAGTTTCAGATATATTTAAGAGGTCAGATAGTGTGGTCAACACTAAATAACCTTGCTGTATCAGTAATTTTCGTATGCTTTGTTTTGAAAGTTCCTAGTTCTAATTAAGCATTGCTGAGAAGACACTAAACCTTTTTGTTTGCTCATTTATTCTATGTAATTTGGAAAGCATTTATTTAATGTTGATGTTAAACACTGATTTAGATACTTCCTAATATTATCTTAAGTCACAAACTTAAATTGAAATAATTAAGATTAGCTGGACTAGAAAAGAAATAATATCATTTATGCAGACGACCAACTTGAACTTCATAAGGTTTGTTAATCGTTGAAATTTGTGCTGGGGGATAATAATGACAGTAACGTATATCTGGTCATTTTTGCGATGATCAAATACTCGCTTTTTCGCAACAATTATATTCAAATTTGATTGCTACTGCATAGTTTTTTTTAATCGCAGAAAATGGCTGACGATAATAAAAGAAGTTACAAAATTTTCACATTTTTGCAAATTTTGTGACATTCGAAAAAGGTTGGGATATAAGGTATAAATATAGCTTCGAAAAAATCCCCAATTTAACAGCATGGCTAAAGTTACCAATATTATCGTTTAGGTCGTGTGGCCTCATGTAAATAAAAACGTTGTTTCCCTAGCTTAGTTATCTTATAACAGAAAATAAATATGACGTGTACACAAAACAATGAAATTTCATTTCAAAATGCTTTTTATGAATCAAACTTTGCGACATTTTGACGTATAAGGTAAATGCTAAATTTTAATTAATGCATCAGCTGTTTGTAAAAGTTTTTACATTATAAAATTGTGTCCTATTCAAGATTTGATTTTCATCGTAAAATTGATAACAACTGATAAAGAATCTGTTTGTTCTATATTAATTAGGTTTATGCTGATTTGCGTTAGTTAATGAAAAAAATATTCTTGACAGTCTCTATGTATTCTGATTATTAAAGTCATCTGTATCCAAATTGACCGCAGTTGAATTGAAATTCAGATTTTATTGATTTACCAAAATATCTTAATTATTCAATTCACAACAACTTCTGTTATGAATAGTCAAATGAATTCACAGGCAGTTTACATGTAAATTATGGGATGGAAATAATAAAATAAAATCCATGTTTAACAAATGATACGTATTTGATATACTAGATGATAAACATTAAGGGGCTTTGAATTTACATCAAGATTTTTTTGTACGTTATACTGTGTCCTAATTTTTCCTTAATTGTTTTCCTTGACTTATGGTTTAAAAATGAAATGAAGTAGCAACTGGTGTGATATTCTGAGGAGGTGACAATGCTAAAAACCTTTACTGAAATTGATCATATATAAATGTATTCAGTTGATGTACATGTATGTTGCTGAGATTTTTTGGTTCAATCTGACGGGAAAAAATACAAACTTTTATTGCTTTCCACTGTTCAATATGCAGTTTAATGATGCACCTGGAAATATTACCATTTTTGCAATATCTATTGTATTAAATATGAACCCATAATTGCATAAATGCAGCTGTATATGCATTAGGACATTAATTAAAGAAGGGGAAGGGGATGATTAGTGGGACGTATCTCTTCTAGATTTTGTTCTTTAGGTTAAATGTCACTATTAAGTTTTATCACCGTCCCAAATTAAATGTATCAGATAAAAGACATTTTTCGAGAAGAAGAAAAAATCCCCCACACTCCAGGTGCCCGTTTCACAAAGATTTCCAAAGATGATTCATTAGATAGAACTTGAAATATGCATAATTTATAACTTAGGAATTTCCTGAGGTTTATCATAGCTGTTTCACAAAACTTTCTTAGCGTTGCACAGTTGACTTATCTTAATTAAGATATAGTGTAAATCACTCTCATATCATACTGTTAATTCTAAATAAGTACCGATCATGCGTAAATTCTTTTCAATACGACATTTTCATGGATGATGAAATTTTCCATTTACATGTATAAGCAAGAAGATAAAAATTACGTAATAAACCCGTATGTTCTTTGTAAACGGTATTTCTTTTTAATTTAATGCATTGCTCAAAGTATCTTTCGTATTTTTTGCCACATGTACTCGTACATATATTTCTTAGTTTTAAATATTATACGGATATGACCGCATAAATCAACTGAAATTGGTCACTGCTGAAATTTTTACGATCGAATGTATTTTTTGTCTAAAGTTGGTCCATTATAAAGAGCCCGTGTTAACATATACAGATATGCTTACTCCAAAATTAAAAATTCTGGTGTGACCAGATAATCTACAAAATGTAAAAATCTAAAATCTAAACCAAAGAAATTAATTGACGATATATATTATGTATATTTTTACTTCTAAAGTTTTAGTTTAGTCTAGTAAATTGAAAAAGGTTTAAATGATGCGTGTAATTTGTTATTTTTGTTCCACTTTAATGTGCTTTAATTTGCGTATAATTCATTTCAGTAGAACAATTCAATTCAATTCAATTTATTGCACTCAAACCGTCAACATGACGGTACATGAGGTACATATATATATAAATATTTACAAGTGTAGGTATAGAGTCAGAGGTATATGTACAGTACAAATTAGAGAAAAAAAAATGTGAGAAAAAAGTACAAATGTTCAAGGAGGACAGACTGATTCAAAAATTTCATTTATTAATAAATAAACAAAGTTTTTTAAGTTTTTTAAGTTTTAAAGTAGACAATAATTCACAAAATTTAAAAGTGTTTGGTCTTTCACAAAATCTAGGTTCCATGCAAGTATTTTTGTCTAATACATGAAAGAGCATTACATTCTAATATAAAGTGCATTTCACCAGCTATTTGATTGTTATTACATAAACAGTCGTCATGTTAAGTTTGTTAAGACATCAATTTACCAGTCTTAAAGTGAAGATATAACTTAGGAATTTCCTAAGACAAGACTGGAATAGTGAAACGGATAAGTAATAGACTTCAGAAAAAGTTTTTTTTTCACAAAAGATGCATGTAACTTCGTTAAAATCATGCTTTGTGAAACGGGCCCCTGGGTATAGATTTTGAACCTAAGTTGTCCGATCCAATGTATATGCCCGAAACTTGATGAACTCGCCCTACACTATCTTCTATGTTTTTTTGTTAGTTAATCCACGTAAAAAGTTCTCGCTAAATAATTCAGTATTTTTTCATTTCAAGTATATATTTTTTATGGTAACTCCCACTGACATGGATCCGCCAAAGCGTGACCACTACCTCACTTTCATTTATACTATTGCAAAAATGATAGTAGGGTTATTTTTTTAAATTAATTTTACAATAATTACATTTAAATAATTAAATACAATTACATCAAGCAAAAATGAAATTGTAGCTTAAGGAAATTTTCTAACACGACTTAAAATACAGAAGGTGTAAGCAATTACTTCATAATTTTATTGGCAAAATGTATTCATTTATAAGGATAGAAATGCATTATCACTTTTGATATAGGAAACATAGTTCTGTTGCCTTTATGGAAGATCTAATTAAAAAGATTGAAAAAAATTATGTATTTTCAGGTGCACATTTTCTTATGCACATGAGGATGTCAATGCATGATTCAGCAACGAGCCTAAAAAACTGAGGAGAAAATGATGCCGACACGTTCGATGATCCCATTGAGCTACTTCTAAACGTCAACATGATTATTAATTTAATTATGACATTAACATCCTGATGCAAAATAGTATGTGTGAATTGAGAAAATTTACTCGTCCACTTCACTACAAGATTACAAACAACGATTAGATAGTGAAAACGTTCTACAAAGGGATGGCTGACTCTCCTACATGTAACAAGAAAGCCAAAGGAGGTAAACAAACATGGTTTAAGTGTCGCAAAATTCGTAGTATAGAGGAATGCCAAAACTTTTCCCATTTATCTTTAACCGCATTTTTGAAGAAAGAAGTTTAATCCACCTGACTGATTGGAAATAATCATAAGTTGTCATATTGATTACTACAAATCATCTGTGAAAAAAACTAAGCTATATAAGAACAGTAAGAAACAATGCTGTGAATAGATAGAAACATTTTTTTGCACATGCGCAGGAAATATGTCAAATGTTTTCTATATAGTCAACTCTTCATGAAAAATGTAAAAGAGAAAATACGTGCAGACACAATACAAAACGTGATCATGGATGATGAAAAAGTTATATGTAAACCCTTTGTTTAAAGCACTAATCTACTGTAATTTAAAAATACTTCATGATATTTCAATGTTCTTTGAAATTTCTTTCTACACGTTTTTCCCTTTTTTTCATGGCATTGTAAATCCAAAGGCAATTATGAGTTATGATGATATGTTGATCTTTCTGGTGGATTCACAACTTTCTGATCTTTTATGTAAACTGAGCATAACATTCATATTGGTGGGCCCACCAATTATGTATTCAATAGCAGCGATAGACTAATTGTTACCGGCCTGGAGTTTCTTTGGTGAATCCACCAACTTTGTAATCTGTTCTATTTATCAATTTGTATAACTTGATATCTTGTGGATCCACCAAGTAGGGGTATTTTGAATTTTGTCAATCTTTTTGGTGGCTTCACCAACTTTCTTGTTTTGTAGATAAACTGACATGTGTTGCGGTGTTTCTGTTTATTTAGTGCCATCGATGAATGTTTAGAAACTTTTGGTGAATGCACCAACTTTGTACTCTATGTTTGTATAATTTAATTTTGGTGGATCCACCAAATATTTGGATAATGAAAGTCTGAGTTCACCAAATTTAATCAGTAAAGTACAAGACAAAAAACGATTATTGCATATTTGTATTTAGGTGGAATCACCAAGAAAGGTTTCTTAAAAACTGAAATGTTTGATAACAGGTGTTGCTATTATTGCTATGTTGGTGGGTTCACCAAATCTTTGAATGAAATACAAAACTGTATGCGGACAAATTCACAATTGAATTTTGGTGGAACCACCATGGCCCTGTGTGAATGAGATATTTGATGCTGTTTAAAAAAAATAGAATCGCCAATATTTTATCATTGGTGGACCCACCAAGTTTATTTGTAAGTGAGATATTCGATGAAATAAGTTGGTGGAGTCACCAATATTTTGACTGTTATTGTAGAATATGAAGGTTTAAAGGTACTGTAAATTGTGCTTTTGTGTAAAAAGATCGTGGGTTCACCAATTTATGTTGTATTCAACGACCAAAATGAATAAAATTCATGTTCATTTCTGTTATTGCATTGCGTTCATTTTTCATTTTGCACTGAAAAAAAGAGGACACGAATAGAAAATCCTCTTTCTTAATAGAAACAGTTACTTTATTTCTTGCTTCTAGCCATGGTGATTGAAGGGGGCTACCACAGGTCTGCCCTAACAAAAACAAGCAAGCAAAAAGCAAAGCAACAAGCATGAAGCAAACATGACGCAATCAATAGGCAACTATGACATAATTATGACGTCATTATTAAGCAAATATGAGGTTATCAAATATCAATAAGCAAAGTAACGTTATCATGCACTGGGTAAATGCAAGTGTATTAACGTTATACTGAATATTTTTACATTACTTAAGCCATATATACATGATATGAGCAACCCAGAATGACAAGTAAATGGACAAAAATTTTAACATGTGCATATCCATCATTATGGATTTTAATTAGGATCAACTGTCCAATATGACGTCATGAGCGTAGAATATGTGTCGACTTTTCCATTTTTGTTGAGGTGCAGTCGAAATACGCCACTTGCAAGAGCCATAAATGCCTGTTGTCTGATGCAAGTCTATTAAGGGCATTTATGGAACTCCAACCGCAACAATGGGAGGACCAAAGACCATTAGTGACGGCGGCAGTACCTCAACACAGATAGCACCGGCGGCCAGAGCCCGCTCATTTTTTCTTCCCCCAACCTTAAGTAACGATGTGATAACCTTTTCAATGTTTTTTACCAATAAATCGTTCCCCTTTTTGACAAATGAACACCGTCATCATGAAATAAAGTTGGGTCCTTACCGTCTAACTGAGGGTGTTTAATAAAACTCCCACCCATGACCGTAACCAACAACATTGATGCCCTGTTGACTCTTTTCCTCGAGTCCTTTATGGCTTTAATGTCTTCTGAATACATGTACCTCCGATTGAATCTAGGGAGCAGGTTTGACCATAACAATTTAGAACGAGGGAAAATCTTGCCTATTTGTTTCAGTGTGGCTTGGAGCTTTTCCACCAATGCCTTTGAATCAATGAGCCCAAACTGTTTGCTCCATAGTGTATGATTAATATATCGGGGTCATTCTCAACTCTTCGGAACACTCGGAGTTTGGGAATTAACTGGCTAAGGACCATACCTCTATAGCCTTGCCATCATATTTCGGTATTGTGTATTCCAAGGTTTAAGCCCCCTCTTTCGTTCCCTGGACTCTACACTTGCTCTCTTGACTATGGATGATTCTATGGCCCACACTTTATTGACACCTATGTGAAAAAAACTTGGTAGATGTTAAGTTTAGCTACTAGTTACTACAAATAATGAATGTATGAGATAAGACTAACCCAATAATTCTTATCAATAATGCGATAATCAATGTGCGATAGCCATTATATTGCCATCTACCTGCCGAGTGGATGACATTGTTGTGTTTCGACCTGAAGCGCTAATGTAGTAGCTGCTCCTACCCGAAAGGAGTGCAACTTAAAATTCTTAACATTAATGGATGACCTTGTCAAGACCTTAGCTAGGACTGCAATAAACTGATACCGTGTTAAGGGTTTCCCAAAAAAACGACAAAAAATTGCCCTGTTATGACTGGCCGCTCTAGCAAAAATTCCTGCATTGCTTTTACTGCACGTTATTCCATGTGATGCATTAATTGACAATGTCACTCCCGTACCCCACTGATCGGTTTTCGGGCGTTCAATATTTACCATAAGTTTGTTAGTTAACAGTGAAACATTTTGGCATTGAGTTATGGTTTCATGTGAATAACGCTTAGATAGAGCAATTTCACTCCTCCTAAGTAATGCATGAAATGCATTGTAGAGGACAGTCTTATACAATGAGAGCTTTCATAATTACTATAGCAAACAAATTGAAGGTTTGGAATAATGGTTTGTTAAATGTCCAGTGTGATTAGTAAACGTGTGTGTGCTGTATTGGTGGATCTTCTCATACCTTAGAGTAGCTTTTGGGTAACAAAATTTTTTGTGGGATCATGTAATGCATAACTTTTGCATTTGAAGCTTATTGCTGCGATGTATAATTTTGCAGTCGAGTGTTTGTAGTGTTTTTAATACATGTGCAATAAACATGTTTAATTGTGTGTCTGGTGGCGGCCAAACCAGTGACAACCCTTGGCCAACACGAAACTGCCCAAAAGCTTGTATCCTTACCGTGTATGCCTCGCTAGTATTAACGGACATAAATGCACTGAATAAACGCTTTATTTTACTTGAGAGAGCAAGGTGTGGAATTGCTCCGGAATGGGCTGAGGTTGTGGATCTGCTGCAGGTGTCAGGCTCCTAAAAGTGTTCCAATTTTTGCGGGAAATAGAGTCAGCTATTTGATTTAGTTTGCCTGGGATGTGGTTGGCTTTAAACTGGATATTGTACTTTAAAGCAACTAGCATTAAGGGCCTAACTAATGACATGATACGCTCTGACCTAGATGACTGTTCAAAATATGAACCAAAGCTATATTGTCTATGAAAATGATAGGTTTTTTTATTATACCCCCGCTCCGAAGGAAAGGGGGGTATACTGTTTTACCCTTGTGTGTCTGTCTGTCTGTCCGTCCGTCCGTCTGTCTGTTCGTCCGTAACAAAAAAATTCTGTCGCATTTATCTCAGCAACTATTTATCGCAGATGCTTGAAATTTTTACACAGTGTTTGTTAAGGCATGCCATATCGTGGGATATATTTTTGTACCAATCGGACGTCAACTTCCTGCTAAATGACGACTTTGCTAATTTTTAACCAAAATTTTCAAACAAATTTTCGTCAAAGATTTCTCAGCAACTATTTATCGCAGATGCTTGAAATTTTAACACATTATTTGTATAGGCTACCATATTGTGGGATATATTTTTGTACCAATCAGACATCAACTTCCTGTTAAAAAACGACTTTGTTTATTTTTAGCCAAAATGTTCAAACAAATTTTTGTCAAAGAATTCTCCGCAACTATTTATCGCAGATGCTTGAGATTTTTACATAGTATTTGTACAGGCATGCCATATCGTGGGATATATTTTTGTACCAATCAGACATCAACTTCCTGTTAAATATCGACTTTGTTTATTTTTAGCAAAAAATTCCAAACAAATTTTTGTCAAAGAATTTTCAGCAACTGTTTATCGCAGACGCTTGAAATTTTTACACAGTATTTGTATAGGCATATTATATCGTAGGATTAATTTTTGTACCAATCAGACGTCAACTTCCTGTTTAACGGGTACTTTATTTTTAGCCAAAATTTTCAAACAAATTTCCGTCAAAGATTTCTCAGCAACTATTTATCGCAGATGCTTGAAATTTTAACACACTATTTTTTTTGGCATGCCATATGGTAGGATATATTTTTGTATCAATCGGACGTCAACTTCCTGTTAAATAATGACTTTGTTTATTTTAGCCAAAATTTTCAAACAAATTTTCCTCAAAGATTTCTCAGCAGCTCTTTATCGCAGATGCTTGAAATTTTAACACACTATTTGTTTAGGCATGCCATATTGTGGGATATATTTCTGTACCAATCGGATGCCAGCTTTCTATTAAATGTCGACTTTGCTTATTTTGCATATTCACATCAGAGCGGGGGTATCACTAGTGAGCATTGGCTTACAGATATCTTGTTGTGTAGGAGGCTTCCCCAGACCATCAATGACAACACAATTGGAACTAACTCTAGAAAAAGTACTATCACGCAAAATTACATTGTTAGCCCTTTGCTCTAGCCATTAAAGGAACATCCATTGGTTCTTAAAATAACAGCCACAGCCTAATTCTGCTTACCCTGCACTATCTGTAAAGAGTTTCAGTGTATCTGATGTAGTCCACCCACTGCCTTGAAAGTATACCACCCCATTAAAACTATCCAATAATTCAATCCAGGTTTTCATATCTAAACGCATGAAACCAGATATCCTAATATGATGATTTGGTTTACTATTTCCATCATATCATTGTAAAACCTGCGGTTAAACGCTCTACTACCTGGTATAGCCTTGCTGAAAAAAATTAACTTGCCAACTAAAGATTGTAGCTCTGACAACTTAATTTTCTTCTTACCTTAGTGCTACCAAAAATTTTAACAGAGTAGAAAGTTATTATACTTTCTCCTGTTGAATAGAAATTTGCATTTTGACCGTGTCTATTTCCGGACCAAGAAACACTGAATTAGTAATTGGCGAAAATGTTTTCTCTGCGTCAAGGGTACTCCAATTCCAATTTCCGAACAGAACTCCTCAAAATTTTGCATAATTAATTTACACTAACTAGCACTTCCTGTGAAGATGAAATCATCTAAGTAATGATCAATGGTCTTGAAGCCTGATCTTTCCTTAGCTAACCACTCTAAGAATGTGGAAAACATTTCGAATAGTTTAAATGAAATAGAACACCCAAATGGCAAGCACTTATCAAGATAGAATTTACCTTAAAACTGTAAACTTAATAATTCAAAATCCCCTGGGAATATCCTAAATAAACGAAAGGCGCTTTTTTATATCAGATTTTGCAATAATTGATCCTCTCCCCAATTGACTTATTGTTTGAATTACTGTGTCGATTGATGTGTATTTTACTCTCGTGTGAATATGGTCAACGTTGTGGTTAACACTTGCAGACGGTGGGTATGAAAGGTGCAATACCATTCTACAACCGCCATCAGCTTTTGGAACAACACCTATGGGGGACACACATTAAAGTTTAGCATAGGGGAGACTGAAAATGGCCCGCCATACGCCATTCCGTAATTTCCGTATCTATTTTTTCTTGTAAAACTTCTGGATGCTGATTTGCAGACACTAAATTGCAATTAAAAATTGGAATCCGGGGACCCTTGTATTTCAATTTAAACCCGTTTACCCTCCCTTAAAGTATGTGCTGCATCTGTATCTTGGTAATTAATTAAATGTTCCAGTATTTGTCGTGTCTTTAGTGGAGAAACGCCCAGGGCCTATTTGTCTTGACTGGTGTGTAACATGGCTTGACTGTGGTGTAACATGTCTTGACTGTGGTGTAACATGTCTTGACTGTGGTGTAACATGTATTGACTGTGGTGTAACATGTATTGACTGTGGTGTAACATGTCTTGGCTGTGGTGTATATTGTCTTGACTGTGGTGTAACATGTATTGACTGTGGTGTAACATGTCTTGACTGTGGTGTAACATGTATTGACTGTGGTGTAACATGTCTTGGCTGTGGTGTAAATTGTCTTGAAAGTGGTAAGACTTACCTTGTTGATAGGTGGACTGAAACTGAGACGGTCTAAATGTAATCCTTCTCCCCAAAATGACCAACCATTTTGGTGTGAAGGAGTTTGAGTGTCCAAGCAGCGAATTAATGGATGTTTATTGTTACATCTGATGCATTGGTGCAGATAAGCACAATAGATTCTACTACAAGAATCTTTAACTCTGATTTTAAAAAAAAATTAAAAAAAATTAAAATTAACTTTGTAGTTAAAGTCAAAGCACTAATTTGGCGAAAATGATGGACGATTTGTATTGGACTGGATCATGGGCGTCATATCACCAGCCACAATTCGCTATCTATTGCCCCCCCCCCCCCCCCCCCCCCCCCCCCCCCCCCCAGCTATTTGATGGGTTAATTGCCTCTGAAGCCTGTATTGCTCATCATATGTGACCCAACCCCGCGATTGTTCGGTCTCCAGCCTGACATCATGCATGTACGAGGGTTGTTCGGAAATTATTGAGACATTTTCTCTTATTCTTTCAGTAAATAAGATGAACTCTTGAAATTTTACCAAAACGTTAATCAGGATAGAGTTTATCAATGTGAAAAGTTTCTTGTTCATGGCATCAATAGATCATTCCTAGTAAGCTGACCAACGTGCCTTCGTCCTGTAACCCGGCGCAACCGCAAACTTTTCTCGACGTCATTTTAACGCTTCTTATTGCTCCCCTGTTTTAAACACCTTACAAACGAACTGAAATAAGAATTATTCTTTATTTCTCATCTTTTGTTTTAATTTCAAGATGTCATCATTACATTTTCTCTCATTCTTGTTTTTTAGAGAGAAAATCGAGTTATTTTTACCCGAAAGTCTAATTCCTGTGAATGTCTCCTGCAGTCATTTTTTTTTTACATATTTTAGAACTGTTGACAACAGTTAGTGTGTCAAAAGTTTTTAATTAATCCCTTTGGCCTAATTCTAGTTAAACAATCAGTGAAACAAAATATGATGAACTGAAGTTCTATACCTTGTCTTGTCATCGTATAGATTTTTTACGCAATTGCGTGGCTTTAATTAAAAGGTCTTCTTCTGAGATTTCCACCAGTTTAATGGTTTTCGTTGCGCCGCCTTGACGTCAAAATTCAATGTAAAGTCGTTGTCAGATTTTTATTGTTTGGTAAATATATGTGTACCATATCCGTATTTCAACTCGAACATCAGTGAAACTTAATCAACAGTTTGTCGCAAAGAATAGCAAAATGAACATATTTAATTTGATTTCTTTTACCAATAAGTGTAATTCTACGGACACTTATGAAGTAGATATTTAAGTTGTTTAATCTCCGAGTTCATGGCTGCGCCGGGTACCCCGACCACCGACTTGTTTATCTACTATCGTAAACAAAATATTAAATATTCTTCAAATATTATTTTGTTTTATTATTTGTTGGTGTTTCTTCAGTGTCTATGCTAATTTTCACCAAAATTCGTCACTTAGAAAAGAAAATAATTGATTTGTCTCAATAATTTCCGAACAACCCTCGTATTTGAATAGCTGATGTGTTTTGCAAAGGGATTATTCTAGAAGGGAAGTAACTAGTATAAAATCACCCGTTAAACCCCAACCCAGTCGTACAAAAATTTTACGGCCAATAGTTACTGAGATAAATGCGAATATCTGAGACAAGCTCCAATATGCGATATTATAATATAACAAAACTAGTATTCCATATTTTAAGAGAGAGATAAAACAAATCTTTATACACATGTATACAAAATATTGATATTTCAAACAAAACACGTAAACGTTCATTGAATAGTCGCAAATTGTATACAAAATATATACCTGTTCAGTTTTACTTACAGAGCTTGACTAAAGTGATGTGCATGTAAATACCAAGATCCGGGGTTTTTTTTAATTTCATGTTTACAATGAACAATTGACACAGATATGTGTGGAAAGAGAAGTAGTAGAGACATATTAGTATGTTGCGATGGGACCAGCTGTTATTCTAAACAGATGCTTAAATGTAATTATATGTAATAGTATTATATGTAGTCAGAATATAGGTCCTAAGAGCTAATGTTTATTATTTGTAAAACCCGACTTATCTTGTCTAATCTGACCTAGTCTATGGTGTAAATCTGTCTCTTTTGTATTCAACTTTATTGCTATACGTGTACAAGGACCCCACTGAAAATAAGCTTTTTCACAAGCTTTTATGGGCTATCTTTCGTTAATATCATCTGTAAAATCATTACATACAATTGATACTTTATTTTATTTTTTGATTATCTCAACATTTTAAAAGAAATATTAATTTAAGCACGATTCTATTTTTACATATATTATTTTATGTACAATATTCTATAAAACGGTTGCTAATGGTGTTTACATGGTGTGAACTCGCTTAACCTTTAACGTTATTTGTCTTTATCACCCAGGACCCGTGACAACACATTCGGCGTGTTTGAAATAGAACCATTTTAACAAGACCTTGGAGTTTTGATTGGACGTAGCTATCTATCTCTTGCGCCAAAACAAGTTAAAAATGACGCGGTTTCAAACGAAATATGCACCGAATGCGTAGTCTTTGCTCAAAGGCCAGACAAATCTTGTTGATTTCAAAGAGCCATGGCTGAGTAGCCAGCAATGAAATAGACAGGCCTGCGTCACATTGCTGTTTGACACATCTACCCAAAGTCCAAGCTTTTGTTAAAATGGTTGTAACAATATACTAGTACGTCATGAACTTTATTGATGCGAATACATTAATACTTGTTAGGTTTTTTTAATAGATTTTATTATGTATAATTGCTAAGTTTTCCATCAGCTGGTTAGAATTAGGCGATAAACAATGTGACATGATATGTAAACGAGTAATTTTATTTACCTTTTTAGTGAAAAAACTATCATTTATGCGTCATTTATTACAATTAGAAACAATTCACTCTTGTTTTAGAATTATCAGAATTACATTTTATGTTCTTTAAAGAACTGCATGACAGTAGACTGCTGACATTATATAAATAGTGCCTGTTTGGGAGGGTAACAGTTGAAATTGACACCCCGAGAAAACCATTGTCAACCGACGCGAAGCGGAGGTTGACAATGGTTTTCGAGGGGTGTCAATTTCAACTGTTATCCTCCCAAACAGGCACTATTTATTTTGTTATACTGAATGTCTTTTTTAAAATTTTTAAGAAAATTTTACTGCTTTTATATAGGAATAACGTGAATTCTACAGCGAACCGTACGCGCATAATTTTCGCGCATGTAACATTTTTTAATGTTACCCGTTGCCAAGTGCGTTGCTAACGCTGAGGGTAATAGTAAATATTATTAACTGCGTCTTAACCAATCAGATTTCAGTATTTAACATGAAAGTATAACAATAACATATGTCAGCAGTCCACTGTCATGCAGTTCTTTAAAGAACATAAAATGTAATTCTGATAATTCTAAAACAAGAGCTCTTTGAAATCAACAAGATTTGTCTGGCCTTTGAGCTAAGACTACGCATTCGGTGCATATTTCGTTTGAAACCGCGTCATTTTTAACTTGTTTTGGCGCAAGAGATAGATAGCTACGTCCAACCAAAACTCCAAGGTTCTACTTCAAACACGCCGAATGTGTTGTCACGGGTCCTGGGTGATAAAGACAAGTAACGTGAAAGGTTAAGCGAGTTCACACAATGTAAACACCATTAGTTTGTAATGAAAAACTGCAAATTGACTTTTAAATTTTTAAACAGTTAACCAAGTGTAGTGACGTGCCTCTCTCTCTCTCTCTCCTTTCACAAGAAGGAGAATTTGACAAAATTCTTTGACAAGCTGAAAGAGAAAGGTACCTAAATGCGTTTGTGTAATTTAAAGGCTTCTGAATGTAAAGATGAGCTAAATCTCTGAAGTCATTTTGAAGGTAAATGGTCTAAAGATGGAATGCATGCGAAATTAAACAAAACAAAAGATTCATTAACAACTTTATCAACACCTGTTAAAACAATAATAATTTTAAACAAAATGAACTTTCAAAACATAAAGCACTTTGTTTTTTAACTGGCTAATTCATCACAACATAAAGTGATAAACAATTATTTACATACGGACATGTATAAATAACAAATGAGACATACATGCACCTGAAATATTTATATATGAGATTTTTATGTTTCCAATATTGTCAGTTAAGCAGTATGACAAGACAGTACAGAATATGTTGGGATAGCCGAAAATACAAATAGCCGAGTGATTGCATAATAATATTACGTTAAACGACCAAGTTAATAATCCTAGTCTTCTTCTAAGAATCAATGATCATATTCAGATAACTTCTTACCCGTTATACACAGACACTTTTTAAAGTTAAATTAAATTGTAATTTTCCCCCATAATTAAGGTCTTCCGTTTCCAACGGAAGACCTTATAGTTTTCGTACGATTTCTTATTATTATTAAGGTCTTCCGTTTCCAACGGAAGACCTTCTAGTTTTCGTACGATTTCTTATTATTATTATTATTTTTTTCCACAAATTTTGTGCACGCGATTTCTCGAAAACTATTCGACCGATTTTAATCATTTTTTCACACAAGATGGGACATGATGTAAACTTCATACATTTTTGAGATTTTTCCTGTCGTCACTTCCGGTACCGATTTATCGACCATTTTGTACATTTTTACGACCTATTTTGTGCAGAGCTGATCTCAGAAACTATGAGAGATATGACTATGAAATTTTCAGTATATTTAGTCTATAGTCTGAAGTTGTGCACTATTATGTTGTTTTACGCCAGTGGCGCCATTTCTTGGAGCTCGCCTGGGCTCGAAAATTGAGTACAAATTTTCATTCAAAATTTTCACACGTTTTGATCTGTATCTTTTTATCAGTTGATATTTTGTTAAAACATATATAACAAAAGTGGTAGATAATCATAAGTTCTTTCCAACAAATTCAAAAAATAGGGGCTGTCCCCTTTTTTTAGGGGCCAAGGCACTCGTAAACTCTATTACAAATAACTTAAAAATGATAAAGATTTTGTAATGCATTATAGAAGCAAAGTTGTTGATCGTACCAATATCTATTTAAAAAAATCATTGCCACGCCCATTTATTACGTAATAAGGGATTTTTAGGGGCCAAAGTACTTTAACTTTGACGAAAAATAACTAGAGAAGTATACATATTTTGTTAGACATCATAGAAGAGAAAATGTTTGAATAAATGATTTAAATTAATTCCACTTATCAAAACACGAATTTCTGTCCCCATTAAGGATCTAGAGGGCTGGCCCCTAAAATATTCAATCATTTGTATCTCAAAAATGATCAACAATTTTACATGGATGTAAGAACAAAAAATGTTTGTATTCTCAAGACCTTTGCAAAGAAATCAAGAAAAAGGGGCTGGCCCCTTTTTCTAGGGGCCAAGGCACTCGTTAACTCTATTACAAATAACTTAAAAACGATGAAGATTTTGTAATGCATTATAGAAGCAAAGTTGTTGATCGTACCAATATCTATTTGAAAAAATCATTGCCATGCCCATTTATTACGTAATTAGGGATCTTTAAGGGCAAAAGTACTTAAACTTTGACGAAAAATAACTAGAGAAGTATACATATTTTGTTAGACATCAAAGAAGAGAAAATGTTTGATTAAATGATTTAAATTGATTCCACTTATCAAAACACGAATTTCTGTCCCCATTAAGGATCTAGAGGGCTGGCCCCTAAAATATTCAATCATTTGTATCTCAAAAGTGATCATCAATTTTAGATGGATGTAAGAACCAAAAATGTTAGTATTCATGAGACCTTTCGTATAAAATCAAGAAAAAGGGGCTGGCCCCTTAAATTAGGGGCCAATAGACTCATAAACTCTATTATTCATACGTTAAAAATGATCAAGATTTTGTAATGCATTATAAAAACAAAGTTGTTGATCGCAGCAATATCAGTTTGTAAAACTCATTTCCAAACCCATTGAAAACGTATTTAGAGATTTTAGGGGACTAAAATCCTAAATCTTTAATGTGCTGTATGTTAAAAAGCAAAACTCTTTGTTAAGTATTTTAAATGATATTGACAACCGTATACATTATCTAAAAGGAAGTGGTTGAGGGAGAATTCTGAAATTTCATTGATATTTTAATCGAATCGTTTAAAAAATTGAACGGAAGACCTACTCGTTACTCGTAACGAGATCGTATCTAGTTATTATTATTATTTTTTTCCACAAATTTTGTGCACGAGATTTCTCGAAAACTATTCGACCGATTTCGACCATTTTTTCAGAGAAGATGAGTCTTGATGTAAACTTCATACGTTTTTGAGATTTTTCCTGTCGGCACTTCCGGTACCGATTTATCGGCCATTTTGTACATTTTTACGACCTATTTTGTGCAGAGCTGATCTCAGAAACTATCAGAGATATGACTATGAAATTTTCAGGATAGGTAGTCTATAGTCTGAAGTTGTGCACTATTATTTTGTTTTACGCCAGTGGCGCCATTTTTTGGAGCTCGCCTAGGCACGAAAATTGGGTACGAATTTTCATTCAAATTCTTCATACGTTTTCATCTGTATCTTTTTATCAGTTGATATTTTGTTAAGACATATATAACAAAAATAGTAGATAATTAAACGTTCTTTCCAACAAAATCAAGAAAAAGGGGCTGGCCCCTTAAATTAGGGGCCAAGACACTCGTAAACTCTATTGCAAATAACTTAAAAACGATCAAAATTTTGTAATGCAATATAGAAGCAAAGTTGTTGATTGTAGCAATATTTATCAGCTAAAATCATTTTCACACCCATTTATGACGTAATTAGGGATTTTAAGGGGCCAAAGTACTTAAACTTTGATGCAATATATCTAGAGAAGGAGACATATTTTGTTAGGCAATGTAGAAAAGAAAATGTTTGCATTGATGATTCTAATCAATTCCACTAATCAAAACTCCAAAGTCTGTCCCCATTAAGGATCTATAGGGCTGGCCCCTAAAATATTCAATCATTTGTATCTCAAAAATGAACAACAATTTTAGATGGGTGTAAGAACAAAAAATGTTAGTATTCGTGAGAACTTTCGATTGAACTCAAGAAAAAGGGGCTGGCCCCTTAAATGAGGAGCCAAGACACTCGTAAACTATATTACAGATAACTTGAAAACAAGCAAGATTTCAAATATCTTTGGTACTTAGCCTTTTTTACAAAATTGATACCAGCGAGATTTTAGTCACTGTAAGTAATTGAGACACAAACTTTTATAAATGATAGACAATCGATTGAAGATATATTTAACGGGTTTTCTTTTGTCAACCGTCACTTCCGGTACTCACCAGAAGAGTTCAAACAATTCATTTTTTTCACAAGTTTAACTGATTATCTTTGGTGTTTCATCTGCTATGATTAACAGTAGTGTACACTAAACATATGTATAAAAAACCCTAGCTTTTATTTTCATAAACCTCTTTTGTTCGTCCGTTTTCGGTCTCGAGACAAAAAACCTAGATTCACCAAGATCGCAGATTTGGCAGAGAATATCGATATTTCATCGTATCATATGAAAACAAAATCGGACGGAAGACCTACTCGTTACTCGTAACGAGATCTAGTTGTACTTATTTTCAGTATAATCGCAACTTCTCGGACCTTTCCGGCAGAGCTCGGGAAAAAACCACGAATATAATATATAGACGTCCATGACAACTCCCTGTTTTATAAAACTTGATCTACACAACACATTTTACGACCTGTTGAGATGTGAGCTATACTTTATTAAAGACAAAGATATTCCATAACATGTACAACTTAGGCGACATAAAAGGCAATCAATCACTATTTTGTCTGTTTATGGAAACCGACAACGACTCCGTTTTATTAAATTTGAACATCCGGTAGTGTTAATAAATGCAATCTGTTTTTCCGAGCTCTGACGGAAAGGCCCGAGAAGTTGCGGTTGATTTTCAGATCTTGCCTTATTTGCAGATCACGGCAATGAAAACTTAATAAACCCTGGAAGATTGATTAAGTGGGTTGATAACTCCCAAGGGAACAATTCTTTTGCCGATATATACCACTGATTTGGCAACGGAGAATCTTTTCCTTTCTACAAATATATTTGCTTTTTCATTCACTTCACCTCCTGACCACGATTATTCAGTCTTGTAATAAAGATCAATTTCCAATGATGTTTGAGGATTTTTTGGCCACCTTCTGCATTTGATCCCAATGGCGAGGAAATACATAATTTAATTTGACGCTACAAATGTGATAAAGAACATTATCATATATATATTTAACAGGGCCGTACGTAGTTGTAAAGCATGGCACAAAACTTAGCAAAAAAGTGTGACATTAACAAGATATATATTACAGGAACGTTATATCATCGCGCTCGTTGATTTTTGTGTTTTCATCATCAGTTAAATATTTCCGTGATTTTTTCATGTTCCATCAAGTAAAAAAAAATTCTTAACGCTTCCCCATCAAGAACGATATGGCTGTTGAGGTCCTGCATTTTAAAATCTTAAATACACTTCAAGAATAGTGTTACGTGGTATATATATTTTACAAATTACATTGTTTAAAAAGAAAATGTTTTAACGTATTTATGCTTATTTTGAACGGAAACAGTTTTGTAAGTTTATATATACCAATTGTAAAATTCATCTTCATTAGAAGTATAGTGATTAAAAGTCTTGAAATTCTAGATGTATAAACTTTTTCAAATATTTTGGATGGTATTTTCCAATGTTTGAAATTTTTTGTATATTGATAAAATTTGCAGGTTTGTCATCGATGCATAATTAATAATGTTGATTTGCAGTAAAATTACAAAAAATTTCAGCAATATATATCAAGTGGGAAAGTATCAGCACGTAAATAATTTACATAGAAGTGAGCACAAAAATTTGTAAAATGATCATCACAACTACAGTGACATGGAGGTGTAAATATTATTCCCCGTATTTTTGCCAGATTTAAACTCAATCGAATTCGTTTTTAATTACATAATAAAATATGCAGCATTTTCAATATCAGAGTGTCAATTTCAGTAGAATAGCACCATGCGATGCGTAGTAGATTGCATTCCTCGGAATGTCGATTTTTGTTTTCCCTACACACTGTAAGGAAACGTATTTTTTCTCCAATGTCGCCACCTTCATATCCGTCATGAATCACCAAAGAATGCATTTTATTGCTTAAATATTGACGATGATGCTTTCTTTAAAAACAAAATCGGAAGATATCACAGTTTCTATTTTAATCACAAAGATTAGAATGTATCAAATGCATTGTATTTTAGAAACAATTATGTCTGAGACCCTTTTTATATAAAGTAAAACTTTACCACGCAGTCTAAATAAAAAGTTCGATCACAGGAAATATAATCAAAATTTTTTGTCAAATTCACTGCATTTTAGCAACCATTTGTCTCAGTCCTTTTTATATAAATAAAAGCTTACCACACAATCTAAATAGATATTCTAAAAAGTTAGATACATGTAATTAAAAAAAACAATCACAATTTCTTTGCCTCTTGCTGTGTTTCTTTAAAATGGTATCACTTGAAATATTATGATGCAATGATCAAGTGTTTTGTTTTAACTGTAAATTAAACGTTTCTGTTAATGTTAATTTTCGACAATAATGTAATAAATGTGAACATCTGCATTTATGAAGATTAATGAAACTCCAATGTAAAATAGTTCTTTGAAGAAATAAGAAACGATGCAACATGCAACTGTTTCTTATACAGATATAATGCGTATCAGAATTATTTAAATTTAAAAGTAATTGATGCATAAAATTCATTTATTCACAACAAAACACTGAAAATGTATAAGCTTACGTTTAAATATATGATTACAGCATGGATAAGAATGAATGAGATAACAAAAGCTCAGGTAAAGTTAAGTCCCTACTCAATTAATCTTTTTTTCTTAGGTCATTAGTTTGATAGCTTATTTTATTAAAAAATCCAAAATGAATGACTTCTTAACTATTTACTTTTCTTATCAGAATCTATAAATATATATTCCTTTTTATATACTAATAACACCTTTTAAGCCAATTTCATTTTTTGCAACTTTAAATACATTTTTTACACGTTTTTTTTAAATAAACATTTAGATCAAGTATTATGCGAAAAACACATTACATATGTAATTATTATTGAAAACTAATAAAAAAATTTTAAGGGAAACAATACCAAATAAGAAAGTAAAAACAATTACAAAATTTGATATCTTAATATATGTTGGTAATTTGATTATTAACTGTCTTACTATTTTCTTAAAAATTTATATTTATTTCGTTGAACTTGGAAAGCTAAAACAAACACAGGAGTTAACACGCTTTTATTCAACAAGCAAGTACCTCGATATATGAGGAAGCATCACTACATACTGAAAGACAACATATTAGTAAACTGATATAATTTTGGAATAGCTGTAACACCAGACGCTGTATTGTGCACTCTTACGATACCAATTTTCTCTCAGAAACAATTCAAGTCCTGTATATTCAACTAAATAATTCCTTGTTGTATTGAAACAAAATTGAAATTTTGAAGTTCAACGTAAATGTTACAAGCTTTGGGGATGTAGGGTGTTTGTAATGATCAAATAATTGAAATAATGAGTGTAGTATCTTTTAAATTGCTCATTTATCTGAACTTGTTTACCTCAGATTATGATAAATGACATGGGAAAATTTAGATATTACTAATTGTGCTGAAGCAAAGTTGCATATCGGTTAACAATTGCTGACGGAAAACAGTCAAAATAATGTATTTGTAACATACATACTAATTATGGTACAAAACTGAATAGATAATTTATCTGAAATCGATTTTCGATTTGGCCTCTAATTTGTTTCATGTGTAGCAAGTCATGTATCAATTGATTTCTTATTAGATAATACAATTCTTGTTTCTAACCGTTGTTTCTAATTTGTAATATAAAATGTACTTCCTCTCACGATTTATTGATCTTGAAGCAAGTTGAAGAGTTTAATTTTTAGCTAGTTTGTAAAACTTCACAGTTGAAATTAAACACTTTTATATAACCATTAATTATTGACTTAAAATGCCCTTCTAGAAATCATGTATTAATAACTGTTGCTTTTGCAATTGCAATATCGTTTTTATGAAACCTTGGCAATGTAAGTCCAATGTAAACACTTATGAATGCTTCATAACCTCTGGTGGGAGAAGCAAGGCAGCACAACATTAACGGGTATTGTTAGAAAACCTAAAAATTAGCGGCAAGTACAAGTTCAGAGACGTTTAAAAATTTATTGAATTCAAGCCTCAAAGTGGGTGGAGCCAAAATATAACTTTCTAACTGTGAGATTCTTGTATCTGAAGAAAATGCACATAGTCGTAGACAGATAAGTTAGTTGCTGATCTGTATATAGTGAGAGAACCACGGAAATTATATCCTGTTTCTTAAGATTGAACCTTACCAAAAGTAAAACATCCATAGAAAAGATATATTGAAAAACGAGGAAAAGTCGAAAACTTCGCTGAAATGTAAAAGACGAACGGACTTGCAGATAAAGAAAAAGGTACAATTAAATGGAAAGAGTCACAGAACGGTAAAATCTTTCAGCTCACAATTAGCATTGGCGACAAGGCGAGACAGGAAACACATCTCTATTTTAAAAAACAACTGACACCGAACAAGTTTCCAAGAGATCAATCTGGTTAAAAGGATCGATTA
Source organism: Magallana hongkongensis (assembly GCA_015776775.1). Classification (NCBI taxonomy): domain Eukaryota; kingdom Metazoa; phylum Mollusca; class Bivalvia; order Ostreida; family Ostreidae; genus Magallana; species Magallana hongkongensis. The sequence goes on along the minus strand of CM027472.1, from coordinate 12,170,197 downwards.
TAGAGATATTTAAGAAACAGACCGCTTGCGACTTAAAGGGTAAGACATGATTCCCGGAATACAGCATCGGTGTATCCTTCTACTAATTGTGGTTGGATTAATGGCAACAGGTAAGGTACTTGCACGTAACTAATGAAATACACATGTTTTTTAAACAAGGATGGAGAATATTTGATGTGATTAATCAAATGTGTTCTATGCATTTAATGTGTTTAGTGGTTTAAGAAAGGAAGATGTTTCAATTTAAAACAATAAACGTTGATAGAAAAATAGACTTAGATACGATTTGAGATCAATTTTTGTTATTCTTATGTATTGAATGATTGACCAAAATTGGAACGCTAGAAACCAAATTACAAGCATCACAAGCAATTACAATTACAAGCAAGATACAGAGGTAAGAAATCATTGTTCTGTAAACAAAGCTCGAGTCCTACATGTATATTTATTTACAAATAATTTAAAGTATTATCATAACCATTTTACTATTTCTTTTTTTGGAAAAAAAAGATAAACTGCCTCAATGTGTTCATAAATAATATTATCAACGAAAGATAGCACCATACAACACATATGTAAACAATAACAAGACTCGAGCTTTGTTTACAAAACTAAGAATTTCAAACTCTGTTTCTTGCTTGTAACTCGACCTTTGGCTTTTAAATTTAAAAAGAGGAATACAATACCCATATCTATTGTTAACCGATCATATACCCGCCTTGTTTTTGCATCGAATCTTAATAAGGGACAAAATAAAGCGTTTCTCTTCAATGTAACGTTTGGTAATAGGTTTTGAATATCATTTTTTCAATAGTAATATTCCTGATATAATCTGGAAACCTACTGCAATGTCCATTGATATACTGTCGATATTAGATATAAAATTGGATCCAGCAGCTTAAATGTGATAAAGAAATATGGAAGAAGGTATACATGTAACTTATAAAATGAGAATAAGCGTTCATTGAATTTTTTTTCGACCCTACGATACGGTATTTAATTCATCCGATCCATATTTGATTTGATTTTAATGGAATATCATTATTTAAACATCAACATATTAAATCATGATTGTCAATCTATTCCCACCTCCCGGACCACATTCGAAAATCGATTTACGGTACTTAAAGTACTCTAGAAATGGCCCAAATTGTCAAAGTAGACATTTTAATGTAAATGATTAAACGTGATATTTGCGTGAAAAGTTTCTGTTTTAACAATACGCAGTTAAATGTGTATCGGTATCAGTTTCTATAAAATGATGTACATATATTCCTGTATATGGCATAAAGAAAACGTAATATGTATTAATATATTTCCAATATAAACGATACCTAAAATGCTGATATTTTCATTCAATATACATACATTCCTATACAATTAACGTTGCTATTAAGTAAACATTGTGAAGAAAACCATGCCCATTATATCAGAATCAGCAAGCGTGTTCACGAAGCTAGCTTAGGACTATGGTGCATCCTAAGTACATCTTAGGATACGTCTAGGTATTAATTCTGTTTCTCGAAGCTCTCCTAACTTTAGGAACCACAATAACTTTGTATTAACTTCTGGACATCACTTAGCTTTTCTTAAGACCATTCTAAGGTTGAAAAATCACGTTTTTGTGGATATTGGGAGAGTAAAATAAGATAATATTCTCTACAGTTCCAGCATTTCCGACAAACCTCAAAATCCTAATCCGGAAGGGGGCATGTCATTTATTCTATCATGTACTTTTATTTTAACATAATGATGTGGAGAGGGACCCCTATCTCCCCCATTCTTCGTTGCTATATGCCAACCTGGGAGCTTTAACAAATTTCTTTCTTTTTCTTTTTTCCCCAAATATTGTCTCTGTTTGGCAAAAGAATATTATTCTCTTATTTTCAATATCTACACTAAGTTAGTTACATTCATCGCTTTGATCACAAACATTGGCCAAACAATTATACAAATTGCCATTGGCTAAAGGGTAAATCTACATCGCTTCATTCTGATAAATAACCTTTAAAAAATTATGTTGTAAACTGTATTTATGTATTTTCGAGATAAATTACAACTTTTTTGTTTAATCTGTATGTGTATTCTATATATTACAGATTAAAGGGAAATTGGTTGTGTTTTTTCGTGTAATGTTAAATTCTATAAAAAGCGCGTGCTAATCTATTACTTGAATGACAAGAGTATCAAATGTTGAGTAAAATTTACACTCAAAGAATACACATGTGTTGTCTAAATAATTATTTGCTTGCCAAAAGCTGCTCTGAGATATATTTTCATTATACAAAAAAGCAGTTATTTGGATTTCGGGGGGGGGGGGGTTTATAACGAAATTGTTATTGGTCACTGAAATATATCTAAGTAAATCTAAATGCATTTTCTTGAAAATGTAAACAAATGTAAAAAAAAAAAAAATTACATTTATACTGATTTATCCCTGCACAAGTCTTAATATACATTGATCTCTATAATATAAATCATTTTCGGTTCTGGCATAACTCAATATTTTGTATCAAGAGATCGTTTTAAAGAATGAAAATCTGCTGTATACATGCTCGCAAAGTAAAAAGATGAAAGAACTCAAGAACAGTTGTTAAGCTTTGAAGTTTATGTAGTTTTCGTAAAACACAAATCTCACTAGTTGTTTGTGGTGTAAATTGTTAAACTACATGTATGTGGGCTTACGAGAATCTCTTTAATCGAGAAACTGTTGATCAAGTTGGCTTAGAATTCATTGGGTTCCTATTTTTGCTCGCCTCAGCCTGTAACAATTACATATATCAGGTTCGCTTTACGGCCCTGCATTTTAAACCGGGCTGGGTATTACCCACAATTCTATAGAACATGTGATCCTGTGTGACGTGGTAGAATCGAGCCATTTTCTCAGGTGTGCGGTCGTGTTGCAAGAGGGGCGCACAATTCATCTACTAGCATGTCTATGCATATAGCTGCTTGACTTCATAACACAGGCACGGAAAACAGACCGTGGTGAGTACTGTACAGTGCATTCGATATGTATTCTTGTTATTTTGCATATAAAGTAAAACTTTGTCGTTCAACTTATTTCTAAATATAGCTTGGCTAGCATTCACAAAACTTACCTGTGTTGTTCACTCAGGTGTGGAAGTGGAGAGAAAGTTTAAATACCCCATTCTTATTTCTATCGATAACTTTAAACGCCTTTTGTATTTTTATTTTTCGTCTCCTTTTAAACGTTTTTTTTTCTACTGTGGAGATATTTTTACCGTCTTCCTTGGAAGACGGTATAAAGAGTTGAAATAATTTACAGTCTCCGGGTTATGCATTTCCTTTCCTTTGTGATTGGTAGAAAATACACGATGTGAAAATTTACATTTATTTTATTGGTTGAAATACTGTTCGGCGCAAGGGAGATAATTTTCTGGTGATCTTTTTCATGAACGACTTAACAAATTTCGTAGATTTCAAATCTTAAAAAGGGAGAAAACGAAAAAGCAATACAAATTGCTATGAATGAAATTCAGCCTTTGGTTTTCAGGTCCAACTAGTGAAAGAAACATTCTATAATATCTATTGAAATTATCTGGTTTTCTTTTAGCATTGTTTATTCAAAATTTATACAAAATTAAAAAAAAATTAATGCGGTATGCCTAATATCGGTAAAGTTATTTGCACCTTAGATAGATAAATGCAGTGGTCTAACTTTGATTTTATAAAAATAATACGAGTCTACGACCCTACCTAAGATCTCTTTTACCCTATAGTCGATCTCAACTTACAAGCTCGGGTAAGCAGTTCTCAATTTTAGACACGCAGGTTTAAACAACACATGACATAAAATGTTCCACTCGCCATGCTATGTAGAGGAAGGTGACATTTATATAAAAAGAATTAAACTGTCTTTGATAACTAATTGCTGTTTAGGGTTTGTTCTAAAGACGGTCAGCTTATTAAAAAAAGCTAAACTTGTTTGGTAAAATGAATTTAATGTGTTGGGTGGAAGTGAGTTCCCGTAAGAGGAAGCCATATTGCTTTAAACTTTGTTTACACGTTACCATGCATATGTATTTTAATCATTATAGACAGCTATAAGATAGTATATACTATAGTAATATAATAATGTTGCCTATGGTTGTTGCCTACATGGATTTATATCCTATGCGTTTTGAAACAGTTGATTTATTAGTATTGACTTTGTAGCGTTGTGACAGTGGTCGATGAGCATGATGTAGCACACGTTTAGATCCCAAAGGACTGTTTCACTACCACGCCACACCACAACCAGTTCTAGGACTACAGCCCCAGAAATTGTTATGAAGGTGGACTTGTGATTGTGTTTATTGAACCATCAGCGCTGACGTCCGTATCTAGATGTCGATGGTTGAGATAAGTGGAATCCTATAGCGATAGGACTAGTGAACAAGAGGTGTTCTTGTGAACGTTTGGCAACATAGATTATATATAATAACAGTATAATTGTGTTTGAAAATTGGAAATTATAAGTAAGATCATTTAGCTGTCTATTATTGTGAAGAAGGGGATTTAATTTTTGGGGGTTTAGATTTAAGCATTTAGTTTTTGAACGAGAGTAAGTGTGTGAGTGAGGGTGAAAGTGAGTGAGAGTTTGTAAATATTTTCCATTGATTTATTTTTTTGGTAAATAAATCCATTAATTGAAACTGTCTTGAGTGCTATTTGGAGATCGCCTGGCTCAACCACGTTACACAGCCTAAGGCTCGAGTGAGCTTTTCTAATTAAATTTTAATGTTGTCCGCCGTCGTTGTCAAAGTTGTCGTTCTAAACCTTTTACATTTTTTTCTTCAAAAATCCCATGGACCAACTTTAACCAAATTTCGAACAAAGCATTATTGGGTGAAATGGATTCAATTTTGTTCAATTAAAGAACATTGCCTTCTTTAAAGAGGATATAATTTAGAATGATATTTTTTAAATAGATTTTAAATATCATGAAATAAATGACAATAACAAACCGTGAACCATCTCAAAAATCCATAAAACGAAATACAAATTCAAAACAGAGCAAGACGGACCTCAAAATAGATAGAGGTAGGATCAGGTCCTATGAGGAGTGATCATCCTCTGCTGACCGGTCACAACCGCCGTGTGCTCTTTCTCGTAAATGTGAAAAAAAAATTGGAAAAGCCCGAAGACAATTATGTGATTAATTATGGTCTAACAATTAGTATGAAAAACGTCAGTCAGCATGCGACCAAGTTGAAGATTGTATTTGCTGACAAGGTCGTTGTATCGACCATACAACTTACAAAAAGATGGCTTCAAACGAGACTGTTGATAGTCTTGTTTTATCAACTTGTCAGTAGCTTCATTCGTCTTAAAAACTGTTCATACGAAGAGCATGCCCATGCGTATCGAATCAACCGAGAAACAAAAACACCATATGCAGGTGATGAAGGTATATTGCTACATAAGTAAGGAAAGTTGACTATCGAAAAATTGAAGTCATCGCGTTTATCATAAAGTATTGTTGTTAGGTTACCATGTCCATGTCCAGTAAAATATCCAAATATAAAACAGATGATGCAGACTCTGTGGTATCTTTTATTTCAAGTTCACTGTGATATATCGAGTCAACGTAAGTATGGAAATAACAATTGTTAATTGATGATACATCGTCGATATAACTGAATGTTGAGTTGGGGGCCATAGCGAGTGATTTATTTTTTACACTTTCAAGATTTTGAATAAATTCTGCTTCATAAGAATACAAAAATAGATCTGCTAAAATCTTTAAAAACTATTTTACCAGAAAAGCTGGCTCTTGTGTGGAAGCATTCTCAGGTATTGTAGATTCAAGTTTGCTCAAATCATAATCCCCATGTCTTGGGCACGCAGTCAGCGCATTGAACAGTGAATGCGAGATGAAAACTCGGAGCAAGTTATGGGCATTCCACTGGGACGCAGTTTTACGCCGCAGGAACTCCGTAGAAACGCCTCAGCTGTCATCAGGACGGCGTGACATATTTCATGAAATATTAATCTTTATATTTTTTCTTGCGATCTCACGGCGATTCCAGAATTTTTTGGGAGTTAATTTTAATCAACTCTCCTATGCAGTTACTCTGGCAAACCGAAAGTGAAACAGTGTTTGGACCTAAGCACAAATCATCACCGCTGACAAGACGTAGATCTTGAAAATAATAGATTAATTCGGTGTCCTGTATGCTCTACCATTGTTTTTTAAAAGAAACGTATTTATAAATACCTTGAAAATAGTCAGATTTTATATAGTGCGAACAATTTAATTGTTTTTGTAGTTGTATGTATTCCTACGCCAGAGTTCAATATAGTCTCGTTCAACCAGACGCTCGGCTGTCTCCGTAAATCTCCGACAAGCAGAGGGTCTCTCTTGGTAGTCGGAGATTAACGGAGACAGCCGAGCATCTGGTTGAACGAGACTAAGAGTTCAATATTGCTTGGATCCAGACGTGTACAATTTTTAGACACATTTCGATTACTGATAACAGTTTGATGGAATTAATTCTATCTTTAAATATTACACAACGTGATTCATATGGGGTTTTCCCGAAATTCTTGTCGGAAAAGTTCGAGAATTCATATTATAAAAATGTGCGTAATTCAAATACAGATTAGAAACTACTTATCAGGCAAAATAACATATTGTTGATTTTAAAATTGATAATGATCAATAAAATCAACTCCCGACAGTACTTCAGTACTTTGATTAATAATTCTGTGGGAACACATCCTTGTATTATGGAGCCTTTATACGTCTGCAGTAATACAAGTACGTTTGCTTCAAAAAACTTAAACATAATCAAAATTACAAAAACATCTTCTTTTTTTTTCTTTTAGCTTTGGCGTGTAGTACAAATATGGTGGAAAAAGTTACTGATGAACAACTAACCGCGTCGAGTTTCTTCAGTAACAATGCTGGTACAAGAATTTATAGTGCCGACAAGGCAAGATTGTCCAGTATTGGTTGGAGTACTGTTAACAGCGCGATAAATCCATGGATACAGGTTCTTGTTAACTAGCATATAAAGCAACCAAAAAAAAAAGTAAAACACGTAAAAGTTGTGACTCAATCTAATGTGCAGTCAGAAAATACAGAAAGTTTACTATTGCATATATTGAAAAAGTTGATATCAGGCAATTTAACAAAATACCAGACGACTTGTTGGGGATTCGAAATACGATATTCGAGATTCTAAATTTGATATTCAATATCTAAATTGAATATCCAAATTTTACATGTGAACACTTAGCTGTATCCTAGCGCCACCAAACTGATCTACAAAAAGGTTATCGGTACATTTTTGTACATGCAAATAAATATTTATGGTATCTCTGATATTTATTGTTACAATTGTTACATAATGGTAAAATTAACTTTAATGAATCATTCCATCATATCGATACTACGGTGTACTTCGCGAGTTTTCTTTGTTCTATGTGTATTCTCTCGTGATATGTTTATAGTGTATAAATCACATGAAGGATATTTGAAAGAGAGAGAGAGAGAGAGAGAAAGAGAGAGAGAATCAGATAAAGAGTGAGTGACAAAGAGAAAGGCGGATGAAGAGGCAGGTATATACTAAAACAAAGTACAGAAAAAGGGATATTGATGTGATATAACTTCCGAATTGAAATGTATCATGTGTTTAGCTAATAAGGTGCCTTCGCTTTCAACCAATCAGTGATTAGCGTATACCCAATAGAAATGTTGTATGATTAGAACAATCGGTGAGAATATAATGTCAAAAGATAGATAGATAGATAGATAGATAGATAGATAGATAGATAGATAGATAGATAGATAGATAGATAGATAGATCTTATTTTATGACTGTTCGCCGGAAGACGGTCCGTTATTTGAGATACATTTAAATATTGTAACTGCATTTTTGCGGGATAGTTCTTTTAATATTAACAGAATTAATATTATGCTTATTTTTATGAATGGCGAGTAAATTTGCATGTAGAAATATGTTTAAATGCCTTTTAAAAAGATCATTTCTTTTTACTCGTAAGTGTAAAGTACGCCATCCTTAGTAGATTGTCGTGGTTGACGCGTTTTTATCGAGACTATAATCTATTCGGGAAATTTCGGTGTTCTTCATTCTTTTCAAAGATCGGTAGACGTGACACTCTAAAAGACCTGGGGCTCGTAACATAAAGCGTGCTAAGATTTTGACTTAAGTAGGGTCATAAGTAGGACTTAGGCGGAATCTTAGGACATGCCTAAGTCCTACTTAAGTACGTCTTAGTCCGTAACATAAAGCAAACTTGGCAATGTCTTAGCTAAGTCATGCTTATGTTTAAAAGTCATTATGAATTGTCCATTTCTTCTACAGAATTTGGTTTAAACATTGATAGAAGTATTAGGTTTCGTTGATATTTTAGATATGATGGTAAAAGACTTTGTTTTATAAAATGTCGTTAACTTCAGCAATGTCAATGATCATGTTAAAATGTATATAACACAAGCTCATGGTGATATGTGTTCAGTGGATGTACGCAACATTTGTTTTCACCGACGTATTCAGTATTTTGTTGTAAACACTTTATATCGAGACAAATAGTCACTAGTCATGGCACGGAAACCGAACTAGACCAATATCGAAATCGGAACTCTAATCAAAGAAGTACAAAATAATAAGGATATTCTGAATTCCGCCTTCTCAAATATAGCCACAAGTTCCAGCAAGCAAAGAATATGGACAAGTATTGCGTCAAAGGTAACATACTTATATACCTATATTTTTTTCCCAAAGCAATACAACTTCATTTATTAATGATTACTAATTTGCTTAAGATACATGTATATTAATTAATCCCCAACAATTAGAGCATTATTTCTTTCTTGTTCTTTCTTTTATACTACATAAAAATACTAAAATAAATCACCTTAATTATTATAATTTCTATTATGAAAGGTCAGCGCTGTAAGCGGTGTGGAGAGGTCGGCGGAAGATGTGAAAAAGAAATGGAGAAACATTTCTAGTGACACAAAGAAGAAGTTATCAACTGCCCGTACGGAAGCCAGAAAGACCGGGGGAGGAGTGTCGGCGGGAGAACTGAGTCACATTCAACATAAAATAGCTGAGACTATGGGCCAAACAGCCATTCAGGGAATCCCCGGCGGATACGACAGCGCAGATTGTACGAGTACCATCACACAACCCGTTGAGCATGTCCACGGGGAGGATAGGTAAATTGCAACCTGTTATAATTAACGCCACAATTCTTTTCTATTCCATATAAGGTATAATTTTCCATATTAAGGTTGTCCTATACTCGGCACTAAATGGGCTCAACCATTAAAAGCTTAGCTTTAAAAGATAAATATACATTCTAGCAATACATATACAAAAGAAAATATGTATGTTTACATGCTAGTTTGTTTGTTATCACCTCTCAGACGGGTGTACCCCCTTGCGAAAGTTATTGACAATTATGAAATTTGCCAGACGTCCGTTTTTTCTAAAAATAATAACCAATTTTGGGAAAATTAGAACTAAACATACAAAATAGAGTATAAATATTTATTTAAGCCATATCTCATCAATAATTTTGCGAAAAATTTTGTAAGTAAGTACGCTTTATGGACCTGATGTATCAAAATAGAATACAAAAAATGCAATGCTAGTATCGCGTTTGGTAATTTTTTTACTATTTTATGGACTCAAACTTAAATTCATGGTGTTTATTCTATAGATTGACATCTAAGAAAAAAAATTTGGTAAAATAAATTATATGTTGACGGATTACTTTTCACGCTATAAGCTCTAAACCAAGTAGACCCTGACGAAAAAATCCGTAAAAATCACATTTTGCTACAGTTTTCTGCCTTGATCTGTCAACAATGTTAGATATCATTTAAACATTAATTAATTGACGATTGATTAAATTCGAAATAGCTTCTGTCTCTAAATTTAAACCGGTTTTAGTAAAAGAAAAAGAAAAATGAAAAATTCGGGGGGGGGGGGGGTCAAGACAAAGAAAATATAAGCATACCTGAGATCCTGGTTAATCAGAAACTTCGTTTTTCATTTTACTTTAACAGAATCGAGTTTCTCAACATTAATCATTTCTATCTCTCATAGAACACATATATTACCGTTCTAATTGCTTATTATTGCCATTGTTTACAACAGCGATGTAGAGCAAAATCAATACCGGGTATCAAAAACGCTTTGTAAAAGTCGAACCAATATTGTAAAATCCGTATTATGACGTAGTGCGATACTCGGACTACTTTAAGCATAATCTGAAACAGTTGTAAGTATGTTAAGCGATTACAACATTACATATGAGTCAAATTTCTTATGTACAGTGAGGTAGTGGAATATAAATCCAGTGAATCCACGCAAATATCTCATGTCCCATGCAGGAATAGGAAACGGAAGAGATCTGCCACCCCCGAGGCAGAGCAAAATCTCCTACAGATAGAAAAAGAAAGATTAGAGGTACACAATAGATATTGTTGACCTCCTATACAACCAGATATATATTGAAACAAAATGAGTCAATGTATTTTACATGCTGATAATTAATATAAAGTGTAAAAATTACTAGTTAATTTTTTCGACACATAATTTTAATTATATTCAAGTACGATTTTAAAAACGCACAATGTCTTATTAGATAATAATTATTATTTTATTACATTTCACATCATATGCAGGTAGAAAGGAAGAGACTGGAAATTGACGAAAGAAGACTCGAGTTAGAGGAGAGAAAATGTCAATTAGAGGAAGAAAGAGGCAAACGGGGTTATATTATTTGTGATGCCAACAGAGTGCCAAAATACTATGTATTACCAGCTGAATTCTCTAATTGCCAATAAAATCATCGTAATCTCAGCGCGAGATTTTGCCTTGTCTCTCTTCCATCATTCGCATTTCCATCGTAAACTACATGTATGTCGTCGTTGACATGAGCAGCTATCTCATTCTCAGGAAGAGGGATTGTTTTGTTAATGCACATATTGTGCAACACAGCTGTTGCAACAATAACCTGAAATTCCAGTACATATTATAAAGTATATTATTTGTACTGTATTATTTTATACAAGTAAACAAATACTATGATTTACAGCATGCAATACCTTGCATGCTTTCGTTGGATCGAATAACAGAGGCCCACCAGTTTTATCCAAACACCTAAATCTACCTTTCCACACGCCAAAACATCGTTCTATGGTGTTTCTAGCCTTTGCATGATATGTGTTGTAGCGAATTTCGCTTGGGGTAGATGGTTGTAAATATGGGTTTATCATCCAAGGTCTAAGTGGGTAAGCAGAATCTCCTAGAAGCCAACCTTCACCTATTTCACCTACATTTATATACATGTATATTATCGATATTATTAAATAAATACATACATAATGTATTTGATAGTGTATAAGTTTATGTAAAATTTACACTCTGCTTTTCAAAATAAGGATACTAAATTATGAAGTTTATTATAGCTATGAACGTGTTTAAGAACTTTATTAAACGTGTAATAAATTAGGAATCTATAAGCTTTCAAAACTTTTTTTATTAATCAAATAATAGAATAAACATACCACAATCAAACTTCGTTGAAAGTGCAGATTCTGTCCATATGAACGAATCATGTGAACTGCCTGGCCACTTCGCTACCTGAAGATAGAGAAAATGGGAGCAGACCATAAAATTATACTTAACCATCGCTATGAATGGCAGAACCGACACAGAGAAATGCAGTGCTTTCCCGTATATTATCGGTCAAGAAGGTACATGTAGAACATTTTCAATCCTATGACAATAGTTGAAGAAGATAGAGATAAAGTAGATGTACTTTTCCAAAAGTTTAGAGAGTACTTTGCTCCGAGAGAAAACATAACAGTGTGGAGACATAGATTTCATACTAGGGTCCAAGGGAAAACTGAAAATATAGACCAGTATGTTACTGACTTAAGAATCATATCTAAGAACTGTAGATTTGACACATTAGAAGATGAGATGTTAAGAGATAGAATTGTGTGGTGTACACTCCGAGAAAGTGACAGAGAGACTTCTCAGAGACAATGAACTTACACTCATCAAAGCATTGAGTATATGTCGTGCAAATGAAGAATCACAGAGCAGGATGAAAGATTTACAACAAGAACAACAGATAAGTGCTATCAAGAGTGATAACAAGAGGTCCATGGGCCACATCGCTCAGGTTGATGTAGTCATAATACAAACTATCTGGACAATGTACGATAATATATGTACATCCTGTATAAATAAAATTCATCCCCCCTGGATATTCTTTTGTTTATAACCATTAGTCCCTTTTCTAACAGGACGATTTTATAGTCATATCACAGTTCTCAAAAAGATCCTTAACAATTGTTTACATATGGGATATAAACCTACACCAAACTCTGAACCTTATTGTAAGGCCGAAGAATTGTCCTGGGGCCAAAGTCTTAACAATCATAAAGAATCATCTGGCTGATTAATTTCTGAGAAGAAGATTTTTAAAGATTTACTCTATATATTCCTATGTAAAACTTTGACCCCCCATCGATTGTTGCCCCACCCTACTCCCGGGGGTGTCATAATTTCACAACTTTGAATCTACACTACCTGAGGATGCTTCCACACAACTTTCAGCTTTCCTGGCTGATTAGTTTCTAAGGAGAAGATTTTTAAAGATTAACTCCATATATTCCTATGTTAAACTTTGACCCCCCATTGTGGCCCCACCCTACCCTGGGGATCATGATTTTCACAACTTTGAATCTAAACAACCTGAGGATACACCAACACAGCTTTCAGCTTTCTTCGCTGATTAGTTTCTGAGAAGAAGATTTTAAAAGATTTACTCTATATATTCCTTTGTTAAAATTTGACCCCCCCCCCCATTGTGGCCCCACCCTATCCCCGGGGATCATGGTTTTCACAACTTTGAATTGACACTACCTGAGAATGCCTTCACACAAGTTTCAGCTTTCCTGGTCTTAAGGTTCGTGAGAAGACGATTTTTGAAAATATCTCAAACATTTTCATAAATTCCTAATTATCTCCCTTTGCAAAAGGGTTTGGTCCTTAAGTTTCACAACTTTGAATTCCCTTAGGCTTAGAATGCTTTGTGTTAAGTTTGTTTGAAGTTGGCCCAGTGGTTCTTGAGAAGATGTTGAAAATGTGAAAAGTTTACAGACAGACGGACAGACAGACGGACAGACAGACGGACAGACGGACGCACAGACAAACGGACACACAGAGCAGTGTTACAACGATGCCAAGAGATCAACCTTACCTTAAATAAGGATAAATGTCTTTTCAATCAATCCGAAATTTAATACATAGGACATGTGATTTCGAAAAATGGAGTGAAACTTGATCCTACGAAAATAGAAGCCATTTTTAAAATGCCACCTCCAACTGAAAAGAAAGGAGTCGAACGTCTTTTAGGAACTGTGAACTATCTTGCCAAATTTGTTCCTAATATGTCAGCGATTAACGAGCCTATCAGATCTCTACTCATGAGTTATGTGTTGTTCACATGGGAAAAACCTCAACAGGATGCATTCGAAGCTATCAAAGACATTTTATCTCGTGAACCGATTCTGACTTTCTTCGATGCTAAAAAACCAGTATGTGTTAGTGTTGATGCTTCAATGTGTGGTTTAGGTGCTGTGATCACTCAGGATGAAAGCCAATTGCATATGCATTTAGATCATTGACAGAAACTGAGAAGCGATATGCACAAATCGAAAAAGAACTGTTAGCTGTTACATTCGGTTTTGGGAGATTTCAACAGTATACCTATGGTGTTAATGTCACTGTTATTTGATCACAAATCATTGGAAAATATTCTAAGGAAATCATTACTCCAAACTCCTCCAAGGCTACAAAAACTCTTACTTCGTTTACAGAAATATGATTTCAACTTCAAGTATATTTCAGGAAAACAGTTGATCATTACTGATACTCTATCTCAGGCTCATTTACCTCCAACTAAGAAACAAAAAGAAGAAATTTGCGAGGCAATGGAACCTTATGTTCATTCTTTATGTATTCCAAGCATTCCCATTTATAGAAACATACTTCAAGATATCAAAAAAGAAACAGCAAATGATGCTATTCTAAGCGAAGCTATTCGTCTTGTAAAACGTAGTTAGCCTGAAAACAAAAATCAGATACTGAAACCATTACAAGAGTATTGGAAGTTAAGATCAGAACTCACATGTGTAGACAGTTTTCTGTTAATGAATGAAAGAATTGTCATTCCAGAAGTATTACAACCTGACATTTTGAGATATAGGCTATACATGTTAGTCATCTTGGAATAGAGAAGACTAACGCTCGTGCAAGAACTGTGATTTACTGAATTGGTATGAATCGAGGCATAACCGACATGATTGCCAAATGTCATACATGTACAGATATGAGAAACAAGAACCTAAAAGAGCCGTTAAATCCGACGCAAGTACCAGAAGGTCCATGGCAAGTGCTTGGTTCAGATTTGTTCACGTTGAACAATGAGGATTATTTGATCGTTGTGGATTATTATTCCAAGTTTTTTGAAGTAGTCAAGCTTGAGAACACTAGGAGCAAAACTGTGATCACACATATGAAGTCCATGTTTGCCCGTCATGGCATTCCTTATGAGGTGCGAAGTGATAATGGTCCTCAGCATACTTCGAAGGAATTAAAAGATTTCTCAAGAAGTTGGTATTTCGAAAACAAAACATCGAGTCCATATAACCCACAAGGAAATGGTCTTGCGGAGAAAACCATTCAAACGGTGAAGAGAATGTTATAAAGAGCAAGGATAGATGGAAAGGATCCATATATCAGTTAACTAGAATACCGAAACACACCAACAGTTGTTGAATCTCCGGCAAAACTACTCATGAGCCGACAACTTAGATCAATATTACCAATAACCAAAAATCAACTGAAACCAAAAGTAGTACCAGATGACATTACCAGGCAAAAGAGGAAAATTACCCAGAATCGTCAAAAAACTTATCTCGATGTTGGAAGCCGAAAGCTGTCAAGTTTGTTGCCAGGACAAAGAGTTAGATTCAGACACAGAGGACATTGGCAACCCGGATATGTCAAGGATCAAGTCCATACCAGATCATACAACTTAGAAGATCAGAATGGAAGAAATCGAAGAGACATCATACAGTCAAAAGAAACCAGTTTTAAAGAACCAATCGTTTAAAGAACCAATCGTTGAACTTGATGACGAAGACGAAGATACAGTGAGAGACAAAGAAACAAGTAATTCAGAAGCTGGAAACCCGGACACTACAGAAGTCGAAGGCGCGAGAAGTCCAGACATTGTTCAGCAAGTGCAACCATACAAAACACGTGCAGGCCGAGAAGTGCGGCATCCGAAATATCTTAGTGAATGTGTGTGATAGGCAGAATAATCCCTTACCTATATATTTTGCAATCAAGGCAGTCTACTTTGATGTGCACATTATGAGATATGCATACCGATAAATGATCAGTGAATATTTGCACATATATATGTTATATTTCTATTTCTTTTAATTGTGTCTATACTGTAAGTGAAATTCCCTATAGGATGAAAAAAAGGACTTTTTAAATCATAATGCAAAATTTATTAAGGGAAAAGATGTAATGTTATTTGTAAATTCCGATTTTATCCGGTTTTCATTTATCTATATTTTTGTAACCTGTACAATGGGACTTCCGGGAATACAGAAGTTAGTACAACGTGCAGCACGGACTTGGTTGTTCTACAACATGTTCTTAAGAAACATGAACATTACATTAATTATGAATTTATTATCAGCAGCGAAAATTTAAAAAATCTTTTCTTATGAGATAGCCTAATTGATACATGCGTGCTTCCACTGAATAATTTTGTTTAGTTAGGTAAGCTTTTTGCAAAGCTATTACTTGTATCAATTATATCTCAAGGCTTTTGTTTATATAAACATTCAACTTGTACATTAGGGACGGGACAATGATTACACATGAAAAAAGACACTTTAGCGTTGCCATAGAAAAAAAAAATTCAATTATGTTTGAGCGCCATAAGCAGAAAGGAAAAATCATACCGAGATTAAAAATTTTCAATGTATTTTAAATTAAATTCATTTATAACATATTATTATAAGTTTTCAAATATTTTTGATTTAACGACACAATGCATAAGGCAACAGCGTTATTTCATCAGCAAAGGACACGCAGATATAATTAATACAAAGAGTATTCGACTATTGCCCAACTGAAGTCTTCGATTAATTGACTAGTCTCTCTGACTAAAAATGGCACCCAAAATATGAATAAATGTCTTTTTGTAGGGGGTAAAATTAAAAGACGGTGGCACAGATCTACGATAAACTGTAAGATTATGAGCATAACATGTACACAAAAATAATACAATAATTGAACAATTATGATAATGTACGTTAAAATATGATAAAATTGACATCGAAAGTGTATGAAGGCCGCCGCCAAAATCTTTGCATTCCCAACATCAGAGAATATTGAGCTTTTTATTTAGTTTTATCGGTTACAATACATGTGGACAGTGACAAAGTTGTAAGTTAGCACCGCCCACCTTTAGTAGCTATGATACTGATTGAATTTTGTTCGTCCCTGAGTTATTTTACAATGATTAACAAAAAAAGTTCTACAAAACTTTGATTAACGTATCCATTTGAAACGGATATTTGTTCGGGGGGGGGGGGGGGGGGGGTCCAAAAGTGACTTTAAAATTTTACTAATTATTAATTGTGGTTTGATCCAATTGATTCTCAATGATAGTTTATACATGTACCTTTTGTCTACCAAATGAAAAATAATACACAATTGGGCCGAAAACATCCAGGGTTAAAATGTATTATGGGTGAAATACACTCCGGGTTAAAACGCATGTAAACCGGGGGAGGGGGCCCACATAAGACGAGCAAACTCAAACAGATTAGCGATAGTATTAAAATCTGTTTGTATTAATTTTGTGTATAAATTATACCATTTCTTATTAGGTTTGTAACTGACTGTTTACAGAAATTCGTGGGGTCGAGGGGTCGAGTCCATAGAAGGCGAGGCGGAGTGTTTTGTTTTGTCGAGGACCTAAGGTTTGATATATAAACAACAAAAGATAATATATAACAATTAATTTCATTGGCTAATTCTCTAATTGTTTCCCTTCCTCGTCAGTCGTTTGTGCAAACCTGTATGCCATTGTAGGATCGTTTTATCACGTTACTGGCAAAGGGGGGGGGGGGGTTAACTCTAAATGTTTGGGGCTTAAAATTAAAAGTATGGTTGAACGTTTGTGTAATAAATCAGCTTAAATAACGTAACGTCCGCTATGTTGCCGTATAAATTTTGACGCCCGCCGTGTAAAGAAATTTATAAGGCAATCACGTGACTCGATTTATCCAATGACGTCGAGACATTCAAGTCCGAAGCAAAACAAAAGTAATTATTGAACAAGTAATGTAATGACATTTATTGAAGGTAAGAACATGCACGGGGGATATTTATTTATTTAGTGAAGAACAGTTTGGTGCTGCTAAGATACTGGACTAGTGTTCAGATGTATGGTTTAAATAATGAATTGAGATATTGAATCTCGTATTTCGAATCTCATATTTTGAATCTCGAATCTCAAATGAGCCTTCTGGGCTTTCGTATATTTTTAATAGGATTAAAATAATATAATGATTGTTTCCTACATATATTTATCAAATAGAGATAAATATCATTTGATTTACATCTACTTAAGCAAACAATGTAAAAAAAAGAAAAAAGATTTGGTACGTTCGAAATGTTTTTGATGATAACCACTGCAAAGAAAACGTTGATGTTGTTTTTAACATTGGAGTTCCATTTCGAATCACGGACCACAAAATATTTATCTAAAGTTTCAGATGCCATTTTACTAATTTTTCCTGTCTCCATGTAAAATTTACATACAATAGACACTTCTTTTTAATAATCTCAAGCATTCAACATAAATCTGGTTTTATCTTTTGATTTCAGCAATATTAAGTAAAAAATACTCATTAAGTAACCTAAAGCCAATATTTCTATTTTAGGTCAATTTTGGACGACAAATAACTGTTGAAGGTGTAGTAACGAAGGGATTGAAATATTTCAATGCATACGTCACGAGATACATGGTTAATTACAGTGATACATCCTCAAGTTGGAGCACAGTGATGCAAAACGGCAATTTTAAAGTAATTTTGTCAGCGAGTGTCAATATCCTAATTGAAAAATAGGGGTTTTTTTTAATTATACTTACGACATAATCAAATATGCAATTACATGTACATGTACATCTACAAAACATGTTTATAAAGACAAACTTAAACATAGTTATCTACAATATTAACAGTACTTATATTTATAAACTACACTAGAGCCGTACAAAAATACCAAAAGTTTTGAGCTTATTAAACGTTGCTAAAAAATCTTAACCGTTTTATTTTTATTTATACATGCAGTTATCATTTTGTTATATTTAAGCTTTTTGTTTTAATGAAGTGCAAAATGGTATCGTTAATCAAACTTTGTTACAATATACAATATACAAACTATATTTATTCTCTGATGGCCTTGTTTGCAAAACATGCGTCAACTTCGTTTTTTTGTTTTGATTAACAGATATTCAACGCCAATAATGACTCAACAACTCCAGTGACTAACAATCTACCCAGTCCTATTGTTGCCCGATTTGTCCGACTATTGCCCAGGAATTATACTTTATACCGCGGTCTCCGTTTTGACGTCATTGGTTGTGAAGGTTAGTTATACCAGCACTTTCTAAAGAAAGTTCGGGTATATTGTTGGTACCCTGTTCCGTCCGTCCGTCAGTCACGTTTTACTTTCTCTAACTGCTCTTACATCTAATAAACCAGCAAACTAAACTCTTGGAGTTTGATTTGAGGTATCATGTTGTTTTGTAAATTTTCGCCCGCTTGGACACGTGGGTTCTCTCCGGGTACTCCGGCTTCTTCCCACACAAATGACCCCCTCGCGCTAACATCCGTGCCAACGAGAGATATTAATATAAGTTGTAGAACTTGCTTATCAATCGTTGTAAAATAAATAAAGTTCAGGTTCAGGTAAAGTTTCAAAAATTCTCTGTTAGTCCTGGGGGGTCAAATAATTGGTAAAAAATGATGTTTTTTTTCACAAAAACCTTCTTCCTCGAACTCCTCCTACATTTTCAACAGTAGACAAATCATCTTTTGGAATATGTTTTAGGGTATCCTATAGATGCGCAATAAGGTTTCGGAATTTTCAATTTTGACCTGGGGGTCATTTAATGGCTGAAAAATGACGGTTTTTTTTTTTTTACCAAAAAACTGGTTTCAAAAACGTCATTTTTTTGGCAGTAGCCAAATGATCTTCTAGAATATGATTGGGGGTGTCATATTGAGGTGTGATCAGGTTCGAGCAATTTTTTTAGTAAGAGGAGCAGTGGGCAACAAAAAATTGACGGTTTTTTTTGCAAAAAAAGTTTGGTTCCCAGAACTCCTCTTACAACTTTTGGAGTAGCTACGTCATCTCTTGGGATATAATTGGGGCTGTCCTATAGATGTGCAAAAAGGTTTTGAAAATTTTAATTTCATCCAGGGAGTCAAATAGTAGCAGAAAATTGACGTTTATCACTTCAAAAAAAAAAACATAGATCCTAGAACTCCTTTTATGATTTAATGGATAGACACATCATATCTTGGGATATGATAGGAACTGTTCCATAGATGTGCATTACGGTTTTGAAAAATTAAATTTAACCCTGAGGTCCATTACCTATATACCTTTTGATGCCCTTTAAGGATCAAGAATATATATGGTTAAGGGGTGGGGATCTCAACCATTTTCGAGATATTCGTGCACTTCCTGTTCGAGGGGGGTCATGACCACCCCCGGAGCCCATGACCTACATACCGTTTGATGCCCCTTGACACAAGCAACAAGAATATATATGGTTTAAGGGAATCTCAACTGTTTTGAAGATATTAAGGGACTTGTTGTTTGAGGGGATCAGGACCACCCACAAGGCCCATGACCTACATAACATCTGATGCCTCTTGACATCAGAAACATAAATATATATGGTTTAGGGGTCATGATTATAACAGTTTCTGAGATATATGGTAATTTCAAATTCCTGGGGGGTGGGGATGACCCCAGGGGTCAGATCTAATAAACCCTATATATATTGCCAGTAACAGTCAATACATGATTATGAAAACCCTATATTATTATCTTTGTCCGTTTACAAGTTACCATTTACAATAGAGTCTACGATTCTTCCTACAAGGTTCAATGTTAGACCCCACACCCTTTTGACACCCCCCCCCCCTCCACCGGGGAAAAGTGGTTGTCAAACCCAAAATGAGAAAAATCAAACCAGGGCGCACAACTAGATATGCAGGCCTATCATATCCTAGAGTTTTTACAACTCTGTTCAGCCATCTCCGAGAAACAAGTTCAGAGCGGGAAAGAAGAAAAAAAGAGGACGAAGAATAATAATACATGTATTAAGAACCATACAAAAACAATAAGTCTCCAAATTTCATTCGGGAGACTTAATAATAAAGATTAAATAGAGATAGGATCATCAAACATCAATAATTCAAAGATAATTTACAATTTCTGATTTTAAGGGGGCCAGAATGACCCCTTAGGGTCATGACTTACATGCCATAATGATCTGATGCGCCTTGATTTATTTAAAGGAGGAATAATATCTTTGGATTAAGGTGGATTAAGGTGGGGATCTCAATGGTTTTTATGATATTTGATAATTTCAGGAAAAGCACTTGGGATCATGACCTACAAACCATCTAAAATGCCTTGAACAAAGAAACAATAATATAATATGTACATGATATATGATTCAATTTAAGAACCCAGATATAGATCAATCATCTATGTTTTGTAATAACTTCCTATGTATATAAAAATGTATTGGTTTATGTTTTGTTCTATACTATTCATGTTCATGACTGTAGTATGGCTTAGTCTTATTTTGAATTACATAAAAAAAAATGTCAAATACATGACTTAAAACCCCCACCCCCAAACAAACTCAAATATAAACTGCCCCCCCCCCTTTAATTGTCGAATGATTTATTAAAATCAAAATATAATTTTGGTGTCTAAAAACTTTTATAAACTGGTAAAAAATGTTATTCTTAAAACAAATTCATTACACCTTGCATAATTGACAAATGATCTATTGAGATATGATCAGAGGTCATATTTCTACCTTGGGATTAATAACTAGTCTTCATTGACAAGTTAAGATTAATAACATTAAATGATTCAAATTATAAATGTTTATACTCCCAATTCACCCCCCCCCCCCCCCAATCTAACTTGGTTATTAAGATTCAGTCTTCTTAATACATTCTTACATGTATGCAGTAGCAAATTTTAAATCATTTTTTAATTGCTTTTTCTCTCCTGATGCACATTTAAACATTTTGGAAATTGCTTAATTCAATTTTTAAGATTTATTAACAAAATGTTATATGCATGTGTATTCTCCTATTTGGGGCAATTGTGAAGTCTCCTAAATAAAGCAGTGACATCATAGGCTAGTCTAAGGAATTACCCACGTGGATCAAACACTACTGTAACATATGAAGAAGATAAAATACTTTATCATTTTTAGTTCTAAAATGTCAGGGTGTCTCCAAGGGGGCATAATCTATATACAATTTTACGCGCAATGACACAAAGAGCAAGAATAAATTATATGGTTAAAGACAACACCTGGGGGTCATTAATGTACTTTACAGCATTTGATGCATCATAATGACATTAGAAGATCTTTTGTATTTTCCTGTTTCATGGGGTCAGAACAGTCCCATAAGGTCATGACCTACATTGTATTTGATGCATTATAATACATTAAGAAAGAAATACTCCTTCCTTCCTATTATAACTCATATAAAATTGATAAGTGTCTACACTTACTTACATGTAATACACAATTTTAATACGAAATTCTAGCATCTAGTTATATGTTACAAACGAGTTTTGTTTGACTTTCTAATTATCAATTAAATATGGTGACGGTCTTTTAAAACATAATACATATACAAACTTTACAATCATAAAGTATCTCAGTTAATTCAATTACTATAATGACACATATATATATATATATGTACAATTACAGTATATTGAGGGTTTTTTTAACTTTCATTACAACCTTTATCTTTTATTTTATAAATGATGGTCATAAAAAGAAATGAACCTGTTACAATATTGAATTCTTGAGTTGCAGATTAAAAGTATACTCCGACAGTATACTCCGACAATATGTAAATGCCATAATGAATAATTTCTCAAGTACACAAGTACCTTCCCTAAATAACGGTGAAAGGAACAGATGTTCTAATAAGCTAGCCGAGTATACTGTTTATACAATACATGTACTGGTAGGTAATCTATACTACTACATTAAAACAAGAGATGTTTGTAAAACACTAACGCCCCCCTCCCTTGGAAACATCCACAAGAAAATAAACGGAAACTGCAAATAACTGGAATTTTTTTTAACTCCAAGGGGTATAGCTCTGTCGAAAATTGCTCTATCATACCCAATATCGAACTTGACCTATATTTTATCATAATAAACCTGTATACCAAATTTTATTTGAATATGTTTATCCTCTGCGAAGAAAAAGAACGGAAACTGCAAATACCTGGAATTTTTCTACGTCCAAGGGCCATAACTCTGTCGAAAATTGCTCAATCGTACTCAATATCAATCTTGACCTAGATATTATCATGATAAACCTGTATACCAAATTCCATTCCAATATGTCCATCCTCTGCGATAAAAGTGAGTGGAAACTGCAAATAAATAGAATTTTTCTACGTCCAATGGCCATAACTCTGTCGAAAATTGCTCGATCGTACTCAATATCGAACTTGACCTAGATATTATTATGATAAACCTGAATACCAAATTCCATTCCAATATGTTCATACTCTGCGAAGAAAATTACGGAAATGCAAATAACAACAATTTTTTCTACGTCCAAGGGCCATAACTCGAAAATTGCTCGATCGTACCCAATATTGAACTTGACCGAGATATTATCATGATAAACCTGTATACCAAATTTCATTTCAATATGTTCATCCTCTACGAAGAAAATGAACGGAAACCGTTGGTGGAGCGACAGACCGACCGGCAGACCGACCGACAGACAGGGGCATAATAATACACTCGAATTTTTGGTCTTTAATACCGATAAATCGGAAGAATTCTGTCTTTTGTTTTATATATTTAAAACATTATTGGTACTTGAAGATTACCAATTTGTTTTTATTTTTTCTCAGTTAAGCTTCGCTAATTAATATTTAATCAACGAAAATTCCTCAAAAATCCCGAAAATCACCTGGATTTTTGGGATTTTAATATCTTGCGCATGCGCACTACATTCACGCTAACGACATCTTTAGTTTATGTTTCCACAATATCATATTTGCATGAATAAACTTAAGAGATGATAAAACAAATACAGGTAAATTTTCATGGGAAATTTGCTATATATTCTGTTCATATATATTAATGATTTCTTAAGAGAGAAAGTATAAGATAACAAATATGCATTTCAACTAAGTACATGTTCTTTTGTTATTGTGATGACAAAAAGTATTTAATTACATTAAAAAAAAAATTCACATCAAATTTCTTAGGAGAGTAAAGATAGAATATGTTTTATTGTAAAAATGAATAATGTCATACGGACCTAGTTTTACGATAGAATGCGTTCCATGTATTGTCTCTGTAGCAAAGAAAATATGTGTACGTTGGTATAAAAAAAGTGTTGAATTCTTCCATTAAATGGATTAAAATTTTTAGATGAAAGGTATTTACAGTCTCAAAAAGTTTTATTATGATGAATTTGACTGGTGTTTTTTTTTCAAGGCAACAAGGCTACATTACGGTTATTTGGGAGGCCTTTTAACTTTGGTGAGGGCCTCTCCCGAGACACAGTTAGATTATTCAAACTAAGGAAAGTGTAGTGAAATTAATAGCATTATTGTAGGCTTATAGCTTTGTTATGTAAATGTCAATAATACGGTGTGTCGATGTACCTATTTCGTAAATGTCCGATATACAATGCCAACCCGTGCATGCACGGGTCAAAGTCTAGTATGAAAAAATGACAATAACTTTCAACCATCTCCAAAATCCATAAAACGAAATACAAATCAAAGCAGAGCAACACGGACCACCAAAAAGATAGAGGTAGGATCAGGTGCCGAGGAAGAGTGAACATTCTCTGCTGAGTTAAATATCAAAATCGGGAAAATGTCATTACAGGGAAAAAATGAAACGTAGATGATTTGAACTGCCTGCAATGGTCAAAATACAAACCTTGAGCCAACATGGACCTCTATTTCATTGGAGGCATGATCAGGTGCCTAGAAGGAGTGACCATCCTCTGCTGGCCAGTCGCATCGGCCGTCTGCTCTTTGTCGTAATTGGGAAAGGCCGTAGACTATTTGATAATTAATTATTGAACAAACCATTAAGACATGTAACAATGTATAAAATGCTTGTTCATAATTGTAAAATTATAAGTAAAATCAATATTATTGTACCCTTTCCATACATAAGTCTTTGTTTAAATTATGAGTATCATTCACTGTGAAACCTTAAAACTTTATATACTTTCCTAATAATTTCAACACATACTCTCATCTGTGATACAATGATTACTTTTATATAATAACTGATAAAAATCAAAGGCCGGAACGGCCACAAAGGCGTCGAGCTGACATTTTCTTTTATATAGAATATATACATGTATATGATAACAATAATTTGAATTTCTCCAGTTCTCTACAAATTGTCTTATATCAAATATTACTAGAATAAAAAAGTAAATGAATTATGTTTTGTGCTGCTTTAAAAACAAAAATCAGTATATTTCCTTATAAAATAGGTAGTCATGCGTTTATAATACAATTACTCATCATAGATACAAAAATCGAAGAAATTTCAAAGTTCAAAAAAAAAAATATTTTCTTTCTGCTTTAAACAGTCTTTAAACAATTTTCACAGGTTCATAATTGGAATAATTAACAATGTGTCCATAATTATAATGATAAAACACTTTTTGAGATGTACCTTACATTATCATTATCAAAATAATTTTAATTCACATCAATGACCAAAATGTTCAAAGCATTTTCTTATAGATTAACGAACAGTGATTCTATGATGTAAAAAAAAAACATATACACTGTTACATAAGTGTTACATTGTTACATAAGCACCCGTGGATAAGACAGCAGTCATCAGTTCCTGTGGCCAGGGTTCAATCCAAAGTAGAACCTCATTTTTTATTTGAATTTCTTTTAACTTATATATAGACAATATTTCATCTCACATATTCACCAAGTTTGTAATTAAAAAGGATGAATATACTTTATATATAAAGTGAAAAAAAAAAATTACACCAGTCAGTCATAAAAACATTCATACATATGAATAGTTTAGAGCAGTATGAAAGTGATACACAATTAATACTGTTTCACGCTTCATTTAACTTTGTTGCCAAATGCAGCATCTCAATCAACAACTGCATCACTGAGTTCTTGAAAGTTTTTGTTTTGAATCAGAGACCTTTGTACAGACACAGCAGATCGAGGTTGGCGATTCGAATTCTAATGTTTTCCAGCGGTAGCTCGCGTGGAACGTCTGGGCAGTACAGTTGACTTTTCTGTATCACTTGCTGTATTCACTGTTTCTTCTTCGATATCTTCATTTTGGTCGCAATGCATCACGTTGAAATAGGAATCTTCCCCATCGGAGTCATCGTAATTTGTTACTGGAATTTCCACATCTGGTTCCTCTGTAATAATTTCGCCGATGTTAAAATTTTTCTTCTGTTCACATTTTTCACTGGTCCAGAACTATCTGCTAATTGAATACAATAAACATTATCACATAATGAAAAATGATTATATAAGGAGTAGGGTACCACACAGTTTGAATTTTATTTCTTCCTTGCACACGATTTAAGGTTAAAACTTGGGCTCCTACAGAAATGACAGTTTCTTTTGCATTTTTATTATAATGTTCTTGTCTTCTCTCTGTGTTTTCTTTTAAATTTTTCCGTCCGTGATTAAAGGCAAATTCCAAATTTCTCTCTATAGTTAAAGTACTTAAAGAGGTACTTATCGATGATGTTTTGATCTGGTATAGATATTCCTAACAAATGGTCGATGGGTAACACTGGTTCACGACCGAAACACGGCGTATATCCAGTTGACGAATGAATTGTTGAACTGAAAATGTATACTGATTCTGGTAGATGTTCTTTCCATTTCCGTTTGTGTTTAACAAATTATGCATAGTTCTGTTATATCTTTCAACTTGTCCGTTTCCTTCCGGATGATATGGGGTGGTTCTACTTTTCAAAACATGGTACATATCAAAAAGTTATTTGACGATGGCATACTCAAAGTTTCTTCCTTGATCACTTTGAATTCTCCTTTATATGCCATATTGAACAAACCACTCTTTGATAATAACATCTTTTCAAGAACTACAATGCTTCAATTTGTGATAATACTATGCAAGTATCCTCAAAAACTGTAGATTCTAGATGAATAAAATTGTGACGGTCGGACTAATACTGAGAACCCAAGAGGGGTTCAAAGTTAAACATAGAAATACATAAGAAAAATGTAAAAAGAAAAAACAATTCTTGAAAATCTTCCCAAGAACTGCAATGCTATAATTTATAAGATTGCTTTGCAAATATCCTCAAATAATGTTTATTATGAATTGTTATAATCGTGACGGTCGGACTAATACTGAGGCCCTGTGAGGGGTTCAAAATTTAACATAGTGTAACGTGACGGACTTGTCAATGAAATTAAAACAATAGTTCTATTTACAGGTTTTTTTTTACATATTTACACATATACACTACAAGAGCAAAACACATCACTTATGATGAACTTAAAGATCTGACCTCTTCAAGTCTTACTCTCCGACTCTCCCCCCTCTCTCTCTCTCTCATTATCATTTTACTCCCCCCTCCCAGGGTTTCTTGGCCATCAATCACCCATCATAGCACTCCCTGGCTAGAGAGAAAAGAAACAATTCAACCAATGATCCCCCTTTCCTGCAGCTCTGATAAGACATCAGAGACCCACCAGCTGCACAGACGGATGACATATTAATTAAGTGCCAGCCGGACATTTAACGGTTCACTCAGACTAACAAGATCTCTAAAAAACATAAATATAAATTTGCCAATTTATCACATTGCCCCCCCCCCCCCCCCCCCCCCCCCTTTTTCAAAGACATGTGCACACACATGTTATTAATTGAAAAATTTCTCATTCTGAACCTGAAATATACATTTACACAAATCAAATTTTCATATTAACTATAACAATTTAGTTTAACAATCAATTATTCATTTCCATGTTCATAAAACAACATTTGAACAGCCACTGTCGTATAATTTCTTTTAAGTCCAAACGATCTACAGGGCGACGCAGGCGTTTTCCGCGACCATACTCATCGCAATCATTGATAATAATTGAACTGTTCGCAGACTCATCATCGGCGTCAGTCTGATGGTCGTCAGCATATCGCCACACATCCGTCTCTCCGTGGAACGGCTTTAGTCGGTTGTAATGTACCACCCGCGGTTTAGAATTCGGTGATTCTGCACACGATACACGGGATCTGATATTGATGTAATAACTCGGTATGGCCCGTCCCAATTTGATTGTAATTTGGGGCTCAGTCCGACCTTACGCTTGGGGTCATACAGCCATACAAGGTCACCATTTTTGCGTTGTAATCGTATTCCGACTTTTGTTTGTTGCTTGCACTTTTGATGTGTTCTCTTGCCGCTTCGTGTACTTTGCACATACGGTCATTGAGATCTGCCACATACTGCGGAACACTCGTTGCACTATTCACGAGATCCACAGGTAAACGCGCTTCACGGCCCAACATCATCATGTTTGGAGAATAGGACGTAGTTTCCTGGTCAGCACTACGATATGCCATCATCGCCAACGGTAGAACTTCATCCCAGTTCTTCTGACCTTTTTCTCTAGTGTAGCTAGCATATTTCCGACTGTCTTATTGAAGCGTTCAATCATGCCATCCGACTGCGGATGTAATGCAGTTGTTCGGGTTTTCTGAATTCCTAATAATTTTGTCATTTCGCTGAACAAAGCAGACTCGAAATTTCTACCTTGATCAGAATGCACTTGAATCGGAACACCCAGACGACATATAAACTCGTGCACAAGTTTCTTTGCGACCGTTTCCGCTTCCTGGTCCGGAATGGCGAATGCTTCTGTCCATTAAGTAAAGTAGTCACCAATGACCAATATGTACCGATTTCCCTGTTCAGTCATGGTCAACGGTCCCATTATGTCGAGTGTAATTCTCTCCATTGGGGCACCCACATTGTATAGCTTCATCAGCGCTTTGTAGGATTTCGATGGATTTTTTCGTGCAGAACACTGCTCACACTTTCTACACCAAACCTTCACATCAGACCCAATTCCAGGCCAATAGAAGAGTTCTCGAACTCGTGATAGCGTTATATTGACACCTAGGTGACCGGCTGTCACCGCATCATGGAGGGACTTTAATATATAACTCTGCAACCAGCAGTTGGTAAGTAATTCGTTTTCCAGACTCGTCCTCCCATTTTCTGTGCAATACACCTTCACGCACTTCAAGCCTCTTCCATTGGGCCCACAGGGTTTTTACTGGGACACTTTCCATCGATATTTCCTCCCATTTCGGTTTTTCTGATTGTTAACAAACCTCTTCAGAATCTTACCGATATGGCGGTCTTCACTCTGTGCTTTTGCTATTTGAGTTGAGGATATACCAATTAATTTCCAGCCCTTGTCTTCCGAACGACGTCACATTTACTCTGAACGCGGGAGTTTTGTTCAGTTCGTCCGCAGTATGCACAATCCTGACAAGGTCGACGGGACAGTGCGTCGGCATTCAAATGCTTGGCTCCTGATCTATGTTCGATTTCAAAGTCATATGTGCCCAGCACTTGAAGCAATCGAGCTAACTGGCCTTCATATCCTTGAAGTTTAAAAGCCAACGGAGTGATCCATGGTCTGTCCTTAGACGGAATCTTCTGCCATACAGGTAACAATGGAATTGTTTCACTGCCTCAACAATTGCGAGTAGTTCCTTCCGGGTTACACAATAATTAGTTTCTTCTTTTCCCAGCGCATGACTAAAGTAGCCTATGACTTTCTCCTCACCATCCTGCATTTGCGATAGAACGGCACAAATCGCTCTGTTGCTCGCGTCTGTATCTAGAACGAATTCACCTCCCTAAGGATCCGGATAGGAGAGCACGGGACTTTTCATTAACTTTGATTTAAGTCCCTGGAAAGCGTCAGTACATTCCATAGTCCAGAAAAATGGTTTATTTTCCGTGAGTGCATTTAATGGTCGCGTCAAGTTTAGCAAAATTGTAGATAAACTTGCGATAGTACGAGCACAGTCCAAGGAAACTTCTTAACTGTGTGACATTCATGGGGACCGGCCACTCATGAATAGCTTTTATTTTTCCCGGATCTACTCGAATTCCTTCAGTGGTCACAACATGTCCGAGATAGGAAACCTTTTTCTTGAACAAGTCGCATTTTTTAGTCCTGCCGCGCGCAGCCGCGTTAAAACATATTTCAGTCGATCTAGAGTAGACTCAAAATCCTGACCAAACACAAGCACGTCATCCAGATAAACCAAACAAGTTTTCCATGACAGTCCCTCAAGAATTTTATTCATGAGTCTCTCGAACGTTGCTGGTGCGTTGCAAAGACCAAAGGGCATGACCTTGAACTGATAAAGTCCATTTTCAATTACAAATGCGGTTTTCTCGCGGTCCCTCTCGTCTACTTCCACTTGCCAGTAACCACTTTGTAAATCCAAGGTACAGAACCACTGTGAACCTACCAGAGCGTCAAGTTTATCATCAACTCTCGGTACTGGAAAGGGGTCCTTTTTGGTCATAGAGTTCAACTTCCGAATTACAGGATAATGTCAAACATCGAATCACCTTACCGTCAAGGTGAAATTGCCCATTACCCAAGTCCAGGACACAATTCTGGGCATGCAGGAAATCAAACCCAAGAATTCCTTCTATGTCCTCATCAATATCCACGATCCAGAAATCGTGCTCTACCGTTACATCGGCAAGAGTTAGAGTCAATGTCGCGATCCCCTTAGTGCCTATACACTTCCCGTCTGCCATTCTCATAGTCAAATCGGTTGATCTCAACGAAAGGAGCGGATTTAATCGTTCAAAAACAGGAGCCAGTTTTACTAAAGGTCGTAACTCAAAACGTAGACGTAAACGTAGACGTAGACGTAACTTAGGCTGATTTTGCGTTTTACTAAAGGTCGTATCTTACGTTTTGGCGTAGATTTACGTCAAAATCTACGGGTGACGTGCAGCAGACGTAGGAACGTACGTAGCGTAATAAAAATGGCGACGTACCTACTGATGCAACGCGCACTTAGAAGAGAAAGGGTTTTCCGCGATAGGAGTCAGCCGCTAGACTCTCTGGATGACGTGGATTTGATCTCACGGTATAGATTTCCTAGGAGAGTTCTTTTAGAACTAATTGATGCCGTTGATGCCACATGTAGACCGGCAACGAATAGATCCCACTCTATTCCCACACAACTGCAGGTATAATGTAAACAAAACGAAGGTTAATGAATTGTTGTCTCCCTTTGGAGCTCCCTAACAAAGTTGTGCACCCGTTCATGAAATTATTCGTTCTCTGAAACTTGCAAGTTGAGATGTTTAAGCATATACTTTTTCCAAGCTGGCAATAGTAACATCATTGAGTGACCAAACATGAACTGTATGGTGATATGAAAAAGATATACTGTAGCACAGAGAGAGAGAGAGAGAGAGAGAGAGAGAGAGAGAGAGAGAGAGAGAGAGAGAGAGAGTTTCTTTTCGCATCAATGTATCCCTTTGCATTAAATTGAAATATATATAAAGATATAAACCATAAAAACAAAACACGATCAGTCTGAAAAATAAAAGCTATGGTTTTTTAAAATAATCATAATGTCAGGAATCAAATTTCCGGCAGAAGTCAGGGAGGCGGATCCATGATTTGAAGTCAGAGGGGGCACCCGTTTTTCGGCGGGGGACTGTAAATGTATCACTTTTGGTATCCCCATGAAATCAATTCAAAGGAAAAAAGTGCCTTTATGTTGCTTACAATTAGGAGAAAATAAAATCAAGCTGTTTTCTTGTTGATAGCTAGAGCATTCACTTTTTTATACAACACAACAACTTTAATACTTGCACACACATAACTTGAATTCAATTTAAAAAGTGATCTTTACTGAACCTACTTAATTTATAATCAAAATTTGGCATTCAAATACAATTATTTTACAAGTATATTTACAAATTACAGGTAACAAATGACTTACCATATTAATAAGTTTCGAAGTAACATAAACCTTCAATACGTATAACCAGTTTTGGCGGGGATATAATTATTTCAACAAAATTGTACAAAAAAAATTAACAGAGACACTTTAAATAGTCGTTTAATTTAATATGTTTATATAACTTTTGATTATCAACCTATTTTTAATTATTAAAGATGCATGAAAACAAAAACATATTTTTAAAGTGATAGAAACAAAATTCTAATATGCTACACGCATATTTAAGGAAAACAGTTCAGTGTAATAGTATTAGATGTATATGTGCAATAAACATCTTGCCAGTAACAAAATGGGGATAGATAATCAATACTCGTCTAAAATTCTGTTGCTTTTAATCAAATTAGATAGGAGTAATCTCAATTTAAAACTGATCTGATAAAAGGGTGTCCTATATGATTCCTTTTCAGGTGCTATGTACTTTGCGTTACATAGCAAAAGCTGATTTCTTTTCCGAAGTTGGGGACATCCATGGGGTTTCAAAGTCGTCCGTGTCTATATGTATACCAAAGGTGTGCGATGCCCTTTGTGAGCATTTGCAGAACATTAAATTCCCGTCGTCAATAATGTCTCTGAGGAAAATAAAACAACAATTTCACTCCATAGCCCGCTTCCCCAACGTAGTAGGAGCCATAGACGGGACGCTTATCCCTATCAAAGGAATGGGTGGCGATGATGAGCCCATCTATGTATCAAGGAAGAACTTCCATGCCCTTAATACACAAGGGGTAGTGGACGCAGAGATGAGGTTTGTCCATACACTATAAACTTATTTGTACAATGCAGTCCATTTACAAATGTAATTCATATGAAGAACAATGCATTTCTCAATTCTATACGATCAAACGATGCTGTACTCATGTTTCAGATTTCTTAACATCAATTGCCGATTCCCAGGCAGTACGCATGATGCATACGTAATGTCAAACTCCAAGCATTCCAGAAATCATGGCTAACCTACCAGAAGGTGGCTGGCTGCTGGGGGACTCTGGGTATCCCTTGAAAGATTTCCTCATGACACCATTTAATACCCCGTCTACTCAAATGGAGGAAAGATATAATCTTGCTCACTGCCGGACAAGAAATATCGTAGAGAGGGCATTTGGCGTGCTCAAGTCCAGATTTAGGCATGTGATAAGATTTCAAAACATCATGTATATATTCCATTAGATATTATTTGTAACATAAAGAAGTTTTTAAGTGTCATGAGTTTACATGAGGAACTAATTCACGATTAATTTCTCCATCATGAAAAACGTGTTCAAAGTTACTTAGAAAAAACAATGCATTGTTTATAGATAAAACATTACTTCATATACAGGCACGTAGCATTGATTTTTAAAGTGGGTGGGGGCAGACTCAGCCAAAAAATCATGACAAGCAAAAAAAAAAAAGGCAATTTCCACTCCACAAATCCTAATCCGTGGCGCGGGGGGGGGGGGGGGGGGGGGGGGGGGTAGGTGGCTGTCATAGTATATCTATAACTTCGCTCTCTCTCATTTCCCATTTAAATTTTTTACATACTCCCAAAAAGTGGGTGGGGGGGGGGGGAACTCCATGATATTTCAATTTTTACTATATATATATTTTAAAAATTTATTTGCTGCGAGAGAAAGTGTGTGTGTGTGGGGGGGGGAGGGGGGGGGGGCTAGCTCCCCGCTGCCCCCCCCCCCCTTGATACTACGTGCCTGATATATACTAATAAATAATATCATGTTTTAGCCTTTATAACTGCTACATTGAGAATTTGATCGTTCAAACCATGCATATTTTGCAGATGTCTTCACAAAAGTGGAGGATGTCTCCCATTTACACCCGCCAAATGTGCACTTGTCATTGAGACATGTTGCAGACTCCACAACAAGGCCATTGATGAGAAAATCCCCCTACAGCTAGGCGGCCCGGTTGTGTTACAACACAATAACTTTGTTCACGGAGGGGCACCTCCACGGTCAGCCAGAGACCTGAGACAACAAATTGCATCCAGATTTTAAGAAACTTTTATAACAGGTGAGAGATACAATTCTGTTAAACATTGATATCAGCATTGTCTTCTTTGCATAGCAGCAGCCACTCTCTATAAAGCTGTTATCTTTCTCCTTAAATATTCATTGTCTGGGGTTTAACCAATAAAAGCAAATTTAATTGCCATTGAAAACTATTTTAAAAGCAAGTTACTTTGATTTCAAAGCAAAATTTGTTTTATTTTGTAGAAAGGAGAGCAGACTGAAAACGATGAACTCACTGTATTTTTTGAAATCAAAAATGAATAATCTATGAATCCTTTCTTACATATATTGTCAAGAAAGGTGATTTTTGAAATGTAATATCATTTAAGTTATACATCTTTATTGCTTTATTACTTTATGAATTTAATATTTTTAAGCTTCACAAGTTAATATTATATTAAGAACCAATATTACAATTGACCAATAATCAGTCCAAATATACTGCTCAATATTGCATGTATTTGCAACATCATGTAAAAAAGTTTTGACATTGAGTATGAAAAATCTGTGGCACATGTACATCAAGTGAACCTGATAATATATTTAAGTTATAACCGTTATCCCTGAGTCTTTATAATTTTAAAGTTAGTTCTCTGTGCGAAACTATGTCCAGATGTCATTTCTTACTCATTAATTATGCTAGTATATGTGCTGTGTGTTAATAAACTGTTACACAGATTTATGATTTTGTTGTACATGTTTATGATGATATGGGTACATAGCTATTTTCACAAAGATAAAAAATATAAAAATAAGGTGACAGATGGAAAAATTCCATTACAACATGTACAGTTTAAGTTGATATGATTGCTATGCTAACCATAATGCTACTGATTTTATATGAAAAAAAATCTTGAATATTTAACTACATTGACTGTGAAGATGATTGTTATTAATATCCCAAAATAGTAACAGGTTAATTGATACAAAAACTGACATAGGTGTCAAAACTACATTTTTATAAAGGGGCTCATCAATCCATATTTATACCCCCGCTCCGAAGGAGAGGGGGTATACTGTTTTACCCTTGTGTGTCTGTCTGTCCGTCCGTCTGTCTGTCTGTCTGTCTGTCTGTCTGTCTGTCTGTCCGTCTGTCTGTCCGTCCGTAACAAAAATTTCTGTCGCATTTATCTCAGCAACTATTTATCGCAGATGCTTGAAATTTTAACACAGTGTTTGTTAAGGCATGCCATATCGTGGGATATATTTTTGTACCAATCGGACGTCAACTTCCTGTTAAATGACGACTTTGCTTATTTTTTAACCAAAATTTTCAAACAAATTTTCGTCAAAGATTTCTCAGCAACTGTTTATTGCAGATGCTTGAAATTTTTACACAGTATTTGTATAGGCATGCTATATCGTGGGATGTATTTTTGTACCAATCAAACGTCAACTTCCTGTTAAATGACGACTTCGTTTATTTTTAGCCAAAATTTTCAAACAAATTTTCGTCAAAGATTTCTCAGCAGCTAGTTTTTGCAGATGCTTGAAATTTTAACACACTATTTGTTTAGGCATGCCATATTGTTGGATATATTTCTGTACCAATCGGATGCCAGCTTTCTGTTAAATGTCGACTTTGCTTATTTTGCATATTCACATCAGAGCGGGGGTATCACTAGTGAGCATTGGCTCACAGATATCTTGTTTGTTAAACAAGTATTGAAATTCCTTATGTGCTTGCATGATAATACAAGATGCCCATTAGCCTTATCGGTCACCTGAGTAAATGCAGTGCAACTTTGCAATGTATATTCCTGTGCTAATGAAATCATATTTAATATCCCGGGATTGTTTAATCCAATAAACTTTATAAATTCTAAAAAAAAATATTAAAAGGTTGTAGTATAACATACTGTGACCTAATTGAATAAAAATACATCACTCTACTCTATATAATCATAAGAGCCAGGGGCCATCAATTTCACAATTTTAACCACCCTCCCCCTTCACCTATTAATGCTATATGCCAAATTTGGTTGAAATTGGTTCAGTGTTTCCAGAGAATAAACTAAAAAATGTTAAGGTGATCTAAAAATGGACATAGACATGCATACATGTAGGTTGGCTTATCCAACTAGATTTTTAGTCAATACTTTAATGGAATTTAATGATAGGAGAGACGGAGAAGGATGGCGAGTGATGAATCATCTGGTCAGACTGTTGTCTTTCAAGGACTGTAGCAATTCTCTCCAAAGCATGTACTTTTCTTTCTTCAATTTCCAGTCTTTTCCTCTTCAACTCTAACAGATCTTCCATCCCTTGATGAAAAAATTCAAAAGAAATGTTCCTTCAAACTGAGCTAAATGAAAATGTGTCTGATGGACAAATGGAAGAAAGATTTGACAATCACTACGTTTACATGCGTTAGTCATATTCTTGGCAGGACAAGAAAATTCTGAGTAAAGATGCAAATGCACAAATAATTCATACAAGACGTACAGAGAGGTTTAACATGTATGTACATCTATATTCACTTTTCGAAACTTGCATACACATAAAGAGGCCAGCCCATGATCACATAGCTCACGTGAGCACTATTGCTGAAAAAAAACCACCCAGATATCAATTCAGTATTGAAAATTTTAAATAGATCAGCTTTGCTGTTCTCGAGAAAAAAAAATTTTCAAAGATATTTTACCATGTATTTCTTTAATTGTAAAACTTACTCATTTATTGTGCCCCCCCCCCCCCACCTCTCAAAACCCATAGGTCATGATTTAAAGAAATTTGAACCTAACTTACGGATTTTCAACATAAACTTCATCTTTTCTTGCTCAGTGGTTCTTTAGAAGAAATTTTAAAAACAGCCATTAATACAATGCACAGATCTAGAGGTTGGATCCCCCTGCAAAATTCTAATTTCTTTAGAATACAAATGAAAAATGAAATTACCAAACATGCCTCAGACCCCATACCCCCACCCTTCTCGGGGAAACTCAAATAATCGTTGAACCCCCCCCCCCCCCCCCGAAAAAAGTTTTGGATTCTGCATGAATACAGTGTAGATTGGATACTCAAAACTGATGTTATCTATTTTGTGAATAAATTACCATTAACAGGCCCATTATGTCTCTTCTGTTTTTCTGTTTTCCTTTCAATTTTCCTGCTATGTCTCATATCTAAAATATGAAATGAAAAAATTCAATGTACATGACTTTTTTGGTATGTGATATCTGAGTATTTTTCACGATCGATTGAAAATGGTCCATTTAATAGCTATGTATCTTTAAAATGATAGAAAGGCAATAGTAATATTTATCTTAAGAATGTGTCTGATTAATGAAAGTGTAAAGAAAATAATTATGTAATTTAAAACCAACTAAAACTAGCAATTTAAGATTAATAAACAATTGAAACATGAAAGTATCTTCACATGGCTTTACTGACAAACAACTTGTTCAAATTAATTTTTCTGTAAAAATATGATATGTTTGATACACCCTTTTAATTGATATACTTGTAGTTTTGGCTAAGTAACTTTTCACTATAAATGAAATACTCTTGATATAAAGCATTTTTCAAACATGGCATTGCCATAATCTATATTTCTAATACAATTCCATGCAAGGGGGGGGGGGGGGGGGGGTCCAAAAATACTTTTTCAAGAAAAATGAAAGAACACATACCAAAATCTCCAACTTCACAGGATGTTGAGCATTTCTGTTGAGAATCCTCAGCATTAGCAACAACATCCACCTGCACAGTTTCTGGTTTCAAAATTAAAGCTTTGCAATTTATAAAATACTTAAATAGTACACTGTAATAATTTATTAGCTCTATATTTGACAATAATTAAATAACTAAATACTAGTGTACTTTTATGTCCCAATTCAACTATAACAGTACTTCAATTGCTTTTGAAGATTGCAAATGGCCTACTAACTGATAGAAATATTACAAAAATAAATAAATGGCTGAGTTTTTTGATTTTCAAACAGTCAATTATACAGTCAATATGCAACGAACAAACACATATATGAATAAGGAAAAAGTATACATCATATAATATTCAGACCTGTAACGATCAACCCAGGTGGCACAGAGCAGTCCCCAGATGGACAACTGACTTCTTTAACAGCGCACTCTTCTTTCCCTGTGTCGGCTCCACCTTCTATTCCATATATTGAAACAGGAGATATGGTGCTCAGAATCTAAAACATGCATGCATAAATTAACACATGTAAGTTTGATAAACTGGTTTACAACTAAAACTGTGCTCATATTTCTTTGGTAAAAAAAATTGTTTATTGCATGCACTTTTAGACATTAGGGAGGTTGAGATTTCAAACGTGTACGGGTACGTGTACGTGAACTAGGGGAATCACCTAAATTCTTCGCGTATTACGTCATCAGTTTTTGTGACGACATGGTTTCTACACGTTCTCTAGACTTGTAGAGTGTCGTCTACACGTAAGTACAAACGTGTAGCTTTTTAGAACAAATAAAATTTTATTGATGAGTGAATGTATTCTTGTGATACATTATATAGATTTTTAAACTTCATTTGCATGAAAATTGATAAGAAATTTACCATTTATTTGGAATTAACTAAATAAATTCATGTCACAAAACTGCGTCGATTTACGTACACATATGTATCCTACAAGTTAAGAAATCTCAACTGATAAATTACAATAACGTGTACGTGTACGTGTAGTTTTAATACACGTACGCGTACCCGTACACGTTTTAAATCTCAACCTCTCTAATATCAAATATTCCCAATGACAATGTTTTAAAATCATATAGTTTTTTTTCCGCTACTTATTAGGCTTTTTATTACTTCTTAATTTACACATCCATTTCATATAAAGCATTATCATTGTTTAGCTGAAGTTAATATACATTACTTACAGTCAATTCCCAGGGTTTAAAAGTGATCTCTGTAGGGGGGCCACCACCAGTCATGCCTGCCTCCTTCTTTCTGTAGGCTTCTTTCTTTTTTATGCATGACTGCACATCCTGTAGCCGCTTCCTAGTCTCTTCAACAGTCCGCAAGCAAAGTGATACAGCATTTACTCTTCAAATGAAATAAAATATAAATAAATGCATGTATACATCAGGAAATGACATTGTGACTTAAGTTAAGTATAAGTGAGTCTTATTCTCACATGGATTAAATCATATATCAAATTTTTAAAAAAATGTAACGGATAAAAACCATTATTATATTATAATTACACCATACCAATTCAATAAAACAAATACTCATAGAACATTTCTCTGTTATTGATTTAAAAATTATTCCCCTCCCCTTCCAATTGTTTAGACACTAATAGATTCAATTTGCAATATATAAATGTGAATAGCCTTTATTTTTTCCTCCTGTGTACACCTAACTCAATTTGCTGAATAGACTAGAATTAACAGAAAAATATGACGCATACAGAAGCAGCAAATAAAAGGTTTAGAAATATGTAATACTTTTTTTTAAATGTGAAAATAAACATATCAATAACTAACTTATCTGTTATATTTTCCCAAGCTCGCTTCTTCACTTCAGAAGTAACAACGGGAGTTAGTTTCCCTCTTATTACTTTATACGATGATAGGTAAGCCTCAGCTAATACCTCCATCTCTTCGCTTGTCCAATTTGGCTTTCGGGGCTTTTTCTCGGTCATTTTAACTAGATATGGACTTGTTTACTTTCGCAGACGATAATCAGAAAAAATGAAAGTACTTAATACGCATGCGTAGCTTCGGTAACTACGATTACTTTATTATCTTCTTTTGAAGAGTTCCAGACGTAAACTACGACAAAGTCTACGTGTGTATCTACGTTTACGTGTGTAGTTACGACCTTTAGTAAAACGCAATCTACGCACACGTACATTCGGACGTACAGTCTACGTTTACGTCTACGTCTACGACAAAATTTACGACCTTTAGTAAAACTCGACCCAGCACTGTTAATGATTGACACATTTGCACCCGTATCAATTAAAACTTTCAATTTACACTGATTTTGCTTACCGATCAGTCCAGTTAGGAACATTCCTGATCCATCCTTAGAAATGCGGGATGATCTCGGTCCGAGTTTCAATCCTGATATTCCTGCTGCAGATGAATGCCTTTGGTTTTTGCAATCACGACGATAGTGATTACCTCCGCAACCACAGCAACGGATTTCTTTAGATGATTTCTTGTTTACGGGAGTTATTTGATGTTTCTTTAGGGATTTCATTTCCTCTCGCATTTCCGACAACTCTTTTGAAATTTCTGCGATACACGATTGAATGTCGTTTGTACAAATTGATGTTTCAGTTGTGTTAACGTGTCGTACAGAGGTTGATAATTGTTTCTCTCTTTACTTTTTGGCTTGGTTGAAAACATCAAGCTCGACGGCCAATTTCGTTGCTTCATCTATATTCCTTGGACGAGCCTGCTGAATTCGTAGCCTCATATCAGAATCTGTGAGGGCATCAATAAAGTGATCCCTGCACAGGGTCTCCATTAGGTCAGATATAGCACTCGGATAAGCTTTCCGACTTAGGCGTTTGATGTACTGCCCAAGTTCTGGCAAAGTTTGATCCCGTTTCCGTACCAGGTTCTTTAGTTGAACACGGAAAAGTTCCGTCCTGTTCTTGGAGCTACTGAGCGCTCTCTCGAGTTCCTCATACGACCGTCGCTTTTCCGCCTCTAAATCTGCTAGGACTCCCTGGGCCGCCCCTCTGAGGGATGAAGCCAAAAACATGGACTTCTGTCGAGAATCCCATCCATTGATTTCCGCCACAAGTTCAAACTGAACTTTGTAGTCTTCCAACGGATCAGAACCATCGTACGCTGCAGGATGAACGAACAGTTTCTTAAAATCTGGCCCACTTGAGTTACTATTCAAAACACAAAAATGTCTTGGACTGGAGTTTCTTAATGCCTCAGTGGTATTTCTTATTTGTTCCTGCAATGTTTCACAATCACGCTCTAGTCTTCTTTTAAATTCATTAACGTTTGGTGTTGATGTCATTGTCCCGATGCCAGTGTAGCTTCTATCCCGGCGAATTCCGAATAGCACAGTAGGTGTATCTGTGTCCGTCATTTTCACTTAGTATATATCCCACCGCTGCCACCAAAAATTGTAACGTGACGGACTTGTCAATGAAACTAAAACAATACTTCTATTTACAGTTTATTTACATATTTACACATACACTACAAGAGCAAAACACATCACGTATGATGAATTTAAAGATCTGTCCTTTTCAAGTCTTACTCTCCGACCTTCCCCTCTCTCTCTCATTATCATTTTTACTCCCCCCCCCCCCTCCCAGGGTTTCTCGGCCATCAATCACCCATCATAGCACTCCCTGGCTAGAGAGAAAATAAACAATTAAACCAATGATCCCCCTTTTACCGCAGGTCTGATAAGACATCAGAGACCCACCAGCTGCACAGACGGATGACATACTAATAAAGTGCAAGCCGGACATTTAACGGTTCACTCAGACTAACAAGATCTCTAATAAACATAAACATAAATTTGCCAATTTATCACAATAGAAATATATTGGGAAAATATTTTAAAATCTTCTTCTCAAGATCTACAATGCTCCAATTTGTGATATATATAACTATGGAAGAATCCTCAAATAATGTAGATTATAAACTGTTAGATTTGTGATACTCAGACCAATAGTGGAGCCTCATGAGGGGTTCAAAGTTTAACATGGAAATATATAGGGGAAATGTTAAAAAATTGTCTTCTCAAGAACTACAATGTTCCAAGTTCTGATATTACTATTCAAGCATCCTCAAATAATGTAAATTATAAATTGTTAAATTCGCGACCCAAGGAACAATACTGGGGATCCATGAGGGGTTCAAAATTTAACATAGGAATTTATAAGGAAAACTAGATCGTTCTCGTTTCGAGCAACGAGTGGGTCTTCCGTCCGATTTTTGAGTAAATGAGATAAAATCCTTCACTTTTAAGACTTAATTGTTACTCAGTGCAAAAAATTAAGACAGAAAAATGTCGGCACCCGAAACTTGAACCCGGGTCGCCAGGGCACATGTCCACGACTCTAACGACTGAGTTACTCGGACTCTCGCTTCCAGACTTTGATGCTTAATATCTCGGGAACACATCAATCAATTTCAAAACAAATTACATATTCTGATTTAATAAAAGAGTCTCTATCAACCCGTTAGGCTTAAAATATAAAAAAAAAAAGCAAAATGTTGAAAAAATCGATTTTTTATCTTTCCTTCCGGTGCCGACCGGAAGTGACGGCAGACGTTTAATGACCATGTTGCAGCAGGTAAAATTGATGTCTATCTTCACTGAAAATTTCAGCCCTATATCTTAATTCGTTTTTTTTGGATCTCTAGCCGACAAAATTGAGTTTTAAAAATCGTAAACGGACGATAACTTCCGACCGGAAGTGATTATCAAAAAATTGAAACGGCGGTACAAACTCAGATGCCGACATATTAACCCTTAAAATTTGAAGAAAATCGAATGAGCCATCTTCGAGAAATCGCCTGCACAAAATTTGTGAGACAAAAAAAAGGAATAGGATAATAATAGGGTCTTTCGCTAAAGACGGAAGACCATAATAATTAAAAATCTTTCTTTCAAGAACTACAAGCTTACCATTTGTGACATTACAAAGCAAGCATCCTAAGATCATGTAAATTCTGAATTCTTAAAATTGTAACCCTTTCATGCAGTCAATTATTTGTTTATTGTTGGTAAAATTAGCAAGCGTGATGTGCTTTCGCAATTCCAAACCGTTGCTGTATAGTTAAGGTCTTCCGTTTTCAACGGAAGACCTTGCACTGATTCTGTTGATAATTCATTTTATTAAGGTCTTCCGTTTCCAACGGAAGACCTTATAGTTTTCGTACAGTTTCTTCTTATTTTTTTTCCACGAATTTTGTGGACGCGATTTCTCGGAAACTGTCCAACCAATTTATACAATTTGTTCACAGAGTATCAGAAATATGAATATGAATTTTTCAGGATAGGTATATCATAGTCTGAAGTTGTGCCTATTGATTTTGTTTTACGCCAGTGGCGCCATTCTTAAGAGCTCACTATGGCTCGAAAATTGGGTACAAATTTTGTTCCCCTTTTTTGTACTCACGATTTCTCTGAGACGACTCGAAACATTTTCTTGAAATTTTCAGGAGTGATAGACAAAATTTATATCTCGAGTATCCATTTTTCATTTTTTCTAAGGTCATTTCCTGTCGTCCGTTTCCTGTCTCGCGACAAAAAGCTTGTGACATTGAGATCTCAAAAATGATAAGAACTTGAGCATTCAGACTTTATAGGATTATAGACCTAATCTTGTAGATGTCTTTAAATTATTTTGTTTTGTTCATTATAACTTCCGGTCGTCACCGGAAACACTTCAAAAATATTTTTTTCTTTCGCAGTTAATTCGTTTTATAGAGGAATGAATTATAAGTAATAATCCTTATATGTGTCATGTATCCGATGTTAAACAAGAGGCCCATGGGCCACATCGCTCACCTGAGGAACAATAGGTATGATAAAATCAGCTCAATGGAGTCATAATACAAACTATCTGGACAATATACAATAATTCATGTAAATCCTGTATAAATAAAATCCATTTCCCCTGGATATTCTTATGTTTATAATCATTAGTCCCTTTTCTAACAGGATGATTTTATAGTCATATCATGTGTCGAGTAATGCAGTTCTCAAAAAGATCCCTAACAATAGTTTATATATGGGATATAAACGTACAGTAAACTCTCAACCTTCTCGTGAGGCCAAAGAATTGTCCTGGGGCCAAAGTCTTAACAATTATAAAGAATCATCTGGCTGATTAGTTTCTGAGAAGATTTTTAAAGATTTACCCTATAAATTCCTTTGTTAAACTTTGACCCCCCCCCCCATTGTGGCCCCACCCTACCCCTGGGGATCATTATTTTCACAACTTTGAATCTACACTACCTGAGGATGCTTTCACACAAGTTCCAGCTTTCCTGGCTGATTAGTTTCTGAGAAGAAGATTTTTAAAGATGACTCTGTTTATTCCTATGTAAAACATCGACCTCCCATTGTGGCCCAAACCTACCCCC
Organism: Magallana hongkongensis; assembly: GCA_015776775.1. NCBI lineage: Eukaryota > Metazoa > Mollusca > Bivalvia > Ostreida > Ostreidae > Magallana > Magallana hongkongensis. Next base: position 12,126,647 of record CM027472.1, on the reverse strand, counting down.
AGGGGTCATGCTTTTCACAAATTTGAATCTACACTAACTGAGGATGCTTCCACACAAGTTTTAGCTTTCCTGGCTAATTAGTTACTGAGAAGAAGATTTTTAAAGATTTACTGTATATAATCATATGTTTAACTTCAATCCCCCATTGTGGCCCCAACCTACCCCCAGGGGTCATGATTTTCACAACTTTGAATCTTCACTACCTGAGGATGCTGCCACACAAGTTCCAGCTTTGCCTTCGAATTAGTTACTGAGAAGAAGATTTTTAAAGATTTACTGTATATATTCCTATGTTAAACTTCGATCCCCCATTGTGGCCCAACCCTACCCCCGGGGGTCATGATTTTTACAACTTTGAATTTACACTACCTGAGGATGTATCCACACAAGTGTCAGCTTTCCTGGCTGATTAGTTTCTGAGAAGAAGATTTTTAAAGATTAACTGTGTATATTCCTATGTAAAACGTCGATCTCCCATTGTGGCCCAAACCTACCCCCGGGGGTCATGATTTTCACAAATTTGAATCTTCACTACATAAGGATGCATCCACACAAGTGTCAGCTTTCCTGGCCAATTAGTTTCTGAGAAGAAGATTTTTAAAGATTTACTTTTTATATTCATATGTTAAACTTCGACCCTCCATTGTGGCCCCACCCTATCCCCAGGGGTCATGATTTTCACATCTTTGAATCTACACTACCTGAGGATGCTTCCACACAAGTTTCAGCTTTCCTGGCCGATTAATTTCTGAGAAGAGGATTTCTAAAGATTTACTCTATATATTCATTTGTTAAACTTCGACCCCCCCATTGTGGCCCCATTCTCAGGTGAGATAAAAAGGTTAAGTTTACAATTCAATAAGTTGGTTTCTGGAAGAACAGATTTTGAAAATTTTCGTAATAAATATTGACAATTTTTTTACTTTTTAAAGCGCTAAGCATAGCTCAGCCCTTTATTGTCGTTAGACTTCAACTTCCGGTGCATCGAATAACCGCCCCCTCTAAGCAAAAGTATACATCATTTAAACTGGTTAGGGAACCAGTTTCAGGGGTTTATGCACATAACTGCACGGGCTATTGTGAATCTAATTTACGGGTTATTGTGAAATTAATGTACGGGGCTTACATACATCATTGCAGGGACTGTCATGCAGTGATGAGGAAATATAGTGCGTATACAGAAGCTGAAATGCTATATACATATATCTGTTATATACATACAGAAGCTGGGTTAGCGCTTTTCAGTACTATCAGTACTTTGATTTAATCTTTAGCTTTAAGATCTGTGTACAAACATAAAATTGTTAGCAGATCTCTGTATCTTGCTTATATTTCGAAGCAAACACTCAAAAATGGTTAGTAAATAGAAATTGTTAACAATTAAACACAAGAAACATGCACTACATGTATAACAAATAAAGAACACAATTTATTTTTTCGAAATGAATCATATATATACATGTATATACCTACATATTTCCGTAAGCGATATCAAACTCTATTTAAACTGAATCAAGTAGAGAAAATGCCGAGCATCTCAACAAAAACCTATTGCATTAATCTACCATTACGCAAAAAATAATGCCGAATTACCGATAGAATGAATTGTATTTCAGTACTCCTACATCAGATTTTGCTTAATTTGCGCAGGTAAACAGTTAACGTAACTGTTTGATTTACCGAAGTCTCTGTTTGATTTGATACGTAAAAATCACGAAATACAGACGACAGTTTCCAGGTTACAAAGCATAAATAATGAAAACGAAACGAAAATCAGAACAAGCTAACATCAACGTCATGTGTGAAAACTGTCAACGCTTTGAAATATTTAGCCTCAATTTACTTCACAAAATCGGCACCAATATATTTTCCATGTTTCAAAAATTTCCCTTCATACGCGAACTGTTGCACAACAAGCAAATTCATCATAGTCAGATCGACCCTTTTTCGTATAATGTCATGGCTGCTTTAAACAAAGAACCTCGTTTTAGAAGTATGGAATACGAGTCTTGGTAAAATGGGTAAGCAAAACCGGGCCGTGGCAAAATAAAAGCCGGGGCAGATCGGCAATCGTCAATTCTAAATACGCATTATTTTGCAGCAATATTTACAGCAAATACAAATATACTGGTCCATCAAATATCCTAAAATTTTAATGAGATTGGCAGATTAATAACTGCTTATCTTTTGTTTTGCCCAGGCCAAGTCTTGTCTACCCATTTTACCGGATGCCGAATCCAAGGCTATTAAACTGATTGAAACACGCCTTTCCTTTATTATTATTTTCGTAATAACTCAGATTTGAAACAGAATTAGACCTTAATTTTTGCAATTTATATTTTCCTTCCCATAAGGATAATTTATGCTAAACTACGTTGAATTGGAATCAGTAGTTCTTGAGAAGAAGATTTTTAAAAATGCACCCCCCTTTTTCTACAGTTTCAAGGTTTTCTCCGCTTTGAATACAGATCGGACTTTTATTTCTGCAATTTATATTCGCCCTCCCATAAGGATGCTTTGTGCCAAATTTGGTTGAAATTGGATAAGCGGTTTTAGAGAAGAAGTTCAAAATGTAAAAAGTTTACAGACGGACAGACAGACGGACGGACGGACGGACAGACGGACAGACGGACGGACAGACGGACGACGGACAAAAAGTGATCAGAATAGCTCACTTGAGCTTTCAGCTCAGGTGAGCTAATAAAAACACAAAATTCTACTTCCGGTGAGATATCTAAAAAATCTCAGAAAGCGTTTTTTAAATAAATGTTTTACCCACTAGATCTCAGAAAGTCAAGTGATCAATTTATTTAGATAATAAGAAGTCGATAGAAAATGCGTTTAATCGCTTTCATTTTGTCAACCGTCACTTCCGGTCCTTACCGGAAGGGTTCAAACAAATCAAGCTGTTTGAAAGTTTAACTGTTTTTTTTTTGACTATATTAGTAAAATTGATAAACAATAAATTACAAGTGTCTAATGTTCAAGAAATATTAACTTTTTATTTTCACTGGGCATTTCCGTTTGTCCGTTTCCTGTCAAAAGAGAAAAAAAATGTGATCAGAATAGCTCACTTGAGCTTTCAGCTCAGGTGAGCTAACAATGACTCCACGAGATCTCAAAAACGGTGATGACTTGAACGACCAAACTTTGGGGATGATAGCCCTAAATATGTATCCGTGTTTACGTTATTTTGTTTGAATCGTCGTCACTTCAGGTCGTCATCGGAAGCACTTAATTTGATTTCCTTATTTTATTTTACATGGAATAAATACCGGTATATCATTACACGATCTTATATATGTTAAATAAGCAAACATATTCTACTTCCGGTGAGTTATATCAAATATCTTGGGTACCTATCTTTTTTACAAACAAGATACCCGCGAGATTTTAGTCACTGTAAGTGATTGAGACACGAACTTTTATGACGGATAGAGAATTGATTGAAAGTGTATAACGGGTTTTATTTTGTTAACCGTCACTTCCGGTACTCACCAGAAGAGTTCAAACAATTCATGTTTTTAAAAAGTTTAACCGATTGTCTTGGTGTTTCATCTGGCTTGATAAACAGTGATGTAAACTAGGCAAATTTATAAAAAAAAAAAAAAAAAAAAAAAAAAAAAAAAAAAAAGCTTTTTTTTTTCATTAATCACTTTCGTTCGTCCGTTTCCGGTATCGAGACAAAAAACCTAGTTTCACTAGGATCTCAGATTTGGCAGAGAGTGTGGCGAGCTATTCTTGAACTCTTGGAATAAAAACTCCCTTTTCCTTTTTATACATTTAATAAACACATATAAATAAATCAACAATACAACACAATATTAGACTGAAAACAATACACACAAATAGCCTACCACATTGTTAAAGATAACTGACACACAACACATTCATATCATATATACACCTCTGCTCACACTTCACACAATCTGACACCAAAACACACTCTCTTCTCTTGCACTGTCTAAAAGTAAAAGCCACCCATCTAACCCCTATCACTTATCATGCTTATTTCCCTTCCCTAACTATACCTTTTATTCCCTGTACTATACTCTATTTCTATTTAACACCTTCAAACCCTTTCTCCTCTCTCTCCTGCTCGCCAACTGTCTTCTGCTAAACTTACTTCCTCTCGTTCAATATTGACAAAAAGTAAACACTCGGACAAAAACGGAAAATGGATTAAACATTAACAAAAAACCTTGATCTGACAAAAACGGACATACATTAACATTACTAAGAGATTAAACAAACTTATTAAAACATGAAAGTAAACATTAACATCTATGTCCTTATTAGAAATAAACATGAAATTGTGATATATATATACATGTATTCACAACACTCCCACGACCAACAATGTCATCACGAATTTAACCAGCCTTTAATCTTCTCCCTTGCCTCTTGCGCGGTTTTTCGTTTGGGTCTCGTTTGCGGCGGCTCAGGATCATTTTTGGATTCGGTTACCGATTGATCTTCATAGGCCATACTCTTGTTACTTCCGGTACTTTGATTTTCCACTGGATTCTCACTGTTTTTTGTCTCTGTATCTTTGGAACACTCGATCGGATAGAGTAGGTTCAACGGTCTATTGAGAGTCTTCTTGCTAGGTAGCAATACTTTTCCAGAACGAATCTCTCCATCTTGGCTTACTGTAAGTTCACAAAGGCGTCCTATTTTCCAGCTTCCACGAGGAAGGTCATCTTTAACTAACACCACATCACCAATCTGTGGTTTCTCGCTATGCTTGACTCTTCTTTCTTTTAGTCTGTATGTTGTTCTTTCTCGTAAACCTAGCAGATATTCATCGCGCCAAGTTTTCCAAAAAGCATCTAAATGTTTCTGTCCTTTCTTCCATGTCTGCAATAACTTCTCGGCACTGCTGATGTTGGGTAAATACTCGGGATCCTCTGTATCTTCTTCATTACTATCTGGGATACCAGTTTTAGGATTCAGTGTCAGGAAGTGAGCAGGGGTAAGAATTATGTTGGAGTTGATGTCATCTCCTACATAAACTAATGGTCTTGAATTTACCACTGCTTCTGTCTCTGCTAAAAGAGTTCTTAATTGTTCGTTGGTAAGACACAACTTCCCAATTGTTTTCCGAAGGCATCTCTTTACTATTCCGATAAGACGCTCATAGAAACCACCCATCCATGGGGCAAGCTCTACTATGAATTGCCACTTGATATCTTCATTTGCGATATAGCTCTGAACATCTGGATCTCTGACTGTTGAGGCCCAGGTTTCTTCTAAGATATTACTGGCCAGCTTGAATTGTGAAGCATTATCTGAAATGAGTTGCTTCGGCTTTCCCCATCGAGCTATGAATCGTCTCAATCCATGAAGGAACTCTTCTGTGGACATATCTTGCAAAAGCTCTAAATGGATGGCTCTAACCACTAAACAGGTAAACAAGCACACCCATACTTTCTTGGTGACGCCGTCTGTTTTCACATATATTGGACCAAAATAATCTACTCCAGTGTAGGTAAATGGAGAGGACTCATTTACTCTCTTTCTAGGTAAGGGCGGCATAATAGGCATTCTGTATGGTCCTCCTTCATGTCTCTTGCAGATTGTACATCTCCGCAGAACTCTTTTCACTTCAGAACGTCCTTGTGGAATCCAGTATGTCTGACGAACCATAGACAGGGTCTGAGATACTCCAAGATGCATGGATTTTCTGTGGTAACTGTCTATCAGTAAATCTGTTACATGACTTTTCTTGGGAAGTAAAATTGGTGTCCTAGCTCCCTCAGTCAAGTGTGCAGCTCCTAGTCTGCCAACACATCTAATGATTCCATCTTGATCTAATGTTAATCCTAATTGGTTAATCAAGTTATGTCCCTTCTTTTCTGTTAACGCAAGTTTTACATCACTGTAGCTCTGGGTTTGGATACTCTTTATCCAAAGTGTCTTTGCTATGCTCAACTCTGTCTCAGTCAAAGGACCAGAGGATGACTTCACTCTCTTTAGTCTCTTAATGAATCTCAGAATCCATGCTGATACTCTTATTAGTTTCATGAAGGATGAGAAACGCTTGTCGTCCATGCAAAATGGATTCTTATATTCAGCACTAACAGTCTCTGTGAATCCGTGAGGACCTTCCCCAGCTAATAGTTTTGTCTCATACATTACTCGCGGCCTCTTGTACTCAGTCCCAATTATACTGTCAAAGTCATTTTCATTGGTAGGGGGCTTCCATGAAGGCCACTCATCTTTCTTCTTTTTCAACCATGCTGGGCCATTCCACCAACAGGTATTTTCCCTTAAAGTGTCAACTGTGGTACCTCTGCTTGCAATATCTGCTGGATTATCACTTGACATAACGTACTGAAATTCAATGTCACTGCAACTCTGAATTTCTTTAACTCTGTTTTCTACAAATGTTGTCAAAGGCTTTTTAGTTTTAATCCAGTGTAAAACACATTGTGAATCTGTCCAAAGTATTTTCTCAGATATTGCCAGTTTCAGTTGATTTTCTACAAAGTTTATGCTTCGCACACCGATGAGAACAGCCAGAAGTTCAAGACGAGGCATGGAAATTTTCTTTTTGGGTGCTAAACGAGTCTTGGAAAATACTAGGTTACAGATGCTTGAAGTGTCAGTGGTCATCTGCAGGTACACTGCCGTGGCAAATGCTTTCGCTGACGCATTACAAAAGCACAAAAGTCTGTAGGAAACTTCTCCTGGGAGCCCACAGTATCTTGGAATCTGGCATTGTGGAATTTCTCTTAAATCTGCTGCTATCTCTTTCCACTGCTGGATATCTTCTTCTCCAAGTTGTTCATCCCATTCAAGATTTTTCTCCCACAACGCTTGAAGAAATAGTTTTGCCTTTAAAGTACCTGGAGTGAAAAATCCAAGAGGATCAAATATTGATGCAACTCTTTGTAGTACTTCTCGTTTGGTCACTGGTACTGGCGTGTTTTCATAATTCCCAACTGGGACTGAGAGTACATCTTCTGTAAGACTCCAGATTACTCCAAGTATCTTCATCTTCTCTCTTGTTGATTGATCTTCAGGAGGAACAAGTTTGTAGAACTCCTTAACGTTTGATGCCCAGTCTCTCAAGTTCATAGACATGCTATTGAAGATTTTCTTGGCCTCCTCGTATAGTGTTTCTCCTTCCTCAAGTGTATCAACTCCTGTAATAACATTGTCAACATAAATATTACTCCGGATGTTTTCTGCTGTCCTGCTTTCATAAGTACTGAGGTGATGATCTACAGTTGCTGCTAGTAGGAATGGGCTGGAGATCAGCCCAAAGGGAACTCTGCAAAATCTGTACACTTGTACGTTGTTGTCTACCGTGGGATTATTTACATCCTTTAACCAGAAAAATCTTGTGGCATCACGATCTTTTTCCTGTAGACCAACTTGCAGAAATGCCTTCTCAATATCAGCGACTATTGCTATCTTCTTTAGTCTAAAGCGCAGTAAAAGTCCACATAAGTCATGGAGCATCACTGGTCCTCTGTGTAAGCACTCATTCAAGCTGGTGTTTTTAGGCTGCGACTTCGCTGATGCATCATACACAATTCTTACTTTGGTAGTGGGTTTCGTTAAGTCTACTACTGCATGATGAGGAATGTAGTGTTTAATTCCTGTCTCTCCGTTGCTGCGCTGAACTTTCTCTATAATCCCCTTTTTACACTGGTCCTGAATTATCTCATCATACTTATGTAATAACTCAGAGTTACTCTGCAGCTTGTGGACTAGTGACTTGAGTCTCCCATATGCTAGTTCTCTTTTTATCTGGAAGATCTGGAAATTCTTCCTTCCAAGGCCATGTGACCTGGTATCTGTTGTTTTCTATCTTCAATGTGCTATTGAAATTTCTCAGGGCTTTTCCGTCGTCTGATGTGTAAGGAGAATCTTGGAATTCCAATTGTCTCCAGATTCCAAAAATCATCAATGGAAGGTTTCACCGATAGGCACTCATCCACTCTGGAATGGAGGCAATATTCTGTGAGAGATAAATTCCCATTGGTAATCATCATAAATTGCTCCTCATCTTCGCAATATTGTCTTTGGGTCCTTCCAGTGAGAATCCATCCAAGTTTAGAAGCAAGTAGGTAAAATCCCTTTTGGATTTCTATTCTTTCTGGTAGTATCAAATCCAGGTAATAGTCATTACCTATCAGGATGTCAACTGTTGAGTTTTCAAACTTCACTGGTAGAGTATCTGCTAACTGTAGATTTTCCCACAGGGTTTGACATCTGTCTTGAATGTCTTTGGGAATCGGTTTTCTCTGGACTGTTCCTGTAATTGTGGGTACAACATTTGCATCAATACTTAAATAATGTCCATCCTTGAGTTTCAGTTTCAAGGAAACTTTAGGTGTTTTCACTATTTTAGGCCTTTCAGCACCAAAGGTTATCAAGGATATCTTCTCTGTTGCTTGGCTTTTCAACTGTAATCTGTCAGCTAAGTTCTCTGTTATGTATGTTCTTTGAGATCCTGAGTCCATAAGAAGTCTAGCTGGTTCTGAATTTTCTCTATATTGGTTAGAAACCTCTGTTTTTGCTGTCTGCATTAAAACAATATCACCTGATGATAGTAAACTATTTTCCGCATCCTTTTGAAACTTTGAAGTCTCTTCTATTGTGCTGATTTCTTCAGTCAGGTGTGAACTTTCTCTTTGACGGAAAGGTATTTTCTTGGGACATAAGCTTCTATGGTGGCTATGCTGCTTACAATGATAACATGTCTTCTCAACTCTGCATTCTTTACTTCTGTGGTCAGGCTTCAAGCAGACAAAGCACTTCCCCCTGAGTCTCTGTTTTCTATCTTCTATGGTTCTGTATTTTCTACATTCATCAGTCCAATGAGAACCCCCACAAAAGGTGCACACTGTAGGTCTCACTGGAACTCTCGTTGGTCTGTTTTGTCGTATTGCTGACTCCTTATTGGTTGAGATCACTAAGGCTTCTGCTGTGGTGTGCCTCTCTTCATGTCTTACAACACTAGAGGCTTGAAGTTCTGATGATTCTTTCACTGTGATGTAACTTTTCATTAAATCTCTCAGTTTCTGCACCGTCCACTTTTCCTGTGAACCTTTTTGTATTTCAAGCTGCAGTAGAGTTTCTTTGGGTAGTTTGGAGGTAATCATGGAAATGAACACATCCTGGTTGACATCCTGATGTAAAGCTTCCAAGCTGCGCATGTGTCTCTCAATGTCATCATGTAACTTCCGCAGACTTGATGTGTCATTGGTAGCTGACTGAGTATTGATGAGTTCAACATAGTGTTTGTTGATAACTGATTGCATGTCTCCAAATCTGTCCTTCAGAATAGAAATAGCTACATCATAGTTTTGATTTGAAAGTGAAAGTCCAGATATGGCTAGTCTAGCTGTTTCTGTAAGTTTGCTTCTGAGATAGTTAAATTTCTCAATGTTGGAGAGCTTATGGTTCCTGTGAACAGTAGCTTCAAAGGCATCCCAGAATTCCTTGAATTTTATTTTATCTCCATTATAGGAAGGTAGTTCTAACTTTGGAAGTTTAACTGCCACTGAGTCTGCCACTGGGTTGTGTTGTTGGAGTGACAGCTCTTGAAAATGAATAATTTGTTCCTGCATCTTTGCTTGTAAATGAATCAGGTGATCTAGTCTTGGGTCTGACATATCGTGAGGTTTCTTCAGAGTTGTAAGTTTTTCTTGTAGTGTTTTCTCAAGAATGATGAGCTGCTCAGAGCGATCATTTGCCTCATTTAATAAAAGGAACACCTTTCCACTGATTTCACTGAATTTCTCTTGTTCACCTTGTTTAGTCTCTTGGCCCTCTATCACCATTGACCACTTCTCCATCGTTTCTTCAAGTTTGGCGCTGAACTCCTTTATCCGTCTCACTGATGTTTCAACATTTCTAAGTAGAGCTGTCGGATCTTCCTCTGATACATCTATCGACACAAGTTTATCAGCCTTTTTAATTTCTGTCTCTATAAGATTTCTGTACCTGGTACAAAGTCCTTTCAAATAGGTTGCTGACATCTTTCTTCTGTAGTCTTGAACACTTAAAGGCTCCTAGAATCTTCACAGCGGGTTCCGGCACCAATCAATGTGGCGAGCTATTCTTGAACTCTTGGAATAAAAACTCCCTTTTCCTTTTTATACATTTAATAAACACATATTAATAAATCAACAATACAACACAATATTAGACTGAAAACAATACACACAAATAGCCTACCACATTGTTAAAGATAACTGACACACAACACATTCATATCATATATACACCTCTGCTCACACTTCACACAATCTGACACCAAAACACACTCTCTTCTCTTGCACTGTCTAAAAGTAAAAGCCACCCATCTAACCCCTATCACTTATCATGCTTATTTCCCTTCCCTAACTATACCTTTTATTCCCTGTACTATACTCTATTTCTATTTAACACCTTCAAACCCTTTCTCCTCTCTCTCCTGCTCGCCAACTGTCTTCTGCTAAACTTACTTCCTCTCGTTCAATATTGACAAAAAGTAAACACTCGGACAAAAACGGAAAATGGATTAAACATTAACAAAAAACCTTGATCTGACAAAAACGGACATACATTAACATTACTAAGAGATTAAACAAACTTATTAAAACATGAAAGTAAACATTAACATCTATGTCCTTATTAGAAATAAACATGAAATTGTGATATATATATACATGTATTCACAACAGAGAGTATTATTTCATTGTATCATTTAAAACAAATTGGAAGGAAGACCTACTCGTTACTCGTAACGAGATCTAGTTCTTTTTTTCTTCTAGACGTTTTTTAAAACTCGAATATCTCGCTTGTTTGTTGTCCTATAAAGATCAAATTTTCAGGGCTTATTGGTAGTTACTATTTCTCAATATCTAGGGAAAATCGTTGAAATCAACACTTCGAGTACCGAGTTATTTCCCTTTTAAAGAATATATAGGCATTCCTGTGCACGCAAAGGCTCTGAAACCGCCCTTAGCATGTGTTACAAAGTCACAAATCTTGAAAATAGATACCTTGAACGTTGTCCTCTGAGTTTTATTTTTACAATTTTCCCCCTTTAAAGTTTCAAAAACTTAATTTGAATTTTGTGCTTCAAAAATGCTGATTTTTGGTTGTGTTTTTGTCTCGTAGATCTTTAGTTTAAAATTTTCTCTGAACACATACAGAATAAAAATATGTGCAAAATATCAAGGGCTTTCACTTGACACCATTGAAAAAGGGCTGGCCCTTTAAATAAGGGGTCTAGAGCCCTTAAAAGTCTTCGCTTCATAACTCAAAAATGGTTAATATTTTGTTATAGCTGTCGATAGAAAAGTTCTTTATTATGGTGTTATCAATGTCGTTACAAAATTAGTTTGTACCGGTAATGCATAATATGAGTGTAAAAAGCTTGTCTTGTTAACATGTACCTGTTTTCATTTGGCAAGTAAGTGAATACTCTTCGTGCGTATAACGGACATAAATTAACAGCTGGACGTGTACCAGCATATACAGGATACTTTAATTCATTAGAAAAGGTGTCTTAAAAGTATACGTGTTAATGTTTTTCTTACAGCCTTTTTTTTGGAGTCACCTCTGTTTAGTTCTTATAGTGGACAACCGTTAAAGAAACAAAAACGAGTAAAAATAAACGTTCCTATTTCTATCTAGTGAGATACATAAAATGGATTGTTTAAAAAATAACTTCCATGAAATAGATTTGGGTCATTTTGCTGCAAGCATTTCAAATCGACCTCGTGCGTCATTACGTAACTCATCCCTCGCCCGCGGCCGAGAAAATCGGTCGCCATGGTCGCAGCTGGACTACCTAGCGGTCAGCGGGTATCTAATACACATGATTCGCGTCTGTCATATGCGATTTTATTTAACCGCAAACACAAGAATCGTTTTTATATTGACTACACATTAAAGCTTACACTTCTTAATTTGAATTTAACGATAGAGTGTCAATTTAGAAACCGCTCTGTTAATTCATAAAGCAATGCGATTCCCAAACTGAAGCAATATCAAACAGGTAGATCAACTGTGGGATTTAAGGGAAAAAACTTATATTTATTAGAGTTTAGTCATCAATCTGCAAACATTTTAAATCTTCCTGGGTTCTGAGCTCTCTATGTGTGTTTTACCTTTACGCAAGTTATCCGATCCCTCATCCGCGGCCGAGGAGATCGGTCGCGGCTGCACTACCTAGAGGTCAGCGGTTATCTAATGACAAGATATACTTGTTTGATTTTATATACAAGAACTGTTTTTATTTAATGTTCTAAAATTTTGTTCATCTTCAATTTATTTAATTAAACATATAGAATATAAATTTATGAGTCTTTCTAAAAATTGATAAAAGCAATATTATTCTAAATCAGAATCATCGTCAGACGTAAATCAATGGTGAATTTTGAAGTCTAAAATGTTCTAACCACAACCACAAAGCTTAAACCTTAAAATGACGATCGCCCCTCGCACATAGCCAAGGGGATCCTGCGCGAGTTGACAAGTGATCTGCGGTGGCTTCGTGTTCTTCTACGTGTACGTTATCACACGTGCATGTTTATTGATATTTTGTACTATCCAAACTATTTGTTTATTCGAGATTTTGACCGGTACATGTAAGATTAACTTGTGTTTCAACATATTTTTTTTTTATTTACCCACATATATTTCCGCTAAATACTGCTGAGAGTAGTTGACGTTTTCATGAGAGAGAGAGAGAGAGAGAGAGAGAGAGAGAGAGAGAGAGAGAGAGCTAAAAATAGGAAGCAGAATTTAGAATATAAAACACTCTCCAAGCGTTCAAGGCAGGATATAAAAAATCAAATATCGAATTAACACATACAATAGAGGCTGCCACGATAAAAGAATTGTCCGGAATTGAGGGATTCGGTGATTATTTTAAGAATGTTCACATGAGTTTTTAAACAAGTTTTACATTATTACAGTACAAGGACTTTTTTTCAAAATGTGGCGAAATCCAATTTTTGGCGACTACTTAACATGTGTACTCCTCAATGTGTGTCACTTTCCCACCCGTGTGTTTATTCGGACAGACTACGCTAATTCAATCCGCTCCACGTGCGACCGAAAATCTCGTGTCGCTTCAGCGCACATAGCTCACAATATTGCCCCCCCCCCCCCCCGGCTGCAGATCAGCAATTGTTATATAATTGAGTAACATATGGAAAGGTGCTTTCACTGCAATTGTTAAACAATAAGTATCTAAATATGTCAATCATCGTCACATTAAAGGTGTGATATCGTAATCTGAGAATGTGGCTAAAATATTAACTTGTTGAACACGTTAAACTTCTATAGTTATGAACAGAATAAAATATATCAATATTATTATCAGAGACATAAATAACTTAATGAGTTATTTATGTCTTTGATATTATAAGTTAATAGTTTTAAAAATAATTTGTTCTCAGGATTAGAAGTAATGATATACGACTACATTATGCAATGAAGTCGGTCGTGATAGAAATCATCAGTGTACTGCAAGTGTCGACAGTTTGTTATTTCTTTGAAAGGCCATCGTTCAACTGACTTGCAGACTATAATATAGCTACTTTTTTGCCTCCCAAAAATGTATGCACTTAATTGCGATAGATATGTGTTCTTGGGGATTATACTAAATTGTTATACGCACATTGATAAAAAAAATTATTAAAGTTCTGTAGTATGAGGTTGTACTGCAAATTAATTGACTTAAAACTCAGCTGAATATTTTATTTTAAATATGGCTTGTCAAAAAAGGAGATTGTCAATTTGTAGCTTGTTAACTCTGAAAAAGTCTAGAACAGAAGAAATAAAGTCTCTATGGCTTTCGCTACATCTTCTTATTAATGTGTACGAGTATATAAAGCTATTTTAGATTTTGATTCACTATATAAAAAGTGTTGTTTTTCTGAACCTAAAACTTAGATCTATAGATATTCAGTATCTAACTTCATAAAAGCTTTGATACCTTACCACTTGGAAATCATTTAGTGATATAAATTGACAAATGCCAATGAAAAGACATCATTGGAACCCAAGGGTTTCCTATCCTTTCCGACGATGATGAGAAGAACTCAAATGTGCATACAAATCATACATTTACATGAATATTTATATGTGATATGATAGAAATAATTGAAAAATATAGGTCATTTTTATGCCGCACAAAACGGGCGATAAGGATTTGTATACACCGCGAAAATTAATGGGGGGGGGGGGTAAAATAAAAATCACCTTGTCCGTCCGTCCGTCTGTCTGTGCAAAATTCGTGTCCGGTCTATATCTTTCTGATGGAGAAACATTGGAAGTTCTTACTTCATTAAAATATTACTTATTACCTGACGAAGCGTCATGACCTTAACCCAAGGCCATTAGGACAAAATGTCACTTGCAGGAAAAGTGCAAAATTTGTTTCCTGTCCACTGTGGAAATATTTTCTTCACAGAAAGATTGTTTATGACCTGAGAGTGTATAATGATTTGTCCCTAAGTCATTTAAGGAGAAACATTGGGAGTTTCTATTTCATATAAATAAAAGATTCCTTATGACCGATGATGTGTCATGAACTTGATCCAGGGTCAGTTGCGCAAGTTCAAAGTCATATTAAAAAATGCTTAATTCCTGTCTGTGTCATATCTTATATTAATGGGAATGAGTAATATAAAAGCTAAAGTTTGACATAAAAATTGCTTGTGACCTGTAAATATACCCTGTCTTGTCTGACTCACTATAAGAAAAAGAAGCATCCATTATTTTCTAATAGAAAAATACGTGAGTTATGATTTTTTTTTCCTTATCATTTGTGAGATGGTCCAGTGGGAGCACTGCCCCCGCCCCCTTTCTTGCAACCAAAATTTCCCTTAAGTTAACGTTTAAAAAATTGATTTTTGGGGCACCCCCCTACCACCACACACACACTTTTATTATAATTATATTAATTATAAACATGTACATATATGATGTTCTTTTCAAAGGTATCCTAAACGTGAAGTAAGTTAAACGAAGAACTTGCCTGATATAAAAATAATACTTTGAAATTGAGTCTCGTTTTTTTTTTTTTGAACTTACTATTATCATATTGATAATCCAGTCTCATTAAAACCATTTCCCTTCTCCTCACACTCGTCAAGGTCTGATAGACCTGTATCAATAACAGATCATTTCCACTTGACCTCCACATTTGCATACAATCTAAATATACTTCTATTTACCGAAGATACGCCTTTATCTGTTTAATTAGTGGTGCAACTTTTCAATACTCAGTCTAGAGGTTACATAGAAAACAGGCATGAAATAATTTGTTTGTCTCCATTTGAAGAGTTCCAATCACTTTTCTAAAGCTCTAATTGGTAAGAAAAATGGTCGTGTACAGATGACCTTTTATCAATACAGGGTCTATCAGGCTCCGACAAGTGTGAGAAGGAGGTGGTTTTAATCAGACTGATGGACAATCCTTTTGCGACACGAAGTTGCGACGGAAGACCTACTCGTTGCTTTGCAACGAGCTCGACTCTAGTTCTTTTTTCTCTCTTTTATTTGCCCTTTTTTCTATTCTTTTCGGGAACCGAAAACCTTGTGAAGCATTTATAAAGACATGGATGATAAAGTGCAGCAAAGTTATCTAAGCATATTGATACAGGACGTATCAGGACGTATGGGTTGCCCTGTTGTTTAAAAATAAATAAATAATGGACCACCGGTGTACCAAGTCTGGTGACAGTGGTACCATTTTTTCAGTGGCCGGACGCATATAAGCGAGGTCATTACCTGTATACAACCTGGTAAAGTTAAATTAAATAGGATTTTTGATTTTATAATTATATGGTTTTATAATTATATATGATATAAAAATTATATGAATTTGATTATGATTATTTTTAATTGTAATAAAGTTAATGAAATAAGACATGATTTTATTTTTTTATGTTTTTATAATTATATAAGATAAAATTATATATTTTTAATATAAATAATTTCATATAATATTATGATTATATAACATTATACTTAAATATGATATAAGTTATAATTAATATTAATTGTAAAAGTTATAGAAAAATGCAAAATATTTTATATGTTTATGTAAGTATATGTTCATAATAAAATGATAAAGATAAGGACCAAGGGAGAGCCGCCAAAGATGAATTTCGTAATAGAGTGCTACAATATTAAAGTTAAAGTACCAAATATGAATTTTGAGGTCGTCATCAGGTGCTACACCCAGGCCCTACATCATGTTTCTGTAGCTAGTACCAGCCGTAGCACGACATGGTTCCTTGATCCTTATACGACAGTATGTAAAATGTAAATAAACTAAGGATGTACAATGTGAAATTAGTAAATATTATATAAACAAAACTTGCATGCTGTACATGTAACACTATATTGACTACAGTGGAATTTACTAACAGAATACAAATATGTTTACCTAGGTAAAAAACTTACTGCTAAATATTTACTTATTTTAGTAGAAATTTAATAGGAATAGATAAGCACATAGGTTAAAAAGATATGAAGCATTAACTTAGGAAATTTGAACAACTGGACTAAACGTAAACCTACTTAATTGTTGTATTTAGTATGTAATTTATTAATTTATAGTGACATGTGTATACATTTCCAAGTGTAATATTAACAACAGTCAGCATAGATTAAACACCCGGCCCGTCGGGCCTATATGCCACTTTGAACACATAATACATGAAAAAAGAAAAAGAAAATAACACAGCATCAAGCGGTAAACAAAGATATGATTGAAAATATACATGTATGAGTATGAAAATTTCTTCAGAACCTTGAGTTTGCATAGTTTATATAATACAGTGTATATTTATTTTCTGAACAATAAAGATTGTCTACGTGTAAAAGAATGATATAAGTATTTGGCAACCTGCCGAGGATAATTTGAAATAAGAACAATTAGTGCATCTGTATCTGACTAATCTATTAATTGATTAAACCCAGTATTTTCGAACAGGATTCTTCTATAGTCGTTATATAAAGGACAATGTAATAAAAAGTGAATTTCGTTTTCTATACTATTTTTACAACAAAAAGTACAAATTCGCTCTTCAACAGGTTCACCGTGGTATCTACCCGTCTCAATTCTCAAAGGTAAAATCCCACATCTAAACTGAGCCAAAATTGATCGCAGATGTTTAGGCATATCTAAAACTACATAATTTTCTCTACCAAAAACTGTTTTAAAAAGTGCATAAGTACGTAGTTTTGGAATATTGCTAATCTCACTGTTCCAGAAATTTGAATAGAAGAAAGGTATTTTTGATTGAACTATATTTGTGTCTACTATCATTCTATAGTCAAAGTAGTAATCTAAATCTAAACAGTGAAAAATTTCTTTTAAATCACTACACCAATTATTCCTACATCTGTTGTAATCAATTTCAAATACATTTCTTGTGATCCGTTCAGTGTCAAAGGATAAAACTTTATTCCAATATCTAATTACATTAATCAAACGTCTATATTGACTAGGTACCCATCTAGTGTCTCCATAAATTGACAAATTTGGCGCAAAACGATGAACTCCAAGAAAATAACGAATAGCTCTATTTTGAATATTATCTTTCGACTGAAATTTTTTGAACCCCCAGACACTGGATGAATAGTCCAAAACTGGAATGACACAAGAGTAGAATAATTTCTCGTATGAGTTAAACCTAAAGTCTTAATTATTATGTATTGAGGAAATAATCTTCCCAAGAGCACGTCCCCCTGCTTTAGCTAGCCTTTCTCCATTTTCTATAAAGTTTCCTGAGTAAGTAAATGTTATTCCCAGTTACTTATAATTATCAACTGTTTCTAGTTTATTAGACCCAATAGTAAATTCAAAATTCGTCGCTCTTGTCCTACTTTTTCTAAAATGCATATATTTTGACTTGTTGGTGTTTATAAGTACTCTCTCCAACGTCTACACCACTCATGTAATTTATTTAACATACATTGTAAATCTTCTGTAGATTTGGCTATCAAAGCAATATCGACTGCGTATAATAACATGGATAATTTACGATTTACAAGATGTATTCCTACATCTGGATTATTAATTTCCTGAGCAAGGTCATTGATGAAAATTGAAAATAAGGTTGGAGATAAATTATCACCTTGTTTTACACCAGTTTTACAATTAAACCAATATGTGAGGACACCATTAATTCGTATACATGATTCTGAGCTCTGATAAATATTTCTTATCGAATAATACACTTTACCATCTATGTTATTGATTAACAATTTATATAACATCATATTCCTATCGACAAAGTCGAAACATTTTTGTAGATCAATAAATGCGACATAAAGGTTTGAATTGTTATGTATTAAGCTATTCAAAGTAAATAAGTGATCCTCGCATGATCTTTTCTGAAACCGTTCTGTTCGTCTGCTAATACGTCGTTCGACTCTAAATAACACACGATTCTTTTGTTTATAAAAGAACTGTAAAGTTTACTGATGCAGGACAAGAGGCTCACTCCACGGTAATTCATAGGGAGACGTTTATCTGATGTAGGATCCTTAAGGATCGGACAAATAATCGCTTTCCGCCACACCGTCGGAATAATGCCTGAATCAAAAATATGTTGAAAAAGATGCCGTAACGTTCCAATGACTACGGGGAATTTTAGGACACTGTAAGGAATTCCGTCGAATCCATATGAAGATTTTGATTTGGCGTGCATCACAACATTTGATATTTCTTGAAAAGATATTTCGCAATTTATTTCTTCATTAACCCGATAAGACTCTTCCATGTTGATTTCTTTAATATATTTATCAGATTTCGTAATATTGTAATGGTCGTTATCAAATTCGTTGCTTGTGCCCCCATTATACAAATTTTCAAAATCGAGTCGCCACCTTTCTAACACGTCCTCTTCGTTTGTTATAATATTGCCATCGTTGTCTAATACCTCCATCGGTATACTGTGATGTTTCCTGGGTCTTAGATTTTGTATTTTGTTCCAAAAGTCGTTGGGATTTCTAGAGCTCATGTTTTCAATATCATTAGCAACTGATCTTTTATACGCGCGTTCAGTACGTCTAAGAGATTTATCAAATTTATCTCGTGCTTTGATGCATTCCCTTCTTAAAACAGATTTGACTTTCCTTCCACCGTTATATCGTAAGAATTTTTTTTTCGGTTTCTCTAGCGGTTTTCCATAATTCAGTTAATTGGTCAGTCCATTAGGGTTTGCTGTTTTTTAAACGTTTATTTTTGTTTTTGTATTCGACTTTTGGGATCAAAGCTTCCATCTCATTAGAGATTATGTCGCATAATTTTTCATAAGTCTCGTCAATGCATTCTTGAGATTTCCGACTGTTTTCGATCAGGTCTATTGTTGCTACCAATGCAGACCTTCTTAACTCGCTTGTCATAAAATTGGACGGGATCCTATGAAGTTGAAAACGGTTTTTGCGATGTCCAGTTCTTTCTACGTCAGAAACTATACAACAATCAGAGATGATAAGAACACAAGTGATGGCGGAGTGATCGGGGAGTTTTGATTTTTCACCAATGAGTTTATGTAGTTTGAATTCTTTCACAATGTTATGTATGGTTGCCACTTTAAAGTTTGTTATCATTCTAAACACATCGATAGGTACACAAATATAATCGACAACAGATTTACCCTTTCTTGAAATACATGTAAAGTTATCATCGGGGAATCTGCGAGTCAATACACAAAATTTTGCTTCGTTAAGAAAATTGATTAATTCGTGCCCATGTTGATTTACAGTATTATCTATATGAATTCGGTTAGAAATATTATCAATGTCTTGAAGAATGTCATTCAATTTCCCAAACCTAGAATTCAGGTCCTCCAACACGAATAAGGCATCACTATCACTATTAAGATACATCTGAGTTAAAAGATGTGTATAGAAACCCTGAGCATCCCTTCCTCTGTTAGAAAATTTCTGGGGGTAGATAACATGCAAACACAATGAATTCAAAATCAGAAATACGGTTTTTAAACTTTATTCCGAGGATACCGTCGTATACTTTGTCGATCACTGTAATTTCAAATTGATCTATCAACCAGTTTCTAACTAAAATTCCAACGCCACGCGATGGTTTGGGAGTGTTACGGTTAAAGTTATTTCACGAATAATTATATGTACGAGTGTTTGTAACTCTTTTGTGTCGGAGATTTTTGATCGTGCGAGTGCGAAAGAAACATGTATGTGTTCCCTTGTTTATAAGTGGGCGCAAGGAGGTATGTAGAGATATATCGATATATTAACATGAAATATTATTATTATATAATTCAGTAACGTTTATATTAATGCACGGTAGTAGTTATATTCTTTATTTAATTACAGATTCACGTATATATAAAGGAATGCGAGGTGCAAGGTGATGAGAATTCGAGAACGTGCGTGTGTTGAATTATCATTGTGAAAATATTGCGTCTTGACACTGCGTTTTGCATATAGAATAAACCTTCATGCAGTATGAACTCCGCTCCTTTATTGAATATTCGTTAGGAACACATCCCTACCGAAACAGTGAAACTTCGACCCTTGTGTTAACAGTTCATATTCAAAATGGCGGACACCGAAGGCATCACGAGTAAAACGGAGTGTGCTGAGGAAACTCTGGAAGAAGACAAACAACCGGAGTGTGCTAAAGAAACTGTTGAAGAAGACAAAGAATCCACAAGTGAAGATACTGAAATTACAGATACTGAGGAGGAAGAAACTGTGCATACATATCCTTCACGTTACAGAAAATTGACAGTAAAAGGTCAGTTGTTGAAAATTGAAAAACTTAAGTATGAATTCAACTTGTGTCTTAACAAATGGAGAAAGCAGTGTAATAGACTCCGAATGCTGATTACCGATAAAACAGACCTTGAAGTGATTAAATTTGAAAGAGGAATACTTGAAGATTTGATGGGTGACTTACGAGCTGTTTTCAACCTTATTGATGTGAATGAAGATTCCTGTGAAGACTTCCATAACTTTCACAAAGAGTGATCTGATAGACTAGACTTTTTTGAAATGGAACACAATTATCTAATAAGAACAGTTTGTGACAATATCTCTGAAAAGGAACAAGAAGCATGTGAAATCAACACTAGATTATCCATTGGATCACAACTCAGTCATTCTCGTTTCAGTCGTCATTCTCATTCTAGTCGTCACTGTAGTCGATGTTCTGGTCATTCAAGCCACTCGTCTAGAAGCTCAGTTGAGACCTTAATGGAAGCAGCTGCTCTGAAAGCTAAACTAAAGTTTATCGACATTGAAGCTAAAACCAGTGCAGACCTGGAGAAAATAAAAACGCTAAAGGCTATTGAAATAGCACGAGCCAAACTAGAAACATTGGATGAAATTGATGGGACTGACAATGCATCAGTACTTAACAATATGAAGATCATAAAATCTGAAGTGATTTCACCAATTTCATTGACTGACATTCCTAACACACTTGAATTTAATGAATTAAATTCCGAAGCTCCTCAAATTGTTCATTCATTCAAACCACATTTCTATACTGATGTCAGTGCTACACAAGTGAAGTCGCATGTGAATTCTGAATCATTTATTGAACAATCAGTAAGCAATACAAGTTCTACAACAAGTGTTACATTACCACCAAGTGTTCCAGCTCAATCTGTACGCAGGGAAAGTGTCATTTCGTCAAATCCTACAATTTCTACATTGAATCCCAATGTCGATGCATTCATACCTCAACCATCAGAACCAGCAGTAACTACCTCATCTGAAAGTACATCGTTAGTTTGGAGTCAACAATATCAACGACCCACCGCATCATCAATAGCACCAACTCATATGAATGTTCCAAGAACGACCAATGTAAACGCCTCTGTGAATGAACAATTAGCTCCAACTGAATCTACATGTAGATCACCAAACTTGGAACAGGGACTACTGAGTTTAGCTAATTCATTAGCACAACAGATGAGCCTCAGTAGACTTCCTCCCCCCGAGCCCAATATATTCTATGGAGACCCTCTCAAGTATCCCGGATGGAAGGTTGCTTTTCAAGCGTTAATCGAGCAGAGGCAAATTCCAGTTACAGAAAGGATTCACTACTTGAAAAAAAGTACATTGGTGGACCAGTAAAGGATGTACAAATGTAATCGAAAACTATTTCCTTATAACTACTAGTGATTTCTTTGAGGAAGCCAAATCATTGTTAGATCAACGTTATGGAGATCCTTTCATTATAAGTAGTGCGTTCAGAGATAAACTTGACAAATGGCCAAAAATTGCGTCAAGAGATGGCCCTGGTCTTCAGAAATTGAGACAGTGTTATACTGCTATGAGAAGCATTGGAAACCTAGATGTCTTCAACGATAGCAGAGAAAACCAGAAAATGTTGAGCAGACTACCGGACTGGCTAGGTATCAGATGGGGCCGCATTGTAGTGCAGAAAAAGGAAGTATCCTACCAGTATCCTCCTTTCAAGGACTTCATGGAATTCATATCCAAAGAAGCTAAAATCGCCTGTGATCCCGTGATTTCAATTCAAGCAGTTAAATCTGGGCAAGTGCAGCGTGGACAAAGTGAAATGGCAAATTCCTTTACTTATTCAAAGAAACCCAACAGGAACAGATATTCATCTTTTGCTGACAAAGGAAGAACTTTCGCTACATCCACGACTCCAAGGACAGGAAAATCCTGTGCTCTTTGTAAAGGAGAACATTATCTCAACCACTGTAACGATTTTCTAGCTATTGACATAGAAAATAGAAAGAAATATGCCAAAGAAAACAATTTGTGTTTTGTGTGTCTAAATGCTGGTCACATTTCTAAGCATTGCGAGTGAAGACTGAAGTGTAGGACTTGCGGTAGGAATCATCCTACATCTCTTCATGGTGATATACGCAAAACAGAGCCGAATGAGAATTCAAGGACAAGAAATCAGAGAACTCTGTTCATGAATCACAACCTTTTCCGTCTCATGCAGGGAGAATTAGATCATCATCCCTCCAAAACCATGATAGCGTGACAAACAAGACTTCAATGATAGTGCCAGTATATGTTTCTCACAGGGATAAACCAGACCAAGAAAGACTGGTATATGCACTTTTAGATACTCAGTCAGATACAACATTCATATTAGAGGACACCTATCGTGAACTTGGACTGTCAGGAACAACGGTCAAATTGTTGTTGTCTACAATGTATGCAGAAAATCAGGTTGTTGAAAGTCATAAAGTAAGAGACTTAGTAGTACGTGGATTCAATAATGAATTGAAGATACCATTGCCTGATACATTTAGATGAATGCATGGCCATATCTTAAACCAATAGCTTCAGAAATTATGCCTCTGCAAATCTGTGAGATTGGACTTCTGATTGGTTACAATTGTACGAGAGCCCTAATACCCCGGGACGTAATAGCACCCCAAGATGAGGGACCATATGGACAAAGAACAGATATCGGTTGGAGTATTGTTGGAATTACTGATCAGAGTTTTGAAGACGAAAATGATTGCATTCGCACAAGTCATCGTATCATTGCATGCGAAGTACCTCCGAGCATTTTGAACTCTGACGGACATGGACCAAAACATGTGATGTTTTCCTTTCAAACCAAAATCAAAGAATTGATAAAGCCAGAGACACTTTCACAAATGTTTGAACTAGACTTTATAGAACATTATGTTGGTATGAAATCGATTTCTAACGATGATCGTAAGTTTCTCGCCATTCTAAAAAATGGAATTCACTTTTTAGATGGACATTACGAAATGCCATTACCATTCCGTGAGGATTTACCTTATCTACCAAACAACAGAAGCATGGCTGAGCAGCGTTTGAAGCATTTAAAAGGAAAACTTGACAAAGATGAGACATACAGATCACAGTATATAAATTTCATGACAGATATGATACAGAAAGGTTTTGCTGAAAAAGTTCCAAAAGATGAGCTGACATGCATTGATGGTCATTCCTGGTACATTCCTCACCATGGTGTTTTTAACCCACAAAAACCAAACAAGCTTCGTGTTGTCTTTGACTGTAGCGCAAAATATGAAGGACAGTCGTTAAACGATTACCTCCTACAAGGACCTGATCTTACCAATACGTTAGTTGGAGTTCTGTGTCGATTTCGTAAGGAACCCATTGCTATTGTTTGTGACATTGAACAAATGTTCCATCAGCTCAGAGTGAATTATGAACATCGAAACTATTTACGTTTTTTATGGTGGGAAAATGGTGACACAAATAACTTACCTTCAGAATTCAGAATGTGCGTGCATCTCTTTGGAGCTGCTTCTTCACCTGGCTGTGCAAATTTTGGTATGAAACAAATGGCAAGTGATAACGAAACTGAATTTGGAACAGACGTAGCAAACTTCGTGCGACACAATTTCTATGTCGATGATGGCTTGAAATCCTTATCAACTATATCCGACGCTGTGACTCTTATTCAAAAAAGGAAGGAGATGTGTCAGAAAAGTGGACTACGATTACACAAGTTCTTATCAAATTCCAAAGACGTACTGAAGGACATTCCTCAAAATGAATGTGGACCTTCTTCATGACAAACTTCCTGTAGAAAAGACATTTGGTATTCAGTGGTGTATAGAATCAGACTCTTTTCAGTTTAAGATAGTATTGAATGATCGACCCTTGACTCGACGTGGTGTATTGTCAACTCTGAGTTCTGTATATGATCCACTTGGGTTAATCTCTCCATTTATTCTTGTGGGAAAACAAATTCTCCAAGAAATGTGCAAAAATGAAATAGACTCGGACAGCCCTATACCAGACACATTGAGAACTCGATGGGAAAAATGGAGAATAGATTTTCAACAATTCCAGAATTTACATGTAGAGGTCGCAAGATGTTTCAAACCAAAGGATTTTGGAAAAGTCATTACAGCAGAATTGCATCATTTTTCTGATGCCAGTACCATGGGATACGGTCAATGGTCTTACATTCGTTTAGTTGATGATCAAGACAATATCCATTGTTCATTAGTGATGGCAAAGTCTCGAGTTACTCCCCTAAAGTCAATAACTATACCAAGACTTGAAATCACTGCAGCCGTGGTGTCAGTGAGAATGAACTTATTATTGCAAAATGAGCTAGAATACACTAACATGACAGAGTGGGTTTGGGCCGACAGTAATGTGGTTTTTGGTTATATTGCTAACAACTCTCGAAGATTTCATGTGTTCGTTGCTAATCGAGTTCAGCAAATTCGTGATGTCAGTGAACTATACCAATGGAATTATGTTAGCTCCAGTGATAATCCAGCGGAAATCGCTTCTCGTTGTGCATCTGCAGACGAACTTGTGATCAATTGTAGATGGTTTTCTGGACCTAATTTCCTGTGGACTAGAAACCCTTTCAAGAATTGTGATGTGACTCATCCTAATATTCCTGATGATGATCCGGAAGTGAAACAATGTCAAACATTGAAAACAGAAACAACTTTGTATGACAGCAGTTTATTAGACTATTTGAATCGTTTTTCAGATTGGAACCATTTAAAGCGTGTGATTGCATGGTGTCTTAGATTTATTAATTGTACACAGAGCAGAATCAAGACAAAAGGAAGTAGCCTGCCAGACAGAAAAGACTCCTTTTCTCAGAATGAACTCTCAGTTACTGAACTATATCATGCGGAAAATAAAGTCATTATCCAACTACAGACAACATTCTTCAAAGAAGAAAACGAAACTCTTCAAGAGGACCAAAGTGAAAATTCTCACATCCCTGGAAGTAAACGAAAACAACTGAAGTTCAACTCTCCAATTAATCGCTTTGACCCATTCTTAGATGATAGTGGTGTAGGAGGGCGTGTCCATAGAGGAAATTTCAACATAAAATTGAAACATCCAATAATTATACCAAGAAAGTCTAATATTACCAATCTATTGATGCGTCACTTTCACGAAAGAATTCGACATCAAGGACGTGGTATGACAACTAACGAAATAAGAGCCAATGGATATTGGATAATTGGTTGCAGCTCTGCTGTCTACTCACAGATTTCGAAATGTGTGGAATGTCGTAGGCTGCGAGCTTGTACTCAAGTGCAAAGGATGAGTGATCTTCCAGCTGATAGATTGACAGATAAGGCTCCGTTTACTTACAGTGCAGTTGATTTCTTCGGACCTTGGTACATCAGGGAGGGGCGTAAAGAGTTGAAGCGTTATGGCGTTCTTTTTACATGTATGGCATGTCGAGCTGTTCACCTAGAAACTGCATGCTCATTAGACACTAGCCTTTTCATCAACTCATTGCGCCGCTTTATTTCCATTAGAGGCCCAATTCAACAGCTTAGATGTGATCGAGGAACTTATTTTGTTGGAGCAGAAAATGAGCTTCGAGATGCAGTTAAGGAACTTGATGACCAACAACTACAAAGATACTTAACCAGCGAAGGATGTGATTTCATTACATTTAAAATGAATGTTCCCACTGCAAGTCATATGGGAGGAGTCTGGGAAAGACAGATACAATCCGTGAGAAATGTGCTTTCCTCATTAATGGAACATTGTGGATCTCATCTCGATGATGAAATGCTAAGAACCTTTATGTGTGAAGCTGCTGCTATTGTTAATAGTCGACCTCTTACCGTAGCAAACATTCATGATCCCAATTCATTGGAACCATTGACTCCCAATCATCTGTTGACTATGAAATCCAAAATCATTTTACCACCCCCAGGACAATTCCAGAGAGCCGACTTGTATTCGCGCAAAAGATGGAGAAGAGTACAGTACCTTACTAACGAATTTTGGATCCGTTGGCGGAAGGAATTCTTGAACACACTCCAGACGCGAAGTAAATGGACATCGTCAAAACCCGATATGACAGAAGGTGATGTAGTGTTGATCAAGGATGAAAACTTACCAAGAAACCAGTGGCGCCTTGGCCGTATTCACGAGTGCTACACTGACAATGATGGACATGTACGAAAAGTCAAACTTGTGATAGCCAGTTCTTCTTTGGATAAATACGGCAAACGGCAAGATCCTGTGACTTACCTTGAAAGACCAATCCATAAGTTAGTGTTATTACACGAGACCGAGGAATTCCCCACCGAGGAGCCTAATTAACTGTGTCGTTCTATATATAAATTGTGCTAAAGACAATTGCGATACTTTGTGATAATTTATATGCTTTGTATTTAACTTTTGCATTATGATTGATTATTGTTATTGTGCGTAAGAATTTTGATATTTGATATAATTGAGTTAAATTTAGTATTCCTAAATTTGAGGAGCCATGTTACGGTTAAAGTTATTTCACGAATAATTATATGTACGAGTGTTTGTAACTCTTTTGTGTCGGAGATTTTTGATCGTGCGAGTGCGAAAGAAACATGTATGTGTTCCCTTGTTTATAAGTGGGCGCAAGGAGGTATGTAGAGATATATCGATATATTAACATGAAATATTATTATTATATAATTCAGTAACGTTTATATTAATGCACGGTAGTAGTTATATTCTTTATTTAATTACAGATTCACGTGTATATAAAGGAATGCGAGGTGCAAGGTGATGAGAATTCGAGAACGTGCGTGTGTTGAATTATCATTGTGAAAATATTGCGTCTTGACACTGCGTTTTGCATATAGAATAAACCTTCATGCAGTATGAACTCCGCTCCTTTATTGAATATTCGTTAGGAACACATCCCTACCGAAACAGGGACATTTACTTGGATGTCTCTTCTATTAAAACCAAACCATCTGTAACCGTTAATATCAAGTACGTTTTCTACATGTAGATGCGTTTCACCAATAGATATGATGTCACAGTTCATAGCAAGAATGATTTGATTTCGAATTTCACCATTTTCATTCGTCCATCCGCAGACGTTAATGTTACCAAGTTTTATATTTTGGGGCCGGGAAGGTTGCTATGCGTGGTCATCCTCGGTTTGATCGGTGAAAACGGTTTGGTCAATATGATGTTGGATATGTTTTTTTTTCACAATTCGGCCATTGGATGTAATGCGGAATTGGTTACCGTTTGGAATCTGACTTAGTATGATTTTGGCACTGAGTTCTATCAACCTTTCTGTGTGCGATTTCGAAGATAGGAAAACAGATTTGTAGGCCGGGGTAGCCATTAAGCCGCGCTTTTTACGCAAGACTTCTATCATCTGTTCAACTGATTGAAAGCTGA
The DNA here is from genome assembly GCA_015776775.1 of Magallana hongkongensis. NCBI lineage: Eukaryota > Metazoa > Mollusca > Bivalvia > Ostreida > Ostreidae > Magallana > Magallana hongkongensis. The sequence goes on along the minus strand of CM027472.1, from coordinate 12,098,507 downwards.
TTTTTACTAGCCCAGGTTTGTCGTTAACCCTACTTCTTAATCGAACCGCTGCAAGTACGTTTGCAGAATCGCTTAGTTGTCTTACAAGATCTTTAGCTATCTCCAAAATATCCTCGTTTGTAGTTTGAGTGATGTTGGTTGCTCTAATGGTTCGATCTGGGTCATACACCGTGTTCGAATTGGTTTTCTTGTTTGTGTTTACAGCTGACTCTGTTTCCCCGCTAAGACGTTCTAGATTCTCAACCCTTTCTATTCTTTCAATAAGCGAATCAACAGACCGTGACAATGTGTCAATTTGGCTCTCGTGCCTACCAAGTTCAAGGTCGAAATCTGATTTCATTGCTTTGAATTTGTCTTCAATGCTTGTCATAAATTCTTTACGAAATTTATCCAATTTGCTATCAAAAGACGAACGTAATTCTCTCTGGCCTTTTTGAAGATCACTAACTGATTCTGCTATTAAAGTCATTTTATCTATCATTTTCGACTCAAAATCTTTACCCTTCGTATCATTATTCACGCCCGCCATTTTGAACATTTTACTAGAAGGTTTTGGTGTCTGTCCGTCTGACGACATCCTTCGTTTTTCACCTTCAGACATTTCTCACATTAATCATAGACAAGCTTGACCATCTCGAGATTAAATGATAGTCAATTAGAGTAGCTTATACTCACATACAAGTTCATACAAGTCACTAAGTTATGCCACTGTTAAAAAACCCAACCTGTCCATCTTGACGCATGCGTATTTTAAAATGTATATTAACTAAGGATGTACAATGTGAAATTAGTAAATATTATATAAACAAAACTTGCATGCTGTACATGTAACACTATATTGACTACAGTGGAATTTACTAACAGAATACAGATATGTTTACCTAGGTAAAAAACTTACTGCTAAAAATTTACTAATTTTAGTAGAAATTTAATAGGAATTGATAAACACATAGGTTAAAAAGATATGAAGCATTAACTTAGGAAATTTGAACAACTGGACTAAACGTAAACCTACTTAATTGTTGTATTTACTGGTATCCGTACAAAAGATTTACTGTATAAACAGCGACGCTGTTGATTAAATGATTGCTTAATCTTATACAAAGAAAAAAAAATAAGTATTACATATTTACTTACCCAATGGCAAGTAAAAATACGTGTTTTTTTTTTTTTTGTATTTTCTTTCTTTTTTTGAAAGGAGACAGATTTTGCTTGTGTAAAGGAGGTTAATTTATATAACTTCTTTAGAAGATAATTATTTTGTATGAGAGTTATTAAAAAAATCAGATATATTTATTATTTGACCAAAAATCATTTGGCTGGAAAATTCATATAATAACTCTGACCAAGAAGTCTTAAATTCACATTTATTGTATGAAGTAGCTTTCATAATCATCAACTTTTTAATAGCATACATTGCGTAGAGAGTTTGCAGATTTAAAATTGATTTATGATATATGTGTTTAGGTGAAGCTGTTTTATTAACATTTACATTTTGTTCATCCATTAAATTAATAAAGACATATAATCTCAGAGACCCCTTCAAAAGGTTACCTTTTACATGCAGCATAGTTTGTTAACAACTGCAAGGTTCGCTCAGGCATCTTTACGCTTTCTTTGCTTTTAAATTTACAATTAAATAACTTTAGCATCAGATACAACCCAGTGAATACATATTTCTATGTGACTTCACTTATCGTGCGTACGCTTTTTAAGGTTTTGTAATTAATCACAGGATTTTGATTTATTGCCTCTCTTTTGAAGATACAGTAGCTGAGAGTGAAAATGAAATCTTAAAGCAAATTTAAAAAAAAAAAAAAACTTCTTTTTTAAAAAGTCGCCGTTTAATAATTTTTCTAAAATTTGAAAGTAATCAATCATGCATATATGATAGCTCCAAATTCGTTGAATCAAATCATGATTTCATATTTTATCAAGTTCAACAAGATTGAAATAAGATACGATACGAAAATTTAGTTTTATTACCTCCACATTAGCAAAACAAAAAATTGGAAATCCAAATTTTAAACTCTTGCAATAATAAATAATAAACGTTCTCAAAACAATTCAACACTAGTCATTTTTTAAAGATAAAAATCTAAAAAATAGAAATGATTGTTTTTATCCATATTAAATTATGTATCATTATAACCTGTTTACCATGAATATTAAGAGACAAATGAAAAAAAAAACAAATTTGTTCTTAACGAATTTCAATCAACTGTTCTCTTTTCTTTTTGGCAGTAACTACAACTACATCTAGGACTTTGGCTGTGCCATCTACTTCTACACAAAGCACTGTAAATAGGCAAACCACTGCCACGACTTTGCCTGAATCAACCACTACCACGTTTTTGTCTTCACCAACCACTACCATAACGTTACCTTCACTAATTACTTCCGCCACGTCAGGTACATCAACTTCTACCACAACTTTGTCTTCACAAGATACTCCTACCACTGCAGATACACCAACATCTCCCACAACTTTTTATCCACCAACCACTGCCACTACGTCAGGTGCACCAACTTCTACCACGACTTTGTCTCCAAAAGATACAACTACCACTGCAGATACACCAACATCTCCCACAACCTTGAATCCACCAACCACCGCCACCACGTCAGGTACATCAACTTCTACCACGACTTTGTCTTCACAAGATACAACTTTGGATCCATCAACCACTGCCACCACGTCGAGTACATCGACATCTACTACGACGTTGTCTTCACAAGATACTCCTACCACTGCGAATACACCAACATCTCCCACAACTTTGTATCCACCAACCACCGCCACCACGTCAGGTACATCAACTTCTACCACGACTTTGTCTTCACAAGATACAACTTTGGATCCATCAACCACCGCCACCACGTCAGGTACATCAACTTCTACCACGACTTTGTCTTCACAAGATACTCCTACCACTGCAGATACACCAACATCTCCCTCAACTTTGAATCCACCAACCACCGCCATCACGTCAGGTGCATCAACTTCTACCACGACTTTGTCTTCACAAGATACAACTACAACTGCGAATACACCAACATCTCCCACAACTTTGGATCCATCAACCACCGCCACCACGTCAGGTACATCAACTTCTACCACGACTTTGTCTTCACAGGATATTTTTACCACTGCGAATACACAAACATCTCTCACAACTTTGTATCCACCAACCACCGCCACTACGTCAGGTACATCAACTTTTACCACGACGTTGTCTTCGCAAGATACTTCTACCACTGCGAATACACCAACATCTCCCACAACTTTGAATCCACCAACCACCGCCACCACGTCAGGTACATCAACTTCTACCACGACTATGTCTTTACAGGATATTTCTACCACTGCTAATACACCAACATCACCCACAACTTTGTATTCACCAACCACTGCCACCATGTCAGGTGCGTCAACTTTTACCACAACTTTGTCTTCACAAGATACTTCTACCACTGCGAATACACCAACATCACCCACAACTTTGAATCCACCAACCACCGCCACTACGTCAGGTACATCAACTTCTACCACGACGTTGTCTTCACAAGATACTTCTACCACTGCGAATACACCAACATCTCCCACAACTTTGTACATGTATTCACCAACCACTGCCACCACGTCAGGTACATCAACTTCTAGCACGACTTTGTCTTCACAAGATACAACTTTGGATCCATCAACCACTGCCACCACGTCAGGTACATTATCTTCTACCACAACTTTGTCTTCACAAGATACTTCTACCACTGCGAATACACCAACATCACCCACTACTTTGAATCCACCAACCACCGCCACCACGTCAGGTACATCAACTTCTACCACGACTTTGTCTCCACAAGATACAACTACCACTGTGGACACACCAACATCTCCCACAACTTTGTACCCACCAACCACTGCCACCACGTCGAGTACATCGACATCTACTACGACTTTGTCTTCACACGATACTCCTACCACTGCGGATACACCAACATCACCCACAACTTTGTATCCACCAACCACTGCCTCCACGTCAGGAACATTGACTTCTAGCACGACTTTGTCTTTAGCAGCCTCTCCCACCACTTCTACAGCTGTGGGTGCAACACAACTTGCAGACACTACATTTAAACCGACTTTATTAAACAGTACACAAGTTGGGTTCTGTACTTGCATCTGTACCGAGACCAATGATTCAATGACACCACAGAAAGTGCAAGCGAGAATAGAAACCATCGTTCAGAATTTAACAGTCTCGAAAAAGAAGACATCAAAATACTTAAGAAGCAAGACATCAGCCCAGGATTCAAGACCAGAGGTGGTGTATGTTGGATCTGTGGCTATAGTAATATTATGTATGTTTGCCAGTCTCATTGTTCTACCAGACCTTTACACGCTGCTACGATTCATCTACGCAATGCTTAAATGTAAAGAAAAATAAAGACAGACGTTTGGTTTACTGAAAGATGGAATCCTATGGGACAGACATTTGAGTCAACTGATGAAAAAATTACAAAAAATTCGGAATTTTTTCATTATTTTTACGTCGCATTCCCATTGGTTTATTTTTAAATAAAATAATACATAACTCCTTATTGAATATACAATATTTACTTACAGTCTAATCAAACTCTGTAGTGGACAATGCCGTAAAAGAGTCAAAATGGTTCAAAAGGACGGCTTTTTATTTGCATTACCATATATATGAATTTTAAAAAAGAAACAATATTTTGAGGTACTTGTGTTATGACTGTTGCAAACTGAAATGATCAAAATAAGAATTGCTTCTCGCAGTTAATTTTGTCATGAAATCAAACAATTATTGTTTGTTTTTTGTATGTATATAAAAGAGTTTATCTCAGAATTTTAAAGCTACATTGGAATAATTTGTGTGTCAATGTCGTCCATTCAATTAATTATTTTTCTTTTTTTAAAACGGTTCTTAGTGTTGAAAATAATTATATTTCGTATTGTTTAGATTACATGTACTATATAACCTTGCATTTATTGCTTATCGTTTTTGCTGTAGATTATGTCTTTCAAATACATAGGATGTTTGTTGATTTTGAAAATTTGATTTTTCTTTAAAACAAAGCGTCATGTTAGCTGCAACTTTAGAAAGAGTTGAACAGTTCTTTATGTTTACATTGTCTGTTTTAAAATTTTGTTTGTATCTTTCTGTGTTAATTAATAATAAAACGTATGTTTTCATATTCACACTTATAAGAACTGTCAAGTATATATTTTATTTATATCAGTTGCGAAAAGTCAATGACATTTTATGAATCATTGGTTGTTGTTTTGTATGTTATGTATTTACCCTCCAGATGTTGACCAGAACTCTTTTGGCAATGGCCTATCATTCGTTATAGCATATGAATTGCTCGTATTGATCTACATTTTGGCGTAGAAAAAAATTGTAATAAAGAAAATAAAACTGTAAAGATTATGGTTCTTCTGTTCAAAAAGTGTTTATAAACAATATCCACAGCAGCTGTTTAAGAGTTCAGTTGAATGCACGGTGAATTATAATAGTGTTCGAACGCCTCGTAACACCCCTTCTACATTTACAGACATCATTCTTTCTGTTATTTCTGTTGAAAAAACTAAGGCGGAGTGCATTCTTTGTAGCAAAGAGTCAAAGAGTTTGCTACCTTTCATATCCCTATGCAAGAGACTTTCGATACTTCACTGATTGTAGATAAACGCATAGAAAGAACATGACTGTATCATATTTATTTTAAAAAAAATAGACTGAAAATAATCAAGTAAAAGAGGCGACCATAACTCATACTGCTCGGACAACGACCCTGAAACTTTATTTTTAAACATTATGAGAACTAGAACCTACGGGTTTACTGTGTATAGCCTAAAAATCAAGAAGTGGAACGGAAATCGATATGCTTTTTGTGAAGACAGAAACATATAATGATCCTATAGGTCAATTCAATTGTTATTTGCAATAGATCTTTTACAAGCACTATTAACACACCTGGAAAAAGTCACTCAAATTTACAGTACATTATTTGATAATGAACGATATAATGATAAATAAACGATACATGTGTTAAATAAGTGGACAATTTCCAGTTTGGGGGTAAAACATAATTATCTAAAATAAGTATTTCAGTAAGTAACTACAAAAGTCCTTGCGGGATTCGAACTCGGGATGTACGGATCACATGTCCGACACTTTATCCACTCGGCTATGGAGCAAGTTACATGCTGCAGTCGATAAAATCCTTTTAATAAAACGAAATGTCGTTTTGATCAGCAGTTAGCCATTTTGTGTTGATGTGTTATTCCACCTTAAAAATGAACGTAATTTAGAAATTATAAATTTGGGCAAAATCAAAACAATAATGAAAGCTATATCACCGAACCAACGACTGCATGAAAACTTACAACAATGTTTAAAGTCATGCGCACTCAAGAAAGACTCAACAAAATATCATTGTAACGAGGCCTTCACTGAAGAATGTGATTCACAAATAAATGGATGCAGTCGTAGTAATTTGTTTTATACTTTATACACCCAACAACGCTCTCTATATCAGAAAAATGATGATGTTGTCGTATAGCCTTGTGGCCTTTTATTTCAACGAGTAAATACCTTTTCAACATTTTTTCAACAGTTTTTCAAAGAATTTTTTTATTTTACTATTTTAAAGTGTTTTCAGTTAAATGATTACCTTCTTCGTATAATGTATGGTCATCATTAAATGAGATTGCTACACGTTTTATCTTTTGCAGAAAATGTGAAGTTGATTCCCATTAAAAATGCATTTATTGTTCCTTTAATTTGAACAGAAACATCCTAAAACAAGACCAATCCAAAACTAAAGTCAAATATATAACAGAGATGTTTAACTTTCATTATAGTCATAAACGAAGTAAGATAACACAATATGATATAATAAGATATAAAGACTGCGTCTTCAATGTGAAATGTGAAATGTGATAATATATAATGTTACGACACGATATATATACATGTATTTGTGTTTGTGGTCGTAGAAGAATGACCACATCTTTCGCATGGTGTTGCCCTTCTGAGGAAAACGATGTTGATGCCCCGTAGAGGTCGTGAATCCGGTACGCACTATCCGGACCATGCTCCACCAAACCACTGGATCTTGTAGGCAGCGATTTTCTCTTCACGGAGGTTGGCACCTGAAATTCTAGTAATGTCAATCATCCAAATACATCTTGGATATAAAAATGGGGGCCTAAGATGTTCATTATTTTATTTGCGACCCATTTCACATGCCTTTTTTGCAAATCTGTAGCCACAAATAAAAATGATAATTTTCCTGACATGATTGCTAAACTTTTGAAATTAATTATTTAAAGAAACCAAACAAACATTTCAGTTTCAACTATCATTTAGTTACGGTTTCAATACAGTATGAAATTGAACACATGTAGTGATTATAAAAGTCATATCCAAGTAAAAAGTTTTTTAAAACCTTGCTATACTGATGGCTTCAAATGCCAGTAGATAATGAATACAACAGCAAATGTAAAGATTGTTACAAAATTTTGAGTAATTAAATTATAACGCAATTTTTAAAAATAATAGTAATGCCATCTTTCCAGCTTTGCTTTAATGTCTTATATAAAATTTAAAAAAACGTAGGGGTCATATCTCAAGAAAATGAGATAATACATGAAATAAGGTAATTTTAGGCAAAAATTGGAGTTAATCTTTTATTGACTTCTATGAAATATAAGCTAAATATGTCAAGAGAATTCTATAGAAATATCAAAATATTGTTCAAATATGTTTTTCAGAAGAACATGAACATATCGTAACACATAAACTATCTGGAAGTTTAGTCTGCGCTGAAAATAGGTGGCTAAAGTAACAGTGCTTTAAAACTATTGTGTAATGAATATTGTTCACGTGCTGGTTGTTCTGCCCCCCCCCCCCCCCTCCCCTTTTTGCGCAGCAATAGATTTTGTTTAAGTTTACATACAAAAAATTGAATAAACAAGGAATTGCCCTCCCCCTCCCCACTTTTATGGTGCAATGTAAAATTGATTCGAAAATAAGGAAATGAACAGTGAAATGGAAGTCAAAGGTATTCCTTGACCCTCCACCCCACCCCACCCCCTCCTCCCCAAAGAATAGGATTTTCAGGATTTAAAAAAGTAAGCGTTCCTCTCCCTTTATTTCCTTCTCAAGATTTTTTGGATGAGTCTGTTCCAGTGACAGAGTGCTAAGTTAGTTTTAGCAACATACTGGGTATCTGAAAATGATATTTTTTTTATCTTCATAAACAACATCATGAAAACTTTCTACATAAAATGTATCATTACAAATTTTGTAATTATGAGAATGTTTAAATATAACATATTTTATGGCATCTTACAACCATTTCTCATCCACCTTTTGGATCTGTTATAACATTTCTAGAAATTTCTTGCAACTTGATTTACGAAAAGCTTGATGATTATTTTTGTAATGCTAAAAAATGTAAATTTAGAAGGAGGGTTTTTAATTTTTCCTGGTCTTCCATACAGTTTCTGATGGACCAAATAAATTGTGTATATATTGGTTCTACTTCTCATATAATTGGGATGATTAATTTTTTTCCGTCGAAATAATCTGGATCAGATGATTTTTGTCAGAACTGCTTCTGTGGACTTTACAACAGGTTATGTGTCATATTGGATTTCTGATTCACACTCATCACGAGTGAATTTGGTAATTGATCAATTCCTGTTATAAGCATGGGCTTCGGTGTTAATTTCTTAATCTTTAAGATGTTCTGCTCCAAGCTTTTCGTGTCTCTGTGATAAAATATCATTGGATTTAGTCACATGCTGACATGTCCACTTTGTGAGACTTTTTTCCAAATGTCACAGCACTTGTGTCTTTGGCATTTTTCTTTCCCTATGGTTAGCATCAGTCATAATGTTGATGGTTTTAAGTTCTTAATATTTGTAGGAGGTCGCCTCTTCCAGTGCTGTATGTGTTGAATCATCAAATTCACTTTGTATATGGGTTTTTATTTCGTTGAAAAATATGTCTGCTTTGTTTGGAAGTCTTTCCAATTCCAGCAATTTGAACATAATGTGATGGCAATATACTGCCAAATGATGAACATATTTTCAAATTAACCTCTCTTTTGATCTGAAAGCTGCAGGGAAATATGATTTTTCAGTTGGTGATAGACTGCTATTTATACCCGGTCCCGGCCTTCAAATTATATAAATATATATACAATAGCCAATGAGAGTCATGATAGTGTGGTTTCATATATATTCGTTGAATAACAATTTTCGTTGATTTCGTTGTTTAGTTGATCTACAAATTAAAATAAATTTTCATTGAGATGCAATATCTACTAACATTTTGTATTGTTATACTTTCATGTTAAATACTGAAATCTGATTGGTTAAGACACAGTTCATAATCCGTTCTATTACCCTCAGCGTTAGCAAAGCACTTAGCAACGGGTAACATTACAAATTGTTACATGCGCAAAAATTATGCGCGTACGGTTTGCTGTAGAATTCACGTTATTCCTATACAATAGCAGTAAAATTTTCTTAAAAATTAAGACATTCAGTATAACAAAATAAATAGTGCCTGTTTGGGAGGATAACAGTTGAAATTAACACCCTTCGAAAACCATTGACAATGATTTTCTCGGGGTGTCAATTTCAACTGTTACCCTCCCAAACAGGCACTATTTATATACTGATAGGATCATTGGCCACGAATATATATTATATCCTTGGACCTATTATTGTCATTGATGTACCAAAATTTATACCCTCAAATTATAGTGAAATTACATTACTTGTGCACATAAGAAGAGTAAATCATGATTTTTGATAATTGCAAGACGTTTTGAATTTTATCATTAGTTTTAGATAAGCAAAGTTCATTATAAGTCATCAGTTTTATCCGATCATATCGCCGCCTGGTTCTAATTTTGATTTTTAAATGAGACATAATGAATGGTTTGAGGCAATTAGGCATATGCATCGGACTCAAAACTATTATATGCACGAGAAAACAAATCTATACTTACAAATTAAGATTTTTTGCAAATAAACTACAAAATGCCCGCACCAGAGTAACAGCTTATACATTTGGTATTTCAACACGTGTATGATGATGTCCGTAAGCTACAACTGAATTTTACCTGATAAGCAGACGATTACAAAGCACGACCTCTGGTGAGAAAATTGGATAGAACTTTCGAAACCGTGGTAACCGAGAACGCTGATTGATTAATTAACGTCTTGCATGGCGAAAAGTGTTGGACGAGTTCATCGTTCATCGCGGGCAGAAACCATTGATCGACAAATTATGGTAAATTTAAAAAAAAAAAAAATAGATGAAATAAAATGGATTAAGTTGATGTTTATTTTTGATGAAAAGAATTTTCAAGAACGGGGTGCACAGGAACGGAGGCAAGTTTACCATTGGGCGGATACTTTATATCTGACAAATTCGGTTTAAATAATGCTAATAGATGTGCCTGTGGCATGCATTGGAGTTTTTTTTTAATTTTATACATTTTTATACCACGACATATTGGTAGTAGCCATTACAAATTAATTAGTAAATAATGAACAAATTGTGTTCTACAGTATATTAATAAATGAATAATTTATTGACGAAGAATTTGAATAGTGCGGGTGGTGGGGACTTTCCAGGTCTTTAATCTAAAAATCATGTACAGTATGATGCAATAAGTATTCGTACAAAATGGCGGCGTGTTTACTTACGCAATGAAACGTCTCTGCATTGACTTTAAATAAATGTTGTATTTAAATAGCTATGGGATACCTGTTGTTATTTTTAGCAAAACACGTCATGTGACATCAAAATATCACGTGATTTGTTGTCGTCTGCATTATTTCCGGAAATATACAAGTTGAAAGAGAGATGGGTAGGAAGGGTAAAGAGTTATCGAGCGATGTTAAAGAAGTAGTAGGGAGGCTATTAGAGCAAGGAAACTCTATTCGGAAGGTCGCAGAACAATTAGGGATTCCTTTTACTAATATTTCTAGTTTAAAAAGACGTATTGTTCAGCGAGGCTCTATAGAAAACACCAAACGAAGTGGCCGGTGTAATGAAGAATAATGACCCCCGTAGAATAATGACCGGGGGTCATTTTTCAACGTAGAATAATGACCCCCAGGTCATTATTCTACGCAGAAAAATGACCCCCCCGGTCATTATTCTACGTAAAAAAATGACCCCTTTGCCTGAAGAATAAGTGTAATTTTCATAAAAATGAGCACACTCCACATGAATAAAAGTGACCCCTGTAGAATAATGACCCCCCTGTAGATTAAAGTTTTTCAGTATATTTTTAGTATTTGTGAAATAGTCTTTACACTATTGTAATTTTCACTGCTGCAGTTTACAGAAAGTAACAGAAATTATAATTCATATTCAAATAAACTTAAAGTGAAAGAAGGGGTATAGCTTAGAAAATAAAAATCCTTCCATTATAACAAGACATTGACGTATTGCATCGGGGTATGGTTGTCATCTTAAAGGGGCATGGTCACGATTTTAGTCCAAAAAAAATTCCGATCTTAATGTTCACAATGCTTTAGTAAGGCATTTTTAATAGGCAACCAAAATTTGAGTGTTATTCGTTGAGTTATTAGCAAGTTAAGAACTTGCAATTCTTTGCAATGTAAACAAAGCCTTTGTTTACATTTTAAATGTTGAAGTGAACATTCTAATTTTAGACATAATGAATGTGTTAAACGTAAGGAACTGTTTATTTATGCTTAAAATGAATAAGAAGACAGACAAATCAGCTTGAAAAAGAACTGGTATATTGAACCTATGCAAGCAACAACAGGGCACGAGCCTTGTTTACATGACAAAGAATTGTGAGCCCTGTATCTTGCTCATAACTTTACAACTAATCCTCAAATTTCATTTGATCTGTAGAAATGCTTTCCTTAAGCATTGTAAATAATGAAAACAGAAAAATAGAATTTGACCAAAATCATGGCCATTCCCCTTGAACAATTACATTTACATATATCTATGGTGTTCCGATAGGGCCACTCCGACCTAAGGGCGAAGATGCGAAGTTGCAAAGGCGATAGTGCGAGGCGAAGGAGCAAAAGTGCGAAGATGTGACGACGAAGCGCGAAGATGTGATGCCTAAAGTGCGAAGGCTAAGGATACTATTATCGCTCCTTCCCAACTTCGCACTCTTGCCTTCGCATTTTCGCCTTCGCCTTTTTTGATTGCATTCAGCAAGTCTCGGTCGATTACATAGAATGTAATGCAGGCACCGTACTCGCCATGGTTTTTCGATTAATCCAGGATATTATTGGTTCAATATTGATAATTTCAAGCAGTAAAAGGGGAGAGGGGGTCCGGCCCTGGATAATTTTATTTTATTAATTTTATTAAAATAAAATTTCCAAAATATGCCTCGGAACGCTTAAACGATAGAGAGCTCCGTAATTATAAAACATAGGTAATCACAGATTACAAAGCTCACCGAGACGAGGCATCACCTTTATAAGGCATCACTTTTATGAGACCACCTTTATCATATTATATGAAAACCATCCTTTATGATCTTGGATATTCATGGATTCTGTTTTGACACATTATCGTATATCAACTGTTAAAAATTGTATGATAATCATATGATCATACAATAATATAAAATTAAAAATTGCATCCTATCATAATTTCAATATATATCATATGATTCCATAAAATACCGTACAAAAATTGTGAGATATGATATTGTAACGTATAATACAATATCATTAAACATAATACAATGTAGTATTATATGAAACAATATCATATTGCAATAATACATCATAACATTGACACATGTGTTATTATATTGTATAATATAGTATGATATTGTATTGCATGATACTCTATTATATTTGATAAATAATATGTTATTGTATTATATAATACAATATAATTTGATACAACATTGTATTATATCAAGTGATACAATATCATTGGATAAAATAAAATATTATACAATAAGGTTATATTGTACATATTGTATCATATGACACAATAATATATATAACAACATCATAAAATACAATTTCATGTGATATGATAATATATCTTATAAACCAATATTATATTATACAATATCGTATGATACGATATTTCATAATATTACAATAACATATATACAATTTTATTTTATATAATTCTATATTACAAAAACCAATATCATATCATACAATACTGTATGATACAATATCATAGAATATACAATATTATATAATAGGTAGCAATATTATAAATTGCAATATCATATGTAATAGTATCATGTGATTAAATAATTGATTAATAAAACAATATAATATTATACAATATTGTATCATAATATACAATACTATTCAGAACAATATCATGATATATCATATCATAAAATAAAATAAAATGATACAACATTTTATCGAATCATATAATGTTTTACAATATAACATATGGTATTATATTGTATCCTATTAAACAATAGTGTTTCATAGCATACAATACTATATCATAGGAATCATGTTATATCATTTAACAACAACCACATCTATCTATCAAACAGGTTTGAGTGAGGATGGAGATTTTTTTAGAATCCTTGATAATGGAGATCAGGCTCTGCAGCTGAAGCAACATCTGCGTTTCATTCATAATATAGTTAAATCAACTATGCAAGCTATCATCTATAAAACATGTGACCTGTTCCGAAAAACTAAACCTCATCAAGCATAAAAAAATATGGCTCTGATTCAGCATCCATGCCTATAAGGTGCATCTGTATCATAAGACTCATCACCCATTCAGGTTAGGTGAAGTTGGCAAGTTTGGTGAAGATAGGACAAGTAATAGCTTAGATACAGGATCGGCACCAAAAACTTTAACCAGCTCCGGACGCCGACGCCGGGAGTATAGCATAAGTTCCCCTTGACTTCGGCTCGGTGAGCTAAAAAGGCGAAAGCGCAAAGATTCGAAGGCGAGAGTGTTAAGTTGCAAAGGCGAAGAAGCGATAGTAGATAATAAGAAATAATTTAATGAATATTTCAAAGTACTGAAAGTACTCGTACAGAAAATATATTTTACTTTATCGTCGGCATACTTTAGTAAGTTTAGTTAATATCAAGATGAATAATGCATCAATAGTTTGTATGAGCATTAATAACTTTGGATACAATAAAGATCGTGCGATCAAAATCAAGGGGGATATAAACCCCCAACATGGGCCCTAACCTCTTATCAACGCTTTTAGAAACAATCTTTTCTTATTATAATCGATCAGTGTTTATTATCTATTAAGATTTGCTATAGTCAGGTACTCTTCACACATTTGCTCTAAAATAATAAAGTCTATTCATGATCACAAATACAACATTACAACAAATGTTTAGAATATTGATGTTCATGTATTACGTAGAAGGAAAAAAAACTAACGCAAAATATTTTTTTAAAAATCACTTTCCTCAAGAAATGTAAATATGAAGAATTCATATTCCTACGTTACCTGTCCCCTTAGTCTTTTTCCATAAAGATATATACATGTATCGTGACATTTCATTCACCAATGAATATTGCTAATATTATTACATGTCCAACAATTATTTTTTCATGATTATTGTTTGTTAATTATAACACAATATCCTCATTGTGTATGAATCTTTCTTTATTTGCGTCATTTCCCGCCGTATGTCAATGAGAGAAGTGACGTAACTATTAACAATCAATTTGTGGCAATGTAAGAGTGTTTTGTGTGTGCCTGCTACGGATATTAAAAACTATATACAGCGATGTATTTACAAATTCGGTGTTATAACTTCAAAATCAGTTGAACAGAGTGAAAAATTAAGTAATTTTAAAATCATATCTCGGATACGGTGTAACCAATTTCTATTTATGGGAGGGGGGGGTCATTTTTCTATGGGGGTCATTTTTCTTCATGTTTAACAAGAAGGAAAATAACCCCTGGGTCTTTTTTCTTCAGAAAAATCCCATTATTCTTCAGCTAGGGGGGTCAATATTCTACGTCGAAAAATGACCCCAGGTCATTATTCTACGGGGGCATTATTCTTCATTACACCGGCCCCCAAACGATACAGCTCGCGACTATCGGAAACTTGAAAGGTTGGTTAAGACGAACAGAAGAGACAGTTTGCTTGATATAACACACAAGTTTTATGAAAATTTTGACCATCCTGTTGCTAAACGCACAGTGCAACAACATCTTCATAAGCATGGATATTCGAGGTCCAAAAAGAAAGTTGTTGTGAAGGAGGTCAATCGAAAAAAGAGATTGTCATGATGTTGAGAAAAAAGACGATTGACAACTGACAATTATTGGAATAAAGTTTTTTTTTTTCGGATGAATCCAAAATCATGGTAGGACAGGATTCCCGTGTGCATGTGTGGCGTAAAAAAGACGAAGGATGGAGGCCTGATCTTGTGACACCTAAACAAAGTAAGCAATGTTATGAAGTGATGATTTGAGGATGTGTAACATGGGAAGGAGTAGGCACAGTTACGGCTGTAAATGGTAATATCAATGCTGAAAAATACCAGGAGATCCTCGACGAGAATTTATGGCCGGTTGTAGCCCGTCATTTTCCTGCCTGAAACTACTTATTTCAGCAAGACAACGCTCCGGTACATCAGGCAAGAAGTACTCAGCAATTCCTGCATAGAAATAACATTACCACTCTAAGTTGGCCAGCACAGAGCCCAGATTTAAATATCATCGAAAATTTGTGGCTTCTGATCAAGAGAAAGCTTCAGACACGGGTCGGGAGGATCGGGAGTAAAGAGGACCTCTTTCGTGAGATTCAAGACATATGGACTAGCATCACCACAGACTACGTCAGATCACTATATCGATCCATACCCCGCAGATTGCTTAGTGTTATTAGATTAAAAGGACACCTGACAAAGTATTAGGTAAGTTTAAATTGTTTTATTTACTTTAGAATTGTAATACAAAGCGTTGTTGATTTGACCTACTTTCGTTGCGAATGTAAACACGCCGCAATTTTGTACGAATACTTATTGCATCATACTGTAATTGCATTTTATTTCAACTTTGAAGAATATGTCAAGAAAGCAGCTAAGAAATATTTTGGACACAGAATATACACAAATAAACCAAAAAAAAGATGGTTCAACATATTAAGCATTGTATCATATCCATAAGTAAAGTGTAAATACCGCGCTAGCACGATATATCATGTAGTTGTTTATATGTCTACACAATAAAATGTGGTCAACGATGCGACACTTAGTATGTCACCAATCGTTCTACCTAAGCTCTCTTGTTGTATAAGGTATAAACAAATTACGTTTTACATTTCTCAAACTTTATTACATCGTTACAATATACACGTAATTAGTCGATTCTTTCAGTGATTGGTTTTTTTTCAGTTACATACTGATTTACCGACTTTTTACTTTATTTACAGGAGTTCGAGGCAAATTCAGATACAACAACTCCAGTGACCAACACTCTACCCTCCCCAATAGTTGTCCAGTATCTCCGCCTCTACCTCACAGTCTCCGTTTAGATGTCATCGGTTGCGAAGGTAATATTAACTTGAATATTATTCAAAAAGTCATTAGTATTAATGTGATTAAATAAGCAACGCTTTACCAACGACTGTTTTACAATGGTATTAACTGTTTGTTATTGAAAATATTTTACATGTTCAGTTTTTTATTACTCAAGGGACATTTCTTTTTGTTTAAAGATTAATTTTGTGACAGTCTAACCAACAAGCGTACTGTATAAATTTAGATTATAGGACGGATGAAATTTATTAAATAAAAAGCAGGATGTTTCTTACTGTTTACCCTAATACCTCATGAACTCAAAAAGATGAAAAACACAATTTTTATATGTGTAGCTTCAATCCAGATTTAGCAATTTTTCATATTCTAAGAATATTAAAGACCAAGTGTTATGAAAGACCAAATGTATTTTCCCTTCCCAACGGATTCCAATCAGGTGTAGCTGTAACGACTTTGACTGTGCCGACATCTACTATTTCTTCACCAACCACATCCATCACTGTAAAGTGCAAACCACTACCTAAAGTTTGTCTTCGTCAACGACTCCTACCACTCCGAGTACAGCGACCACTACCGACACTTTGTCTTCACAAGTTACTTCTACCAGTACGAATACTTTAACTATTATCATGATTTTGTCTTCACAAACCACTACCAACACTTTGTTTCCACCAACCACTTTCACCACTACAAGAACGCCAACCAGTACCAACACATTGTCTTTGCAAGATACTCCCACTACTTCAAGTAAACCTGCCACTACCACGACTTCGTCTTATTCAACTGTTTCCACTACTTCTACCACTTTAGGTACGTCAACCATTACGACAATCATGTCTTCGCCAACTACTGCCACTACTTCGAGTACACCAACCACTTCCAACGCTTTGCATAAAAACAACCACTACCACGGTTTTGTCTTCACATACTATGAATACCACTTCTACCGCTTTGTACACCAACCATTTCGACGACCACATTAAAGTCAACTTTATTCAACAGTACTCGAGCTGGACCATGTACTTGTACCTGTATCGAGACCAACGCTACAATGACACCACAGGCAGTACAGGAAAGAATAGATAACATTGTACAGAACCTAACAATCTCGAAAAAGAAGACATCGAAATACATTAGAAGCAAAAGCTCGGCACAGGATTCAAGACCAGAGGTGGTATATGTTGGATCTGTGGCTATAGTAATATTATGTATGTTTGCCAGTCTCATTGTCCTACCAGACCTTTACACGCTGCTCCGATTCCTCTACGCAATGCTTAAATGTAAAGAAACATAAAGAAAGATGGAATCCTATGGGACAAACATATTTGTCAACTGATCAGAAATACACCATGATAAGATGTTTTCTTATTATTACAACGTCACATTATCGTGGTTTTCTTTTTTAATATAAAATAACATAGAACTCTTTATATAACATAAACTTTATTTACCAATAGATTAACAAACCTTTGTAGTGTTCTGTAAAGGAGCATGCAACAGGTTTAAGTTAAAAGTTACACATATTAAAAAAATTAATGTGTTGAAATAGTTGTGTTATGACAATTTTTCATACTAATTGTTAGATCATCACCTAATCTTCTCCGGACTTTTCCGTTGTTGTTTTTTAATTACGACAAAGAGCACACGGCGTGTGTGACCAGTCAGCAGAGGATGCTCACTCCTCCTAGGCACCTGATATTACCTGTATCTTTTTATTTCGATCTATGGGTATTTGAGATGGTTGAAAGTTTGTTAATGTCATTTTTCTTTGCAAACTTAGATGGTCTTAATCAGGATTGCTTTTCGTATTTTTTTTCCTCATGAAAACAAACAGTTTTTGTTTGTGTTTAAATGTCAAAACTGGGTTTGTCACAGCAAAACTGTTTAGTAGCTTATAATCGTTTTTATCAATGTTGTCAATTCATTATATATCTTATCCTTTTAAACGGTTCTTATAACTAGAAATGAATATATTTTGTGTAGTGTTGTGTACATGTACTATAAAAGCTTGCATTCAAAGTTTATTGTTTTCTCTATGGATGGCGTCTTTCAAATATCTAAGGTATTTTTTTACAAAAATATCTATGATCTTTTTAATAAATAATGTTATGTTACGTTATGACCAGTTTTTAATTTCTACATTGTCGGTAATAAAATGTTTGTGTAATACTTTTAATGTTTTAATAATAAAAAGTATGTTTTCATATCCACAATCATGAGAACTGCGTAGTGTAATAAAACAACTACGAATCCTCCATGTAATTTTAAGAATATTTGGTTTCTTGAAATAGTATTTTTGTATCTCTCCTCCTGCAGATATGTTTATGATGATGTCTTAGTACTAAGAAATACCTTAAGACTTAGGACACTTTTTAAGTCTAAGTGCTGGTTTCAAAAGTATCCTAAGAACGTTCCTTAGAATTGGCTTATTCTTAGGACAACTTCTGACATATCTTAAGTCATTTTTTGGTAAGCGTTTTCCCTGTGTCTCTTTTCTGACGGTTCAGACACTATAGATTAATTACGTATAATGGTGAATTACACTGGAACACACACTATAACTGTCACTTGAACATAGAAGGTGGCAAAATTATTAATTTCATTTTATCTTATCAAATGTTTTTTATTCATAGTTGATAAATATAAATTCACAGGTACAAGCATAATTACTACAAATGATATAAATCTAAATAACAAACAAATTAATATACATATACATGTATAATTATCCAATTCACAAACAAAAGAAACAGTTGTACCTAAGAAATAAACAAAATTGGGGTGGGGGTAAAGTTAGGAGTAAGGGTATAGAACCCTTGCTTCATTCTTTATCCGCGCCTGAAATGAGAGAGAGAGAGAGAGTTTAGATGCTAGATTTAACTGCAAATGGTCAACATTTTATCTCTATGGGGTTTTTTTTATCTTTTTTGATAAATAAATGATATACGTTTGAGATTGTTAATTATGTAGAATATCTTTTTCCTTCACAACCTTGTTAACATACCCAGTAATTTTACTTAGAGAATTTTGAAAATAAAATCGTTTTCTTTTCCGCGTCTTACATTTTAGGTAATGTTTGATTTTAATCTTTAACAATGTTTCATTTGACACATCCTCCTGGATACTCATTAGTGACGGGGGGGGGGGGGGGTTAAGCGATGTAAGGATATAGTGTAAGGATATAGTGGGACTATATTTAAAGAATCTTAAAGTAATCAATGTACATTCGTATCTATATTTTTGAAACATGAATGTTACTTGGAAATTATTTATTTTGAACAAAAATATAACACTTATTAAAGTTCTTTCACAGCACCAACGACTGCAGGAAGATATATAAAAAAGACTCAGTCATGTGCAGTCGAAAAAGACTCAACATAACATATTATATTGAGACCTACATTGAAAAATTTGATACAGAAATAACTGTATTCAGTCGGAATAATTTGTTTTACACTTTATAAATGCAACAACAATCTCTGTCCAAAAAAAAAATAATAACCTGGCCTTTCCGCCCTGTGGCCTTCTGTTTTAACGTGTACTGTAATTACCTTTTCGAGATTTTTTATATTTGTGAAGTTTTTTCAGTTAAGGGACGATCCTCTCAATCTACAATCTATGGTCATCATTAAATGACCTCGCTACAAGTTTTATCTCTGCATAAAAACAGGGTAATGCCAAATAAATAAGACAATTTTTATACCTTTATTTGCACAAAATATCATGAAATAAAACCAAACCAAAAAAAATCAAATATATAACAGTGATGATTGATTTTATGATCATTTATCAATTTTGTCTCAAAGTGACATTCAATTAAATTACTCGCCCACTACAGAGCGAGAAAACAAATTTAATCGATTGCGTGTGAAGATTTAGTGATCTGTAAATACGATAAAAAGAAAACTTACTCATTCGAAAAGCACTGATATATTTGGATGCAATATACTTGAGATTATGAAATGCTGACTATGATGAATATAGAAACATGAAAAGCATTTAAACTGAACTAGTGTTATATAATTGATATGAATTACAATCTTGTTTTATATTTCAGGGCTTATATGAATCTGCATCACATATAAACTTCATCAATTAACAAAATCATGTTAACATTATTCGTTATATCCGGTTCGATACCATTAACATGTATTTAAAATGGGGGCGTGAAGGTGCCACTAGGTGTTAGTTGAACCGACTTTGCCTACACATGTTATTTATTTCTTAATATGCTCGCTATGATGAATATAGAAACATGAAAAATAAGTTAAAAGTAGAGATTGAATTTGTAGATACGGACCTTTTTTTGGTCATTGTAGTATCAACGAAGATTGTGACGATCGTTAGAAAGGGAGAAACCCGGCACGTTTTACATGCACTCTCACATTATTAAAATAACTAAATTTTGTATATGCATCCGGTTATGGAAAAGATAACGATTTTTTAAATCAATGTAAAAACCTGCAGCTGATTGGCTGTTACATATTTTTATTGATTCAGACTTTCCTGTTTACATGTACAATCTATCAAAATGGATCAATAGCATCCCTCGTTGAAATATAAACAGTTAATATGTTAATATGAACAGTTAAATATGATCGGAACGATTTCCGGAGACACACACACACATCATTTCTTTAGGAATAGTATAAATACCAGAAAATAAAATCAGAAACCCACGAAAGAAGCAACAAACGTATGAATTTTAAAAACTTCTCTTAAGTAAAAATAATATGCATATATATCTGCTAGCATAGACGTTTATTTTCATTCAATTAAAAATAAACATTTTTTTTGGCAAAGCTTATATTAACGAAACCAAAAACCTTTTTTTGTGGGGGGGGGGGGGGTAGAGGTTTCTAGCCCCCCCCCCCCCCCCCACTTTCAATTTGCTTCTGACGTCACTGGTTATTGAGATGACTTATAAGGATTGTCACAATCAATAGATTTATATATGTGTAAATTTTTCTGTAAAGTAGTATTTCCTTTTAGGAGCCTCAATCTTTGTCACTATAGGTATCGCTCATTAACAGACTAAAATCGGGCTGTTCTATTTGTTTGATTTAAAACTATAAATAGCCTTGTGGTTTTTTGTCAGTGAGCCGGGGTCCATTATCGGGCACTGCAGTACTAGCACGATGTGTGAATACGGCTTATTTATACGGTAACCAATATTCGTTATGAGTAAGTTCGATTTTGCTTTATATTTTACTCATCTTTGTAATATTTAAATTATAGGACTTAGGTATCTGTTTTTGTATACGTGTTAGATAATATTTTTGGGTTAAAGTTTTATATATATACGTGTTTATTTACCGTAGAGTGATGGTGCATTTGTACAAACCTAGTTTGTTAGTTTATTTATGAGCTTGTATTTTTGCAGACTTATGCGATGTTATTAGTTAACGTTTATTTTTAATGTTCAGAGGTCATTGTACGGTGTGCAGTTACGGTACTTAACTAAATAAGTATATTGTGTTAGTGAAACGTTTAATTGAAAATATTGTTTAATAACCGGGTAAATAAAATTAAAAGGTTCCAGCAATGTTCCAGCAATGGTCACCATTGTTCCAGTAATCAGTAATTCAGTATTCCAGTAATCATCATCATACCACCCGTGTAACCTTCTTGGTGTATTCATATACTACACTGGAAGCCGGTGGACGGAACCCGTCATCCTAGGACATGGCACACAAAGAGGACACATCAGAGGAACACTGGAGGGACGGTACGGACCAACAAACCACCATAGGAGGTCGTAGGATGGAACGATTCTTATAAACAATTATTTTTTTTATCAAATTTTTTTTAATTATATGTATATTTGTAAATTTATTGATTTTAATTATAGATAAAAATTGTAAATACTCATTGATGTTTGTCTTATTGCTCTACTGATTAGACACATGACGGCTGTCGTGACAATGATATAATGTTCATAATTTACAGCATGCACTCTAGAAATCATAAAAGAATAAAAATGTCTTTTCCAAATATATTTGTCCGGGCTACACTAGACAAAACAGATGGAAAGGTGTAGGCTTCATTCATTTTTTATTTACATAATGGTTTACACTATCGTGGCATTTGTCTATCATTTTTCAAATTGGTAGATAATTATCAGCTGGTCCGTAATTATCGATTATTTACAGAGGCTTATAGAATAATTCATATTTTTACTTTCAGTTTGTACTCGAATTTTCAAGATTTTTTTTCTTCGGCCGATCACTGTTGTGTCCATATGAGGCATCCGGCAAATGCTTCCACATGCGCACACATTCCGCTTGCATAGGTAGTTTTTATTAAAACTTGAAGTTTGGTTTGGTTTTATATAACATTTACCCAGTTTTATTTCAGTTCATTTACCTTAAGAGATGCAAACATACATAAAATACAGGTCGACCTGTTAATTCAAGAATGCACATTTTGTCTCACGCGTAAGAATTTAATCGAAAGATTCATTCAGTAATGCAGTTGACCTCGATGAACTGACCTCAATCATAAGAAGATGCTCCATGAAATAACCTCGATCTATTGATGTTGCATAATAGTAGCTAGGAAGACGGCTTGATTTATAAACAAGATTACATTATAATGCGACCTCAATACCAAGTTATGATGGCATTCAATGTTTTTCAGTCGCATTAAATTATTTTAATACAACTCTTTCTTTGTACATACGTGTTAATGCTCTTTGAAGAGCCCTACCGGTTACTCAGTATTCTGAAGAAGAAGAAGAAGATACATTAACATTTAATAATAACGTTAAAAATATAAAACTAGACAAGGAGTTTACGACCGGCTTTCCCCAAATTTATTTCAAAATTAAATTTGGTGACAGTTTATAATGATGAAATTATGGTGTACAGATTCAAAATATTCTATATTTTGTAAAAATACAGTACTTTTAAAATTATTTTACATCAAACTGATCATGTTGATTGCTTCTAGCTATCAATATATCATTATTGCCGATCATTCCTTGAAAAGGAATAGTACTTGTTTTCACTTAACATCATGGCAGGCATGTAGCATCGGTTCTGAAAGTGGGGGGGGGGGGGGGCAGATTCATCCCAAAAATCTTGACAAGCAGAAAAAAAAAGGAAATTGTGACTTTCCCAAAATCTTCAAAATCCTAACCCGGGGGGGAGGGGGGGGGACTGGCGAAGTATATATCTAATTTCCTTATTTTCCTATTTAATTTTTTCCATGCTCCCAAAAAAGTCCCCCCCCCCCCCGCCGCCCCCCCCCCCCCCGCCGCCCCCCCCCCCACCCCCCCGATGCTACGTGCCTGCATGGTATCGAGATTGTTAAAAGGGGCATGGTGACTCAAAAAAGATGTTTTATTATCTTTATTATGGCAACGGAAATAAAAAGAATTAGACTCGATCTTGTTCCTAGGTCAACAATAGGTTTTTCGTTCTTATGCACATGTATTTATTTGTATAAAATTGCTTTTTTTCATGTAGAAGTACTTCTTGTCACAACCGGAAGTTTCGCCGATTCAAACAAAACATGTTAAACACATATTTATTCAACGGAGATCTATCTTTCCACGTGTTTCTGTAACGTGCAAGGGGGTCACTGCCTGTGATCCCCCGCGGGCCCGTACCCGAGATAGAATCGGATAGCCCTGATTGCTGCCAATATTTACAAGTGCAGACTTTAATCACCGCTCCTGCACATATATAGGGACTCAACGTTACGCAGGCAGGGATGACCGCACACCTACGCAACTGAACAGGTACCAACGTTAACGCAAGCAGGGATGACCGCACACTTACGCCAACAGTTCAACCTAACGCAAGCAGGGAGTGCCGCACACTTGCGCTAGAAAGGCCAGAACACCAGCAGGGATGACCACACACTAGTGCTCCGCCGCAACCACCACCAATACAAGCAGGGCTGACCGCACACTTGTATTAATGCGATACAGATCAGGGATGACCGCACACTCTGTATCGTAGGTTAGATAACACGAAGATTAGATAGAGCAGGGAAGTCCACACACTCAATCTAGCCGTACCTGTTCAAGTTTTACCCCAAACAGTCGTTCTTGTAACGCATTTGACACTGTCCCTATATATGTGCTGGCCAAGAATAATTTGTGGTATCTAAAAACGGGAAATCGAAAATAAACAAACTAACTAGACCTAACCTAAAACTACTTATGCCAAACAACTTATTTACAAAGAATATTTATTATTGTAAAACAATAATCATCACACTAATTGGTAATTATTGGAAACAATAATTAAATCATCAAAAATCAATAAATCAAAGGGGAATAACTTTAACCAAAAATATATTAATAAGCTGCCCGCTTCACTACCCCCACCTCAGAATTTTGCGTCCTCGCAAAACTAAAATCAAAACTCCAAACTTCACAAAAAGGTGAAGTGATATACCAGGTAAAAAAAATACCCCCCCCCCAAAAAAAATAACAATAAGAAAAAAAAAAGCTGGCCCTTTCTCTCCTGGACCACGTGCACACAGCACAACTGCAGCTGACAGACACAAATTGCATTGTATCACCTCAAGCTTTACACTTCAACTTTCCGTCTTGCACTAGACGTCTTCCACCTCTTGTGGAACATCTGATTCTCTCTCAAGTCAGGAATTCCCAGCATTGTGACTTCACCAGGCATATTATCCGATGCCTGCAATCTGCTGCCATCTGCCACGACACCGTGGGGTCTCAACTGTTCGGACGAACTTTTCTTGCCTCTTCTACAGCGAATACCAGGAGATCCTCTTTCCATGCCTTTGCGCCTGCGACCATTCTTGCATCTTCTGGCCAACTTCCACTCGGGGTCCTTTTCTTTGCCTTCAGCTGACTTTAGGGTTCTGCCAACCGTAACACTGGAGCTGTTTGCAATAATCTTCTCGCAAGGAACTTGGTCCTTAACTATTTTTCTCTCGTTGGAGTTTGGCACAGACTTTACGATACCTACGCGGTAGCATCCATTGGACAAGTCTTCAACAAGTTGCTGTGCTACATCTCCGTTCAGGGGTTCATCTTGTTGACTAGCATTCTTTCCACTGTAACTGGAATCACTCTTACAAGTCTGGTTTTCTGCTCTACTTCTACGCCGCCTTCTTAATTGCTTGGACCTGCTTTGCTTCCTCACTATGCAATCTCTCCGCAGGTGTCCCGGTTTTCTGCAAAAATAGCATAACCTACGTTTTGATGATGAGGCAGTATTCTGTGCATTATCCTTGCTGCGTTGAAGTTGTAAATCCCTCAAATCCGTCTGGAGAGACTCGATCTTAGCAGACAGTGATTTGACCAGTTCCACTAGCTTATCAGATGAGGGCTCAACATTGATATGGCGTGCATACGATTTCCTCTCGGCTCTTCGGTGCGCCTCCAATTCAACAGCTAGCTTCACTGCATCGTTCAAGCTTCTCGGTCGGGATTGTTTTATACGGATGCGCATCTCAGGATTGTCCAGCGCGTCCACAAAGTGATCTCTGGCTAACATATCTCTGAATTCAAAAGTGGCAGTTGGGTTTGCCATGTTTGCAAGTCTCTGAATGGCCTGTCCCAGTTCTGAAAAAGTTTCACCAGCTCTCTGACGACGCTCTCGCATTTGCACTCTGTAGAGCTCTGCTTGACTTGGTGGAGCAAATCTATCTTCCAAAGCTAACACAAGTGTTTCGTAGTCTGGTTTTTCACCCTTTGGGATATTGCCGAGACATCCTTGTGCACTGCCTCGGAGGGAAGCTGCCAAGTAGAGACCTTTGGTAGCGTAACTCCAACCATTTATTTCAGAACAAGCTTCAAAGTGCGCATGGTAATCGATCCATTGACCACTGCCATCATAAGTAGCTGGTATAATGGAATTTTGCGATTCGTAGGCATCTTCCAGTGTACTACTTATCTCGGGGCGTGTGAACCTTTCCCGAGACTTCCAAAACGCATCAGCTCTGTGCAAAGACCAAGTGTTGTATTCGTCTGGCAAATGACTCGTCTTCCTATTTGGTGCACTGTACAGCTCAAAATAGTCAGGAAACATCTCGTTGCTGCGCGGGTTTGCATATGTTTCATTAGCAGAGTGATGATCGCACAGGTATTCCTCGTCTTTGCGCATGGTGTTCCCTTCAAAACCTCTGATCAGAGCGCGTCTTTCATGCACTGGGGTCTTCATGTCACTGCGCTCCCGCATCTCCGCAATCTTCTCCCGTAGAAAGGTTATCTCTTTGTCAATGTCGTCCATTTTCCCTCTCTGCAGCAATTCTAGGGTATCCCACCGCTGCCACCAAATTTTATGTAACGTGCAAGGGGGTCACTGCCTGTGATCCCCCGCGGGCCCGTACCCGAGATAGAATCGGATAGCCCTGATTGCTGCCAATATTTACAAGTGCAGACTTTAATCACCGCTCCTGCACATATATAGGGACTCAACGTTACGCAGGCAGGGATGACCGCACACCTACGCAACTGAACAGGTACCAACGTTAACGCAAGCAGGGATGACCGCACACTTACGCCAACAGTTCAACCTAACGCAAGCAGGGAGTGCCGCACACTTGCGCTAGAAAGGCCAGAACACCAGCAGGGATGACCACACACTAGTGCTCCGCCGCAACCACCACCAATACAAGCAGGGCTGACCGCACACTTGTATTAATGCGATACAGATCAGGGATGACCGCACACTCTGTATCGTAGGTTAGATAACACGAAGATTAGATAGAGCAGGGAAGTCCACACACTCAATCTAGCCGTACCTGTTCAAGTTTTACCCCAAACAGTCGTTCTTGTAACGCATTTGACACTGTCCCTATATATGTGCTGGCCAAGAATAATTTGTGGTATCTAAAAACGGGAAATCGAAAATAAACAAACTAACTAGACCTAACCTAAAACTACTTATGCCAAACAACTTATTTACAAAGAATATTTATTATTGTAAAACAATAATCATCACACTAATTGGTAATTATTGGAAACAATAATTAAATCATCAAAAATCAATAAATCAAAGGGGAATAACTTTAACCAAAAATATATTAATAAGCTGCCCGCTTCATTTCAACGGTTTTGGTGAGAACCGGAAGAAAGTGACGGTTGACAAAATGAGACCCATTAAACACATCTTCATACTAATATCTATCATCAATAAAAGTTTCGTAGCTTGGTCACTTACAGTTTTTGGCATATCGCGAGGACAAAATTAGAAATAGAAAACTAATTGAAGTATTCGAGACATCTCATCGAAAGTATAATTTGTTTGTTTATTTTACACTGAATAGATGACATATGTTATCCTTAATGCTGAAATGAAAATTCTATGTAAAACAACAAAAATTGAGAAAAAAATCAATTTGTGATTGGAAGTAACGCCGATTTGAAGAAAAAAATTATAAAAACATCTGCATATATAGATATATCATACCACAAAGTCTGGCTGTTCAAGTATTTACCGCGCTAGCTTCAATATTCTAAGACAAAAGTTTGAAGAATCTAGTCTTTAATTGAACATACTTTTGGTGTTTTATTTCATAATCAAAAAGGGTTCAATACGCAAGTAAGTTTAAAGGGCTATCTAGTTTCCATTGTTTGAATTCCAGTTGTAAGTCATAACCGTGGAAAAATCGCGCAAGAGTCATCTATGGTTTCAAAGAATATTTCAACTTTTAATAATAACAAAAAAAATGATTTTTTATTGATAATCAGTGATATTTTTTTATTTATTTACTTTATAAATTTGTGTTTGTGTTAGATGCACAATTCAATAATGCTAGTTGTTTGATAATACTTTTTGTAACCAAAATTACAAATAATTAACGGCTGAATTTCCATTATTAAAGACATGGTTTAATTTACGAAAGACGAATAGGGCCACATAAAAAAAAGTTCTCGTAATCTCGAGAAAAGATCTCGTTATTGCAAGTTAAGCATCTCGTTATTACGAGAAAAGATCTCCTTGAATTACGAGTTAATTGTCTCGTTATTACGAGAAAATATAATCTCGATATTACGACAAAAGATCTCGTTAATACGAGAAAAGATCTATTTAAAATGGCGCGTTTCATTGTTCTATTTGATTTATGTAAAGTCTATTATTATATACTACTTAGCATAATCATTGTTCAAAAGCGTACATGAAATTTTATATAAAATCGGACCAAGCAGTTTTAAAGGAATTTCAGATCTAGAAGAAGGAGCAAAGTAGATTGATTTAAGGAATGAATAAAATATTAATTAGTTTTATACGATATAAAATGGTTTGAGGCAGTTTACGCTTTATAAACCGCGAAGCGGTTTATAAAAAAGCGTAAACTGTTTCAAACCATTTTATATCGTATAAAACTAATAAATATTTAATTCATTGCTTATAATTTAATTTTTTTTTCTCTTCATTGTAGAATAATTTAATTCTGGTTGTAACGCGCTTTCTGATTGGCTAAAAAAATTATTTTATATCGTATAAAGAATGTTGCCTACGTCATAGTAAGACTAACGTCAAAAACGTATCAATACGCCTGACGTTACGTTTGAATTTTGTACAATTTTAAGTCATTTTAAAGGTCAAATGACCGTTTTTATCTACAATGAAGAGTAAAAAATTAAATTATAAGCAATGAATTCAATATTTATTAGTTTTATACGATATAAAATGGTTTGGAGCAGTTTACGCTTTTTTATAAACCGCTTCGCGGTTTATAAAAAACACATTTCGGATAAACTCTGTACATCCACGATTGAAACTGTGTAGTCATTAAAGTCATCTGTAACAAATAGAATTGTGTTTTTACGACTAGGACTACTTGGTATTTACTTCGGAGTAGGATTATAAAATATAAGTTGAAAAGTAAAATAACATGAAGTTATTTCCACTTATTAATAAAAGATAAAAAGTCAAATCCAATAATTTTATGTAAAAATTAATGAATAATGACCGTTGTTATTTACGAATTAATAAAAATTGAATTAACGTTTCTAGAAAGAAAAGAATAGAATAGAAAGGTGAACAGGTCTTTTCAGAAACGCACCATTTTGAAATAGATCTTTTCTCGTAATAACGACATCTTTTCTCGTAATTACAAAAAATCTCAATAATAAAGAACTCGTTATAACGATTTTCTCTCTCTTAAATACGAGAGAATTAACTCATAATAATGAGATCTTTTCTTTTAATTACAAGATAATTTACACGTAATAACGAGATCTTTTCTCGTAAATACGAGATAATTAACTCGTAATGATGCGATTTTTTCTAGTAATAAATAGATATTTCTTCGTAATAACGAGATCTTTTCCCGTTATTACGAAATCTTTTCTCGATACTACCAGATATATTCTCGTTATAAGTTATAATAACGAGATAATAACTTCTAATAACGAGATCTTTTCTCGTAATTACGAGATAAATTATTTTTATGTGGCCCTATTCGTCTTTTGTATTAATTAGTAAAGGTTTTGCTTTTAGAGAACTTTTTCAGTTTTTCAGTCGAAATATATAACCATTGGTAGACAATTTATAAAGAATATGTAGAAAGATGGGGGTTTTTTTTCGTGTTTTTTTTTGGGGGGGTGCTCTTTTTTTTTTGGGGGGGGGGGTTTTCATGTTTTTTACTTGAATGGACAAGGAATAAAAGTGTAAGTCAGATGAATTATTCACAAACTTCACTTTCTCTTACTATGAAAAGAGCATCTCATTTTGCACTTATTTATAAAAGTAGTACCAAGATTGTTTAAACGAT
Source organism: Magallana hongkongensis (assembly GCA_015776775.1). Taxonomy (NCBI): domain Eukaryota; kingdom Metazoa; phylum Mollusca; class Bivalvia; order Ostreida; family Ostreidae; genus Magallana; species Magallana hongkongensis. The sequence continues at coordinate 12,068,220 of CM027472.1, read as the reverse complement.
GGAGAATGATGTCTTGAAATTAAAATTCAATTGACTCTGTAACCAACAAATATCGCAAGGTATTTCAGTCTTATAGTCTCTTGTTATTTATCCAAATGTATAAATGTTACAAGAATTTCCGTAAATAATTTGGGAAAAAGTATGTTTTTGTATATTTCATATGTATAATTTATGTTTAAGATTTTTATATTTTATCCGACAACTGTGACTTTATATATATATATATATATATATATATATATATGTGTGTGTGTGTGTGTGTGTGTGTGTGTGTGTGTGTGTGTGTGTGTGTGTGTGTGTGTATATATATATATATATATATATATGTATATATGTATATATATATATATATATATATATATATATATATCAGCGTCATCTACATTCAATTTAACAGCAGGTGTCCCGGGTCATATTAGTCAAAAATGACCGATCAATTTACCAAATCAGGGCAGATAAAGACACCATAAAAACAGAACCATTCTACAGGCATAAAATTATGTGATTTTTTCTCATAATAATTAGATCTTTCCTCGTAATAACGAGATCTTTTCTTTTCATTACGAAATCTTTTCTCGATACTAAGAGATATATTCTCGTTATAACGAGATGAATAACTTCTAATAACGAGATCTTTTCTCGTAATTACGAGATAAAATATTTTTATGTGGCCCTATTTGTCTTTCGACGACCAAGTCAGAATCTTTTTTTTTCAAACTTATGAAAAACAATGATGATAGAGGCCTTTTTATTTAGAAAATACAGCAAACAGAAAATAAGTTGAGTTACATTCTATATGTTTCAAACAATTTTTTTCGAATCAAAATCTATTTTACGAAGTCATGCGCAGTTTGATAGTTAGATATCTTAAAATCACGGCGAACACAAGATGTATTTGTGCGTGTGATCGTAGAAGTATGACCACATCCTTCTCATTGTGTTGCCCTTCTGAGGAAATTCTCCGCAGGTGACGGGGTTGATGTTGAATTTCCCGTCGAGGTCGTTGATTCCGGGCACGTACCATCTAGACCATGCCCCACTAAACCACATGATTTTGTAGGCAGCTATTTTCCCTTTAAGCATTAGGTAATCCATGTTGCTGTAGAGACCAATGTGCCACTGACATTGTAAGGTTCTTGGTTTCATCACTTCTATACATTTGGGCTGAGTGGAGATGTCGTAGATTATCTTATCATGTACACCCACAACCAAATACAGACTCACGCAGACGCAATAGCACAGCAAAAAATACTTTGTCATCTTTTCTAAATGGTGTCAACTTTCTAAAAAATAAACAAACAATAGTTTTTGATAATATTCATATTCTTAAAAATTAATTAAGATAAATAATGCAGAACTACATCGATAGACAAATGTTTATTTTCCTTTAATGAGACAGGCATTTATCTAGCTAGCAGATATATCAATTATTTTGTACTTATCTCTTACCTCCAAGAATAAACGTTTGTTGCTCCTTTCGTTGGTTTCTGGTTTTATTTTCTGGTATTTATACCCATTCCTTGCGTTAAGAAGTAGTGTGCGTGTTTCCGGAAATCGTTTCGATCACAATTAACTGTTCAAAATATTACAAGAAGTGATGCTATTGGTCCATATTGTTACATTGTACATGTAAACAGGAAAGTTTGAATCACTAAAATATGTAACGGCCAATCAGCTGCAGGTTATTACATTGATTTAAAAAATCGTTATCTTTTCCATAACCGGATGCATAGAAAAATTAATTATTTTAATAATCTGAGAGTGCATGTAAAACGTGCCAGGTTCCCCCCTATTCTATCGATCGTCATAATCTTCTTTGATACTACAAGAACCAAAAAAAAAGTACGTATCTACATATTCAATCTCTTCTTTTAGCTTGTTTTTCATGTTTCTATATTCATCATAGCGAACATATTAAGAAATAAATAACATGTGTAGGCAAAGTCGGTTCAACTACCACCTAGTGGCACCTACCCACCCCCATTTTAAATACATGTTAAAGGTATCGAACCGGATATAACGGATGTAACAGCCAATCAGCTGAAGTTTGATACATTGAATTAAAAAATCGTTTATTTTTTTCTATAACCGGATACGTAAAGAAAATCAAGTTATTTAGTATGAGAGTGCATGTAAAATATGCTTGGTTTTTTCCCCTTTCTATCGATCTTCACAATCTTCGTTGATACTACAAGACCCAATCATGAAATAATACGTATCTACATTGAATTCCACTGACAAATTACGTTATATACAATGTAACAAATAATGTTAATAGGATTTTTTTAAGATGACAAAGTCTATGCAATCATATTGAAATATTTCAAGTTGAGTTAAAGTATAATTCTATAAGTTTTCATAGTATAATATGACAGCTGCATAACCTAAAAGAAGTTTCCCACCGGCGCTTAAATGCAACATTTATTATTCACAGGAGTCCACAGTCTCATCACGTGAGTGAAGCTTATGGCTTGATTCTTTGTATATTTATTTATTAGTAAGACTACATGCCGACTCCGATGTATTATTCTACTTTATTTATGAAAATAAGTTTCAAAAATCATATTTAATGTTGTTTCATGTACATGTAACTATGATGGATTTATTTCTATGTTTTGATCTTATTCGGTTACTGACAGGCACGTAGCATCGATTTTGAAAGTGGAGGCCATACTGGTCCGAAAAACTTGACAAGAACAATTTTTTAAAGAAAATTACAGCTTCTCGAAAATTGTGAAAATACAGATATGCTATGCTATGATATTTCTATTGTTATAAATTTAAAGAAGATAATCAATATGATTTACTTACATTGTAACTTTTAGTATATTATGAAATATTGTATAGTTTAAAGGTAATTAAATGATTTTTGCAGTAGTGAATTGCTATGTAAATAGTGCTTAATGTTTGTTGTTAAATTGTTTTCAGTGCTGCCCAACTTCTTGAATCACAGCAGGGGTTAGTCTGGGAGGGGGGAGTTTGCGAGGAGCATCTCTATTAATTGTCCATTTGTATCTGTCTGGAAATTAGCACATGTTCTTCCATTATTTAAGAAGGATGACCCTTCTATCACTTCAAACTATAGGCAAGTTTCTCTTTGGCTTGTATAAGCAAAATTTTTGAAAGAATTATTTTCAAACATGTATACAATCATTAACATTCGCAGAATCTCTTTTACAAATATCAAGCAGGTTTTTTACCAGGTCATTCTACAATGTATCAACTATTAGAAATATACCACTCGATTGTTAAAAGTATTGATGAAGGCAAATTTTGTTGTATGGTGTTGTTAATCCTTTACCTGCGAAAAACCAACCAACTGTGAAACTTTGGTCAGCAAACAAAGCCGAAATTTTTCGTGAAAAGTTAGATCACTCCACCGTCGAAAGGATCACTGACGAACTATTACATTTAAAGACATTAAATACTGTGAATAAGGAAAATATTAAAACGGTGATGACAAAATTGTGTAAATTATTCATTACAACGGCTGAACAATCTTTTGGGAAAAAACATAGTGCTCCTGCTCCTGTTCTAAGGATAAACCATGGTTTAACTCCAAATGTAAGACAGCAAGGAAGAAATTTCACTTAGCGAAGCGTATGCACAGCCGCAATCAATCTACAGAAAATAAGGCCACCTTAAAGTTAACAAGTAAACATTATAAAACAGTTATGGACGAATCCTTAAAGAAATACAGAAAGGACTTATCAAATAAATTGCAGAATCTACGTGCGTCGAATACTAGAGAATACTGGAACATTCTTAACAATTCAAATAAGACAAAAAAATGTTCTTCGGATATTGATACATTGTATAATTTTTTTAAAGTATTGAATGAAAATGAAGGCGCTGAAACATGTGATAATATTATTGATCAATCGGATACGGCGAATGAATTACTTAATAACCCTATCACTAGGGAAGAGATTGTGAATTCAATTAATAGCTTAAAAAACAACAAAGCCCCTGGCTATGACAATGTTATGAACGAACACATTAAAACTACAATGTCTAATTTTTTACCACTGTATGAAAACGTGTTCAACATTATTCTTGATACTGGTATTGTCCCAGAGGAATGGTTAATAGGCATTGTTAGACCAATATATAAAAATAAGGGTGGCCCATCTAACCCAGAAAATTATAGACCAATCACTTTATTAAGTTGCTTAGGGAAAGTATTTACTAATATTTTAGGAACACGCATTGAACATTTTGCAGATGATATTTCACTTATTAAAGAAAGTCAGGCGGGATTTAGGAAAGGGTTTTCCACACTTGACAATATTCTAGTTCTGCAGTTTTTAACACACACACTGATCAACAGTAAAAAGAAATTATTCTGTGCATTTGTAGATTTCAAACAAGCTTTTGATACGGTATGGAGGGATGGGCTCTGGTAAAAACTTCTTAAAAGTGGAATAAATGGTAAATGTTTTACATTAAAAAACATGTACAAAGGTACAAAATCAAAAATATGTATTAAGGGTTTTTCATCTGATCTTTTTACTTGTAATGTCGGTGTACGACAAAGAGAAAGTTTATCTCCATTCTTGTTTTCCTTGTATATAAATGATCTAGAAGATTATTTGTTAGATAAAAACGTAAGTGGACTGTCTACAATTACTGAGGGAATTGAAAAGGAACTTTTTTTATATTGAAAAATGTTTATTCTGTTTTATGCAGACGATACTGTTATTTTAGCTGAGTCTGCAAACGATTTACAGTTTGCCCTTAATGAATTCTATAGATACTGTGATACGTGGAAACTTACTGTTAATATTTGTAATATTTGGGAGTTTGCGAGGAGCATCTCTATTAATTGTCCATTTGTATCTGTCTGGAAATTAGCACATGTTCTTCCATTATTTAAGAAGGATGACCCTTCTATCACTTCAAACTATAGGCCAGTTTCTCTTTTGTCTTGTATAAGCAAAATTTTTGAAAGAATTATTTTCAAACATGTATACAATCATTTACATTCGCAGACTCTCTTTTACAAATATCAAGCAGGTTTTTTACCAGGTCATTCTACAATGTATCAACTATTAGAAATATACCACTCGATTGTTAAAAGTATTGATGAAGGCATATTTTGTTGTATGGTGTTTTGCGATCTTTCAAAAGCGTTTGATCGAGTATGGCACAAAGGTCTAATTTACAAATTAAATATGTATGGAATTAGTGGAAACATGCTGGGTTGGTTTGAGAATTATTTAAGCAACAGAACACAAAAAGTTATGTATAGAAATATTTTTAATTCCGTATGCCATGTAAAAGCTGGTGTTCCTCAGGGCTCAGTACTTGGGCCATTATTATTTTTATTGTATGTAAATGATGTAGCTGAAAATATGATATCTGTATGTAGATTATATGCTGATGACAACTCTTTACAACAATGTTCAGATAATATTTATCTTATTGAACAAAATCTTAATCATGACCTCAGAATATTAGATGAATGGTAAAAAAAATGGTTGTTGAAATTCAATCCACAGAAAACCAAAGCTGTATTTTTCCATTTGAAAAATGTACATCATTTTCCTAATTTATTTTTTGAAAATTGTCAATTGGAATATGTTACTGAACACAAACATCTTGGTATACAATTATCTTCAAACTTACGTTGGTCAAAACATACTGATAACATTGTTAAAAAAGCTTACAAAAAACTGGGGTTACTTAAAAAGCTAAAATTTTCTGTTTCAAGGGATATTCTATCACAAATGTATGTATCTTTTATTAGACCACAATTGGAATATGCTGCCGAAGTATGGGCTGGTTGCACACAGATGGACATAGAAAAATTGGAAAAGGTTCAATTAAATGCCGCAAGAATAGTAACTGGGGTCACAAGTTTTGCTTCAAAAAACTCAATTTATTTTAAAACAGGTTGGGAACCTTTGGAACACAGAAGAAATAGAGCTAAATTAATAACTACATGTATATACAAAATGCACAATAACTTAGTACCTACATGTACTTACATACAAAACATTGTACCATATACAAGAGGCAGTGTTTCAATGTACACAACTAGAAACTCTCTTGATTGTTCTGTTCCAAAATTAGATTAGAACTATTTAATAAATCATTTATTCCTGATTCTGTCAGAAGATGGAATGCCTAAGTCTTAATACAAGGGAGGCAACCTCTATTAAAATATTCAAAAAATGTTTATACAATGATACGGTAAAGCCTCAGAAACATCTTTCATTTGGAAAAAGATTTTTAAACATAACTCATACACGTTTGAGACACAACTGTATTTTAAATTCTGACTTATTCCACTGTAACTTAATAGCCAGTCCAAACTGTTCGTGTGGCTAATCAGAAGATGCATACCATTTGTTTTTTGTCTGTAAAAAGTATACAAGAGCTCGGAATTCTCTAATGAATAAGCTATTGACATTACGTTATGTACACATTATAGATGCATATTTACTGTTATGGGGGATGATTCTTTGACAAATACACAAAACACTGCATGCATGGAATTTTCAAGATGGTACAAATTTTTTTGAGTGAATGTGGTCGTTTTTCAAAAAATGTCTGAATTTATAAGGTGATATTATATATGCAGTAGATTGTTTATTCATGTATATTTATGGTATTCATATCTAACGTTATTACTTACAATATTTATAGAATTTCATTACTAGGAGAAGACTATCTAAGTTTTAGAACTTGTGTCTTATCCTTTTGATTTATTCAAAAAAATATGTTCAATTCAATTCATCTGTCATTGCGGGTTGGTCTGGTATAAAAAGGGGTAAATTTTCTTTAAATAAATGTAGTCTTCTTGGTTTTGAAGATGTCGGAGGAACAATTAAGGCGAGCGCGTGGAGATTTGGTAATGAATTAATTAATTGGGTTTTCTTAGGAATTTACCAAGTGACATCAGCTATTTCACCGAGATCTCTGGTAAACTTATTTAACACCAGTCGGTGTCGGTGAAATTATAGGGTGTTTGCTAATATATTTAAATAGCAGCACCCCCCCCCCCCCTCTTTTATTATTTTAGTTAGGATTTCTCCGATTTCATCTAAATTATTTCAAAAGGTGTAGCCGGTGAACTAGAATCTCGGTAATTTTACACCGAACTTCACAGAAATATTTACCAAGGTGCAAGTTCTGGTGTTCGGTTAAATTCAAATATTGATGGTATATGAATCATTTTTTTTAGATTTATCTTGGTTATTTTAATTGGATTTTGGTAAGTTTTGGGTAAATAAATCATAACTAGGATTTAAAGAAGTTGGGATTAAATGTGTTCAATTTCATTCTTTTATTTTTACATGCTTTTAATTATATAGAAATAAATGGTAGAATAGAATTGGTTCTTATTCTATAAATAAGAGTAAAGGTTTATCACTATATCATTACATTGAAATTTATTTCTTGGGATTTACAACGTTTAAAGGAGGTTGTGATATTGTGTGTGGTTCAATGTGGATTACTTATTTTATCATATTCACAATAAAAACCACGTACCCTATTAAAATTGTGTTGACGAGTTCGCCTCGCGTCACATTATGCTATTAATAATTTGTTTAAACAAATTATTAATTTGTTATAAGAAATTGATAACTAGTTATAACAAATTATTAAATTGTTATATAAAATTACTAATTTGTTTAAACAAATTGATAATTTGTTATAACAATTATTTGTTATAATAAATTGATAATTTGTTATAACAAATTGATCATTTGTTATAACAAATTGATCATTTGTTATAACAAATTGATAATCTGTTATAACAAATTACTAATTCGTTTATTCACTAATTCTTCGCATTAACTCAATCAAACCTGTATGAACAAACTTGTGCGAGGGATGATGGAATCATTTACTGTACGACTTGTCCTTTACCGATTACACCGTTGGGGTTCTCGACGGAGAAAAACTAAGCTTTCGTTAAACAAAATGCAAGGAACTAATGAACCTCCGACTATTTCGGGCAGATTGTTGTACAAGAATCAATGGACAAAACTCCTGTATAGATGGTAAGTCACGGGGATACCATTAAATTGTATTAGAGCCTGCATTTTTCGATGAGTGTGAAAGACTATCATCGTCCTTGAAGATCTTTGAAATCAGAAATTAACAAGAACAAATTCAAGGAGGCAAATTAGTGCACTACACATCTTTTGAAAAAATAGCAATTCCTTCATTCCTTTTTTACTAAATTCAGTCCTTTTTTATGAAAAGAATTTTGTAAACTCAATAATTTGTTTAGTAAATTCAAGGTGGAGCAAATTCGAGCTATTTTTGTCATTAGACATGGCCAGAAATTAGTCCTGACTTTTACCTCATTTGTAACCAGTAACAAGGCACTGTTTTTTGGTGACAAAAGTAACATAAGCTAAGACAAAACTGATTATTTTCTTTCCGGTGGATGGTTTTATTTCATCCAGTAACAATTGTTACAACTATATTCTATTGGTGACAAAGGTAACAGAGGTGACGAGCCTTTTTTCTGTTTAGCTGAGGTTCTTATTTTATTTGGTTACCATGGTAACAGCTATAATCCATTGGTGACAAAGGGTAACAGAGGTGACGAGCCTTTTTCTGTTTAACAGAGGGTCTTATTTTATTTGGCTACAATGGTTACAGCTATATTCTCTTGGTGACATAGGGTAACAGTGGTGACAGTCATTTTCATGATTTACAGGGGGTCTTTTTTAAATTTGTGAAATTGGTTACATGGGTAACTTTGGTTACAATGGTTACCCCAACCCTAAACTAACCTAATCCTAACCTTAAAATCCCTAACCCCTAACCCTAAACTATAACCCTAATCCCTAACCCTAATCCTAACCCAAACCTAACTCTATTTTGTAACCTATGTTACTAGTAACCACTATAACCTGTCACAAGTACATCGAAGTTTGAAAATCTTTCATAATCAAACATTGTTACTGATGTAACCAATGTTACTGGTTACAAATAGAAAGAGGTAAAAGTCAGGACTAATTTCTGGCCATATAATTTTTGTATTTGAAGGCATAATCATAAATTAAACTTTACGAATTGTTTTTCTATTGCCCCAGTGATTTGAGCCAAAAGTTCCAAAGAATGAGAGTATGATCATGATATTATTAATAGAAATAATCCATTTAGGATAGCAATGATCAGTCGATTGTATGCAAGTTGTTCTTCATTAAAGGGGGAGGAAAGTCAAAAACATATTTTATCAATATTAATAAAGTGGTTTAAATTATCACATGTCGTATACAAAAAAACTTGTCCCCGGGGGAGGAGATAACTAATCATTTACTAATGTACTGTGTATATATATATTTCAGGTATCAGTCATCCTTATTATTAAAGATATAAACCTAGGAAGATGTTGACCCTCATTTAGTCATGCTGTTTTGAAAATAAATTACATAATTAAGCTTTAATGCAGAAGTTAGAGAAATCGTATTTACTGGAGGCTGACATGATGTAGATAGATTGTTGTATTGTTAAAAATGACAGATGTCCTATAGACCCGGTTTAACGATAAAATTCGTCCCATATACTTGCTTTGTAGCAAATAAAAAGATTATATTGCGCTGTATTTCACCTAAATTTTCATGTGATTGGTCTTAAATACCTACAATGTTGCTCTTTTATAATCCCATATTACCACATTAACTGTTTTTGCAACGAAATCCCTGCCACTTTTAACATCTTGTTTAAAAATTCGCTGTTTATGGTCGCCATGTTAACGATAAAAACCGAGACATTCTGAGTGTGATTTCTGACGAAATGGCACGCAAATTCAAACACGAATTTTAACAAAATGCCCAGTACGGCTCATTGAATGGATATTTTGTTGACTAAACAACATATGCATGTTCAAATAGGTTTGTAATGTATAAAAATGTGTTTTTCCTCTGCATATTATATTTAACAGACTGAAAATTGACGCGAAGCTGATCTGCTTCGCAGCTGCTATATTGCAAGTATATGGGACGAATTCTTACTGTGACCTGAGCGTAGCCTGGTCACAGTTAGATTATTCTTTTTAGACATGATGTAGAATTCTTTTTTATTAAAAACTAAAAAAAATAAATTATTTTGACGTCACACCATCTATTCCGGTATGGTTTACATATACAGTGTACACAGTGCTCTGATTAAAAACGTTGATTTATGCCTTTCTGTTACTCAAGTAATCGACTGAACAAAATTGATAATGTTTAGGATCACACGTCAATCTAAAGAATAAATACATGTATGTATAATTATATGCATTTTTATTTATAAGTAAATGACAGATGCTGTCATTCAAAGTTGAATATGATATCGAGTTACTTTTTATTCCAAGTCAAGTTCATCGCTAACTTAAAAAGTATGTTGTAATTGTTATCAGGATTTTTAAAATACATTCTCTTAAGTGGGAATTACATGTACCATGTGGAAATAACAACGACACCTATTTTCTACGATACTTGGCATGTAATGACTATTTCCACAACTACACGGAGACTTCTCAGACACTTACCTTTGCTTTTAGATTTCAATGATTGAACATACTCTGTTTAACGTTGGTTTGTAATTTAGTGGAATGTCAAGGTAAAAGACGGGTCTCAAATCGATATTGCTTCAATTTCCAGAACTTGTCATTTAGAGCGAATATCATGGTTTGATACTGATGCTATGTCGATAAAACAAACCGGAATAGATGGTGTGACGTCATAGATTAAAGTTCAATGGCGACGGGAAATTTAAATTAAGCGATCAATTTTCTTCATTTATTCATTGTTCCGGGTTTTTTTAATGAAAATAATTTTGATTTACAATTAAAGTACCAGGTAGATGATAATGAATTGATTTATTGTACAAAATATTTTTAGTTTCCTTCCCCTTTAAGCATAGTACATCTGACTAGCTTTTCTTCTTCCCTTATTGGAGTGTACTCAACATGAGTGTTGTTGCTCCAGTGATTCCCTGGTGAACAGATAAAAACCTTTATGTACATCTAAAAATAGGTAAAAAAGATTAAAAGTGGACAGTGTAGTGTTGGAGGGTCTCACGCATGCTGTTGGTATGTATAGCGTGTCTAAAGTTGTCCACTGATGGTAAGTTCCTAAATGTTGCTGGTATGTTATTCCTTGCCGTGATAGTTGCTGGAATGAATGAGTATTTGTAGACGTCCACTCTGGTGCTAATTTGGCTGATTTTGTTTGCCATGGAGCCATGGGTTCTGCTATTGTTAATGTGTAGCAGGTGATGGACTGGAACTTCTACAATGTGGTGGTAAATTTGGTAGAACATGATCACTCGGTTCCAGGCCCTTCGGTGTTCCAGTGGTTCTGAGCCGAGATGGTATAGCATGATGGACACACTTCCCGGATCCCTTGAAGAATAATCGCCGGTGTAAACCTTGCTGCTTGGCGATAACCATGTTCTAAGTATTGGATTAGATGTTGTTGGTAAGAATCCGAAGTTCTCCAGTACTAGGTGCACTAGCTTTTGTATGCCTGGCTCTTGATGGCCTGCGGACATTCTCGTCGCCTTGGTAGAAGTTGATTGATGTGCTCGCGCCATGACAGGTCTCTGCTGATTGTGATTCCAAGGTATTTACCACAAGGGACATCTTCCAGGGTATGACTATGCAGTTGGTAAGATGCTTTGATTGGATGGCGTTTCTTAGAAGTGTGGATGGTGGTACACTTCTGAGGGTGAAATGCCATCTGCCTGTCATTTTCCCACTTCTCAAGAGCACCTAAGTCCTGCTGGAGTTGGACTCACAGTGTCGTTGGTTGATTGAAGTCATCTGCAAATAGTTTAACTTTGGGTGTTACTACATCCTGGAGCTCATTGATGTAGGCAAGGAATAATAGGGGACCCAATACTGTGCCTTGGGGTACTCCGGAGTTCACATCAGCAATGTTAGAGGACATCCCTTCAACCAATACTCGCCGTTTCCCATCTGATTAATCATTTTTTCCTGTCCTGTCCATCTTTTAGATGTCTAGGCGTCAAAATCCACATCTTAGTATTTATGTAATATGGTTTAAATGCAAATAGAGACATATATTATTAGCATATTTTCATCCACAAAGTATTTTCTATTTCTTATGAAAACCTATCGTAATTGGTATAAAAACTAACAAGATAAAAATCTTAATTTGTTTGTATGTTCATATTGGTCCAAGAGTCCAATTTAGTTTTAGCTTGGTCTCTAAAGTTATATGACAAATTATCTCTGTGATCATTAAGATGTTGGCTACAGTCCTGCAAAAAATCTTGGTGAAATCATTTAAACTGATAATCTTAAACAGTAAAAATTTATCTGTGTATAAAATACTACAAATTATAAATGTATGCATTTCTTTAACTTTTAAAAACTGCTTTCAAATGAATTGTTTAGCTTAAAAGAAACACAAGCAAAATGTCAACTTTATAATTATTTAGTTTTATACAGGCCTCTGCTTCAGTTTTTATGGATGTCAACTTATAGATGTTTTTTTTTTTTTGGAGAGAAAGGTTGCCCAGAAAATCTATAAAATTGTGCGTCCACAAAGATAAACGATTCTGTAGTAAATTAAAAGGATCTTTGTTGTAATGAATTTCAGTGAGTTATTTATTTCACTGATTTAAATAATTCAATGTTGCCATTATTTTTTAGGAAGGGAAGTGCCACCACGTTCGGGATCACCGGAGCTCTGGGTGTAGTGTGGCTGTTTGACGTCCAGTTGTCCGATTATCTTAAATATGTTCCAATCTTCAAAAAACGATTCGGGGATCAACATTAATGAAAGCCCTGCAATAATGCTGTCCTGTGTTAGTACATGTAGGTACTGTGTGGTGTATGAAGTTATAGTATACTATTATGAAGTCCGATACTGTAACGGTCAACACTTATTCTAATGATGAGTATATAAATTCATACTATTGCAATATATCAACCTATAGCTTTATTTTAATTGACAGAACTTTTATCATAAAATCTTTGAGAAAAAATGTATATTGTTATCGAAATGCATTTATTTTTGAATTTATAAATGTGATGCATTGATGTGTTGTTCATGATGGGTTTTTATTTTAATTCCAGAATCAACTTATACAAAGACCAGTGTCATACAAGAAAGAAGAATAGAGTGATGTTATGAATGAAATGTTGTAAATAAAAACTGTTTGCTGGTTTTGAGATATTTTATAGAATTGATTTGTGAAGGTGCGCCTTCTCTAGGTAATAAGATGTTAGGTTGTACAACTTATAGGCAATTAATGAATGGGGATGTCCCTCCATTAGAATAGAAGGGGTAATGCATGCACAGATCTAGAGGGGGGGGGGATGGGACCTGATCCATCCCTTCTTGGACAATTCAAACTGATAAATCCACATTGTAAATTTACTAAAAATATGCCACAACCCAACCCTCCACAGGTCGAAAATTATGGATCCGCCAACTTACTCTGAGAAATAAATAATCATGACATCATTATGTACTCTATATTTTGTGCATCGCGAAAACTTGTGAAAGTCTACCTATATGCCAAGTATTTTTCTGTGTCCAAACCTTCTAATAGAGAGAGTGCATGGATTGAAACGATCGTTCTGTGGTCATATAAAGGCGTGGCTAGAGACAAAAACATTGTAAGCAGGGGGTCGGGGGCGGCAGCCCCACAAAGCTGAGCACATTTATTTAATAATGTTGGCGGTAATTTGTAATCTAATACATTGTACAATACCTAAGCAAATGTACTTGCAGAAAAAAGCTCTATTCGATATTAACATTTTGGGTTTTTCCTTTTGTCTTTTTAATTAAGAAAGAGGCACTGAATGGAACCACCGTTTTGTAATCGTTAAGGATAGGGACCCCACTGTTTATATGGGATCTTAGACTGTGGGGTAGTTTCCGTGTACTCCATGGTGCACATAATTTGACTAAAATTATAAACAGGCACGTAGCATCGTTTTTGAAAGTGTGGGGGGGGGGGGGGGGGGGGGGGGACATACTCATCCAAAAAATCTTGATAAGCAAAAAAAAGGTTACTTCCCAAAATCCTGAAAATCCTAATCCAGGGGGGATGGGGGGGGGGTAGTAGGCCTTTCCATTTCAATTTGACTGTTTATTTCCTCATTTTCAATTTTTTACATGGTCCTATAAAAGTGGGGGCAACTCCATGTTAATTCAATTTTTTGTATGTAAATTTAAAAAAAAAATTGCTGCGCAAAGAAGTGGGGGGTGGGGGAACTGCCCCCCCCCCCCCCCGATGCTACGTGCCTGATAAAACAATAATTAAAAAATGAACATATATTGATTTTACTGATAAAAAACATGTAAAAATATCTATGTAATATAATCACCAGACTGAATTAACCTCGTACTGTACAGATTGAAACAACAGTTACTGCTACGGAATTAACTTGTTCAATAATGCAGCCATACAATAAGAAAATGTGAAAATAAGGCGGGCGAAATGCATATTATAGGAGGGGTAAGAAAAAATAATAACATATCTCACTTTCTTTCAACGTCTTACGATATTTAGCAAATATTGTTTTTCAGTGCTTTAATAAATTCAGTTCACTTGCAACACATTGCATGACAAGAACTGGTGAAAGCACTTTTCATATAACGTCATTTATAGAACGTCAGTAATTACAAAACATCACATAAAATTTTTATGAGAACTTTTGAATTTCGCAAAACTATAGTTCCAGTGTTTCTGACTGTGACGTGAACCGCTTGTACCTTGTCACGTCATGTATTATGACGTCACGTCGTAAAGGAGGGAAGTCGATAAACCTTGTAAGTACCTATATTATACAGTACATATATAAGATGAATAAAGTAAACTTAAAACATAGTAATTTTAAGTACTTACTTCGTGTTAGTACATGTATAATATTTATCATATGCGATTTTATGAGTATATACTAGGTACCTGGTATCAAAAGAAGAAGACAAATAAAACTCAATAAAAATGTTAGAATATGGACTACAGTGTAACGTTATCGATAAACCACTTAAAAACAAAACGCAAGTGTACTTATGAATACAAATTATGTATGTACATGTTGGATACGCCGATAACAAACTGATAAGTTGTAGTAGCGGGTGTACTTGTGTGGGCCATATCGCCACCATTGTGTTGTATGTAAACATAAATGTGTACATATAACATATCGATCTGTTTTACTCAGTTGGATCTACATGTACATGTGATATTCATCTGTCCATATATATGTGCATGCCGTTCTTACAATGTAGGTATGATGGCCAGAGATTGCCGGGGTAAACCCGTAATGAAGGAGAAAAGTACAACAAACCATCGCAAAGATTCTGGAGAAAGAAAAGCAGAAATCAGCGTGAGAAAGCGAAGCCGCTCAAATCCAGAAAACGTCATACAAGATGGATCACATCCGGGTAATGCATGCCGTCAGCTAAGGGCGGTAACTCGTAATAACTCGGTAGCGGGAACGAAGGACACACAAACGGTTGTAATACAACCACACGAGAAGTCCACTACTACTACAGACACCAGAAGTGGGGCGTTAAAAGAACGACAGAAGATGTCCCATAAAACACCACAGAGTAGTTTAAATCAGGTGACACAAAACTCAAGTGGTGCAGTGCAATGGAATGGTAATGTGAAACAGATCGCCCGGGCCTATCCCGAGAGAAGGGCCCTCCCAAAAATCATAGTAGAAAAATCTAACAATGAAGAACAGTTTGAAGAGAAAAGCAAAAGTAGAGTGGCAGAAACGAAAACAAATAACAGAAGTAAAATTGTTCCCAAATCAAGTTTTGTTAAACAAGAAAAGAAAGAGTCGACATCCAAACTTCCGGTACTCCAAAATACCCGGATGCATCTAAGATCTGGTGAAAACGATATTAAAATTACCTCTTCTTGTTCTAGTGAAAGAAAATCTTCAATTACCTCTTGCAAAAGTTTAGATAAACGAGATATCAAAGTGCCTGATGATTACATGGAAATCAAGCTATCGTCATCGCACAGTTTACAGCGGAAGTCCTCTTCCAACAAATCTTTGAAGATACCAAGTAAGGAGTCTGCACAAACCTTGTCTGCGGCCAAAGAATTGCCGAGTGAAAAGCGACTTAAGAAAAAAGTCACCAATGCAGAACAACCCACAGCGAAACCAAGCTATGGAGTGCGCACTGTAGGAAGACAGAGCGGACCGGAAGCCGCCAACCCTCCGGAACAGGAACAGGAAGGGGCTAAAAACTGCTCCTGTTTGTACTCCCGGACTGTGGGCAGTAATAACCAAAACTCCGGCAACGCGTTGGTCATTGATCGCACTAACCGTGGTAGAACAGAGATCGGCAGTGATACTGAACTCACAGGGAGGGTAGGGGATCTCGGTATGATAGAAGAGTCAACAGGAAGTCCGGATCCGTCGCTCTCAACCCCTGACAGTCCAGCAGAGGTAACTATCTATGGTGTCCGGATAGGGCCATTTGCGTTAGCGCGACATCGTGTTCAGATAAACGAGACATCGCGCTAACACACAACACGCCGTCGCGCTAACGCAACTTTGCACAACACGCCGTCGCGCTAACGCAACTTTACACAACACGCCGTCGCGCTAACACACAACACGCCGTCGCGCTAACTCACAACACGCCGTCGCGCTAACACAACTTTGCACAACACGCCGTCGCGCTAACGCAACTTTGCAAGTTTCACAGTCTAGTAGGAAGTCGTGTCCGGAAATATCAGACTGCGCATGCTGAAATATGTAGGCATGCAAGCAAGCATGGATGAAAAATGAATAGAATGTACTTTGAAATATATATATTATTTTCATTTAATATCAATGCATATGAATAAAAATATAGTTACTAGTGTGTCACTGTATAAGGATATGAATTATTATAAAATCTACCAATTGATACATTTACCTTAAATATTTAATAAAATTCATTAAATCAACAATAATATATTCATGACACATAGGCATCGGAACCGGGGGGGGGGGGGGGGGGGGGGTGGGGGGGGCTTACCCCCCCCCCTTTTTGTGCTACGTTATACATAACCATTAGGAACATAGCAGAATAGAGGGTTCAGCCCCCCCCCCCCCCCCCCCCCCACACACACACTTTTTTTCGCAGGAAACATAATTGTTCCGTAATGTACGTTTGAAAGATTTAGAAGTTGGAGTAAAAAAGCATAACCCCCCCCCCCCACCCCCCACGGATAAGGATTTTCATGTTGTTGGGAAAAAAGATGTATGGCCTGAAAGATTTTTGTTTTGGAAGTATAGGAATACCCCTCCCCCCACCCCCCCCCCACCCCCACGGATTAGTATTTTTATGATTTTGGGAAATAGGTTTTCTTCTCTCAATATATCTGAGGATCAGTCTAGCTCCCCCCCCCAACCCCAACCCCCCCCCCCCCCTTTTCAATTTGCTTCCGACGCCAGTGTGACAAGTTATATACCTGTAATTTTACATTTTAAAATTTCTTTGCTTTGGTAATATACAAAGCACCTAATATGAATTTGTGACATGTACATGTTATAAATATATCATTGCTGAATTAATTAATTATATCAAATATTTAAGGTAAATTTATCAATTGGTAATCTATATGCACTCTAGCATATCCTTATACAGTGACATACTAGTAACTTTATTTTTATTCATATGTATTGATAATAATTGAAAATAATATATGCATTTCAAAGTACATTTTATTTATTTTTCATCCATGCTTGCATGCAGGCCTACAAATTTCAGCATGCGCAGTCTAATATTTCCGGACACGACTTCCTACTAGACTGTGAAAATTGCAAAGTTGCGTTAGCGCGACGGCGTGTTGTGCAAAGTTGCGTAAGCGCGACGGCGTGTTGTGTAAAGTTGTGTTTGCGCGACGGCGTGTTGTGCAAAGTTGTGTTAGCGCGACGGCGTGTTGTGCAAAGTTGTGTTAGCGCGACGGCGTGTTTTGTGTAAGCGCGATAGTGTGTTGTGTGTTAGCGCGATGGCATGTTGTGCAAAGTTGTGTTAGCGCGACGGCGTGTTGTGTGTTAGCGCGACGGCGTGTTGTGCAAAATTGCGTTAGCGCGACGGCGTGTTGTGTGTTAGCGCGACGGCGCGTTGTGCAAAGTTGCGTTAGCGCGACGGCGTGTTGTGTGTTAGCGCGATGTCTCGTTTATCTGAACGCGATGTTGCGCTAACGCAAATGGCCCTATCCGGACACCATAACTATCCAATAATCAATCGATGATCGTTGGTAAACCTTTATTTTTACAAGCTGTATGTTATCTATGTACACTCGTGGAAAGGTCAGATCTTGAAACTAAAGTTTGGTGTCGTTTTTCTGTTTGTCTTTCACAAAAGAAACCGAATTCGGAACAAAAAGTCGAGAGAATATGCCAAAGAGAATGGAAAAGACGTCCTAAGAAGCAATCAGAATCACAGGTAAAAACGCAGGTTTGTAAATGCTAAGAAGTGGAACGAGAACTATTTTTTGCTTGTCAGGAATTTTTGGGCGAGTCTGCCCCCCCCCCCCTTCAATTTCAATCACGATGCTACGTGCCTGATTTCATTCTTTTTTGTCTATCTGCAGAGCTCTTATTCAACTCGTTACAAAGAAGACGACATTTTAGAAGGGTATCCCGAGCCCGACTTGTCATCGTCTTTCTGGATTCCATTAGATAATGAAGACCTATCAAAGGTTGCAAACCACGTCCTTAAGGTAAGAAAACAACATGACTATCCCTAAGAAGCATTTTTTTGGAAAAATGTATATAGATCTATGAAAATTAAGACCGATATGGGACTCCTGTTAGGCTTCATCAGCTCCTTGCTATATAACTACGCATTCGACCTATCATATACAGTCGTCTTCTTTATTTTAGATTTCAGAAACTTCAAAATTATCAAAAATAAAAACCACAACCTCAGTTAAAAACCATTAAGAGGATGTAAAACTTAAAATATCAGATCAGATTATCAAAAATTCACATAATTGGATATGTACGCTATAATATAGAAACATTTTTACATTCATATAAACAGGTAACTCCTAAAAATGCCGAGAGTTTCGAATCGCTGCTGAAGTACCTGTGCCATGATCTCAAATCCAGTTTGTCGCGTGTTCGCGCCATTTACTGCTGGATAGTTAGCCAGCGACTTCCGGTGATTGATGACGTAAAAGACCTTCCGTCACACGAATCTCCGCTAGGATTTCTGTACCTGATTACACAGGGAATAAAGTCTTACTCCGAAATGTTCTGTAAAATGTGCAGGTAATGTTTCTACTCGTATTATATTGCAAGGTATTTGAAAGCGATTTTGCGTTGCTTTGCAATACAGATTTATAAAGCAAAACACTCCATTGGTTTTTTAAAAGAAAGTCAACGATTTTTTGCCAAATATCTTAACCTTTTTTCTGTGTATTTTTCATAGGTTTGTTGACATACCCTGCGTAGTGATACATGGGCTAAAGCAAAGGCGTGATGTATAACGTTGGTGACGTCATGAGCAAAGATAGACACGGAAATTCATGGAACGCGGTATACGTTGAGGAGACCTGGCGCTTCGTCCATTGTCACTGGGCATCTAGGTCAGCGAGGGGATACAGCTCAGGAGAGTGGGTTACTGTTGACTGTCCAGAATTCCGTACTGATGAAATAGAGGGGGAGAGTCGATCTTATATCGTCAGTTCTCTCATAAATGACTATTACTTTTTCACCGACCCCTCAATTTTTATAAACAAGTGCTTTCCATTCGATGATCGGTGGCAGTTGTTATTGCAAAAACTATCAAAAGACGAATTTGAAATGCGTCCTTTTTTGCAACCAGCTTTTTATGCATTAAACCTAAAGCTATTGGACGAAACGCTTTCATGTGTTGTGTACACTAACGATAAGTATGTTCTACAAATCAAAATGCCGTTCAAAAGTCGAACCAGGCTGCGATTTTCCTACAACTTGTATCGTCTGCGGAACTCTCTGGACGAGGGAGAATACGACTATCCTAGCTTGGAGAAGTTCACCCTCCATTACTGCATAAAAGACACGGCTTTCTTTGAAATCAGATTCCCCCCGATTTCCGCAGGCGAATACAAACTCCAGATATTTTGCCGTGACAATCAAGTGTGTCTTCCGTCCGAATGGATATGCGATTTTAAAATCAGTCTGCAAGAAAGGAATGGATATCAGTATCCCACTTCCGGTCGTACCACGGAATAGGATGGGGAATTAACCCGGAGCTAGCAAAACACCACATAACCGCCTGTTTCGCATACAGACGGTCTTTATTCGTTAGACGACGGGGTCATTAGGTTTGAATTCGTCTTTCCAGGAAAAACTGAACCACATGCTGAGTTACTGAAGCATAAAAGCACCAGGTCGGAGTTTGCAGACTATGTCACAATAGAGAAAAATGGAGCAAATGTTTCTATAACCGTCGAGCCGCCATGTTCGGGAGAATTCGCTTTGCAGATTTTCTGTCGACAGGAAAGGTCTCAAAATCACGTGAACGTCTGCAACTATCTCCTGAAACGAACTCTGTTTGCTGAGGTGTGTGAAATTAATTTACCGGCTGTACATTCTAAAGGTTACTAAACAACCATAACCTTTATTCTGTTCAACGTCAATGCATACATATAATTATTATGCGTACTTTTTTATATATCGTGCATTGTAAAGTTCCACCACTGAAGGCGCGTCCTTTCATTGCTTAAGATACCCCCTTTTAATGATATAAATACGCTTTTGTAAACGCCAAAAGTCTTTGTAGCAATATTCTTTAAACTTTTTCAGTCAAAGGCTCACGCTGAAGTCCGGAGAAATCTCGCTACGGCACTGTTACGGAACGACTTGTCTCTAGAGGAACTCTCGGAAGTCTTGGAGAGCTTTAACAGACTCGGCGTTGCAGACAATGGAGAGGTGGAAACTGCTAGAAAGAAAATCGGACAGCTGCAGCTCAGAGAAGGCAAGTTCTTAATGAATGATTACAACTGTAAATTCCTATTTAAACGCGAGGAATTTAATATATCCGCGTAAAATCGCAAGAAGCACATCTCACAGATTTTGAAATCTGCCTTATAAAATTTTGGACAAATAAAACTATGAATGAATAAAAAATTCGGCGTTCGCGATTTTATATATTATATTTTTATTCTTCAATTTGATGCAAAATGGTTGAATCGCATTTATAAAAGTACTCTCGCTTCTTGTCGAATTAAAAACGCTTCGTCCATGTTTAACCACCTGGGCATAGCCAATTTCAAATCTCTTCACGGCACTTTAGAGACCCTTTTAATTTTTAAAATTCTGAATTGCAATTTTCTGTTATAGACCTCCTCGCAGCCATCAAATGTAGAAGCTTGGACAAACTAGAGAAGGTCCCTTCAGAGCGTGAGGGCGTGTCCACCGTCCTGTGGGGTGGACTTGGGGGACAATGTCAGTAAGGGAGAGAAGCTGCTGGTCCATCTGAAGAGACTGAGGCGCCTGCGCGCGGCTGTTCTAGAGATGGACTCGCAAACGATCGCCGAACTCCGCAGTTACACCAAACCCCCTCTGGCAGTTCATGGGGTCATGGTGGCTACGTATATCCTTCTTGGGGTCAAGGAGAAGGAGTTACAGGTGAGATAAAGATGGGATTCAGTGATTGGGTATTTTGTGTTCAAGCAGAGATGTATTATTACTTTGTAGTATTACGTCTCTTTTATCATCCCTCTGTCTCTCGTCACCGATGAGAGAGAGAGAGAGAGAGAGAGAGAGAGAGAGAGAGAGAGAGAGAGAGAGAGAGAGAGAGAGCATACTACCCATAGTCTGCGTCTCCAAACGAACCCTGGCGGAAGAGAGGGGGGGGGGGGAGAGATATAGAACACAAACGAACGAGAATCATCAGGATCAATACATGCAGATAGAGTAAAAAAGAAACAAATACGTTGTAATTGAATGAACAGAAAGACAAATGAACTGGTTTACAGAAAACGAACGACTTTTATATAATGATTTCAGGGGCAAATAATGGACATACAGATGTAAACTTATATTTCTATTTTAACGATTGAAGCATCTATTACTTCGGGATTATTTTCTAGCATTGGTTTGGGGTACAGAATCTGATCGGTAAGACAGGCAGGGAAGCTCTGAAGAAACGAGTGGAGAGCTTTAATCTGAGGGGTGTGCCGCCTGAGGCCCTACACAGGGCCAAGGAGATCCTGGACCAGTACGACCTGTCCATCGTCCAGGATGCCAGCGCAGGCGCAGCCACCTTCTACCTGTGGGTAAGGCTAATCAACCATCAGGGGTCCAATGTATCTAGTCTCTGACTCTCATAGTCTGAAAACTAAGGTCAGTTGCGCATACATGTACGCTTACTGACCGTGGGTCAAACATTTATCTAAGAATGTGTGTCAACTCGCTGCATTTCATTCGTTCTGTAGTAGTTGGGGCTATGTGGACCGTGGATATCGGACTGGGTAGCTCGGTGTTAGAGCTCCTGACTAGTTACAGCGGTCCCGGGTACGATTCCCGGTCCAGCCATATGTTTTCAATATCCCTCCATTCCTATTACATTTGGTGCCGTGACCTACCCCTGGAACTAACAGGTTTATTCCTGCCAGGGGAAGAACCTGGGGTGATCTTCGAGGGCGAATATCATTTAAGGAGGGAGGAATGTAGTAGTTGGGGCTATACGGACCGGGGATATCGGCCTGGGTAGCTCAGTGGTAGAGCTCCTTACTTGATTTTCAGGGGCCCGGGTTCGAATCCCGGTCTAGTCCATCATTATTTCTCCCATCCCGTTACTACACATTTTTTCAAGGAAATCTTGCCAATCGCATTAAGATTAACGCACGTGTCCATCGACAGTGCTTTGTTTACTGCATGATCATTGTTTTCATTCCTATAAAATCTAAATTCAATCTTTTATTGGTGAATTGAGTAATTTATAAAAAAAAAAAAAAAAAAAAAATAAAAAAATAAAACAAATTCAATGAGTTGACCAGCGGTTAGTAAATGTATGCAAGACTGGCCGCGGATTTCCGACGATGGTCCAACCTAACTCATGTACATAGCTCTCTATTGAGAGACAATTGTTGTATTTACACTTGTCAATCATTTGGTAAGAAATACAAAACGTATTAGTTATTTTGTAAGAAACGCAACACGTGTGTGTATATATAAACCATTTTAATGGAAATATAACACGCATCAATTATTTGGTAAGAAATTAACAATCAACTATTAATTTATCTACGATCATCTTGCCCAGGCCATCAACATGATTAAGGACATCGAGGAGCAAACTCCGTCCTGACGGCTGACAGCGTCAGAGGCCAGGGAATAGTTCGTCTCACGGGGGTCACCTTATATAGAGGGGTTCCAGGAACAGACTGTATAGAACATTTATATCTATCAGTGTGTGTGTGTATTGTATCAAAATTATAAAATGTTTTATTGAGAAAAACTTTTTAAAAATTATTTTGGTAAGTAACTTGAAAATTGAGTATAACAATGATTATGATATTTAACAGATTATTTTTTTCTTGTTCTATACAAATATATAGTTGATATAGCTGTATGTCAATAAACAAATGAGATATTTCAGCTTTCCAAGTTTTGGTTTTGTTTATTTTCAACATTTTATCATGTGTAAACATAAATATAACGTACTGCGGAAAAATATTTTTTTTCAAAACAACATTTAATTGAAAGCTATTGCTGAAATACATTGTAATTACAATACGTTGAGAAAAAAACTAATTGTTTTTAAGTTTATTAGATATCATCTTGGGAAGAAACCATGAATTACAAGATTTGATTCACTGCTCATGTCGGACTTGACTTTGGATATCGGAAGAAATTTCTCGCGCCAATTCTCGGATTTCTCTATTTTTATCCTTCTCTAGCTCCTGTAGGACATGTCTGGGTAGCTGCAATACATGTATATAATGGTGTTATATAAGTATCAACTACAAAGGTGGTTTTTTTTTAACTCTGAAACAAGAGACTCCTGATATATGATGACAATCAATAAAGATATCAAAGGTAGCAGCCTTTATCTGGAGAAATCACACTAACAAACTACATCCTACAGCAGTTCATGTGATGACTTAAAATTCAATAAACATCAGTAGATTCTTTATCAGTCTGTAATTTGTTGAGGAAGGTATTTTAATATATCAGAGACAGTACTAGTTACTATCTTCTCCTAGCTGCAGGACTGTAGCTCCCGGTCTGAAAAAATTCGGATGGACGACCTGGGAGCTACAGTGCCTCCCATAGTAAAAAAACTGCAATTTACGGCGCACAAAAAAATGCGCTAGGTTTTGACTGATTAATCTCATTTACGATCATATTCTGTACAAATATTTAATCCAAAAAAATTCCTCGGACATTTTACTACAGATATTGTCACTTCACTTGCCTCTGATATCCTTTTAAACACCATCCCCAGCCCTGTCAATTAAAGTGGTGCAAGTTTGTTTACATTTAAAAATGGCGACTCTCGATCTCGACGTAAATTAACATACTTCATTTTCCGAGGTCGGTTATCATGTTTAAGAGAAAGTCTGAGGCAAGTAAAGTGATGATATCAGTAGTAAATTTGCTGAAGAATTTTATGGTTCTAATTATTTTTACAGAATTTGTGTAAAAATAAGGTTAATAAGTCCAAACTTAGCGCAATTTTTTGTGCGCCGTAAATTGCAGTTTTTTTTACTATGGGAGGCACTGTAGCTCCCAGGTCGTCCATCCGATTTTTTTCAGACCGGGAGCTACAGTCCTGCAGCTAATCTTCTCCTAACAGTCCATATATGAGATTGAGTTTGCTATCTTCAGACATCAGGGGCTGTTACTCGCCTCCTCTAACAGCTCATATATAAGGGTGATGTTGATATCTACAGATATCAGAGAAGTTACGTACCTCCTCTATCAGTTCATGTATGGTGTTGAGGTAGATATCTACCGATATTAGAGAGTTACACACCTCTTCTAACGTTCAAAATGTGAATCCAGGATATCTTGGGACGGAGTATAATATATCAGACAGTACATATATGAGATTGAGTTTGCTATCAACAGATATCAGGGGCTGTTACTTGCCTCCTCTTACAGTTCATATATAAGGCTGATGTTGATATCTACAGATATCAAACAATAAATCACCATCTGTAATAGTTTGTGAATTAGATTGAGGTTGATATCTACAGGTACCAGAGACAGTTACTAACCTCTTCTAACAGTTCCTATATTTGCTTAGGTATATATTTAGATATAATTACATACCTCTTCTAAAGTTCATATATTTGCCTTGGTATATATTTAGATACAATTACAAACCTCTTCTAACAGTTCATATATTTGCCTAGGTATATATTTAGATACAATTACAAACCTCTTCTAACAGTTCATATATTTGCCTAGGTATATATTTAGATACAATTACAAACCTCTTCTAACAGTACATATATTTGCCTAGGTATATATTTAGATACAATTACAAACCTCTTCTAACAGTACATTTATTTGACTAGGTATTTATTTAGATACAATTACAAACCTCTTCTCACAGTACATATATTTGCCTAGGTATATATTTAGATACAATTACAAACCTCTTCTAACAGTACATATATTTGCCTAGGTATATATTTAGATACAATTACTAACCTCTTCTAACAGTTCATATATTTGCCTAGGTATATATTTAGATACAGTTACATACCTCTTCTAACAGTTCATATATTTGCCTAGGTATATATTTAGATACAATTACTAACCTCTTCTAACAGTTCATATATTTGCCTAGGTATATATTTAGATACAGTTACATACCTCTTCTAACAGTTTGTGAATGAGGTTGAGGTTACTCTCTACAGATATCAGGGACTGGACCAATCTCAGGCAATTCACCTGGTTCTCTGTAGCTACCTCCTCTTTGTTAAGACACAAAAAATATTTTTAAATTAATCAGTTGAAAGGATAATTTAATGTCAACTGCACGTATGTTTTCCTTTTTACAGACCTTGCAGCAGCCAGGCCAGGAGTTTTATGATTCCTCGCTTTGAGGACAAGTACTTGATTCCATTCTGATTAATGCTCAGGTTATACAGTGCCATCAGGATTAGGCTGCGAGAAAAATTAATTCAAACTGATAAATCATTCACGTGTAAAATTTTCTACACATAACATAAAACCCTACAATATTAGAGGTAGTCAGTATTTTATGTTTAATCCGTAATTTCACATACATGAAACTACAGTTTTACCAAAACTTCTCAATACCCTTTACAATATTGTAAGTTTAATTTCTTAAATTTTCTTATAAAATTAAATGATGAATGAAGCAAGGTAGATTTTTGCTGAGACTGATGCTGAGTTTTTGCTTGTTTCAATTTTTTACACTTCACTGTTTGAGACGAACACTTTCCTTTTAATAAAACTTATTAAGCTGATATGTTCTAGTTATTTTTTGTTATTTTGTTTCACTGACTTTTTGAGTCGAGCACTTTTCCCGTGGGGAGCCTCCTCTAGCACGTAGATGAAGGTGTCCACTAGTTGACGTCCCCGGGGGTTGGTGATCAGGAAATCACGACCAAACGCAGAGGCAGCAATGTCTGGCAAAAAGGTTTTTGTTTAATTTTTTTAACATTGATTGATTGGTTGATAAAATGATTGACTGATATATAAGAAAGAGTAACGAAAGATAACTATTGGCGTCGTATTTAAAGTTACAATGTAACGATATGTAGGATATAAACTTTTGTTTTAATTAAAAGAAATCAAACAACATTCGCTTGCGTTTTTATAAAATTAATATGAAGTTCTTGGAGTTTTCTACCTCAGTTGTAATTAACAAGATTTAATACACAAATTCTTACTGGTGATGACACCACAAAGTGCGTGAACAAACTGGCTCTCGTCCGAGTCCATTCCCGGCCAATCAGATTTGTAGGTGATGACGTAACTGTTCAACGTGTTCGAAACTAACGTTAGGAACTCCTCGACCTTACTCTGAAACGGTGATTTTTTTTTCCCATTTTAATCTAAATATTAAAAACATTTTATGCCAATGATTTTTATTTTTATTTTTAACCTTATTCGAACATTGGAAAATATTTAATTGCAATTATACATTTAAGTCTTAATCTTGTGTGTTTTTCGATTGATGTGTACAGGAATAGATGAAGATTATAAATAGATAATCTTGGTCACCCCTATCAGTATGGACTGTATGGTGTCCTCGCTCCTGGACACGCGCCACAACAGAGTACAACACGCGGCCCCCAGACCGGAGCAATACTCGGACTGTTGGGATAACTGCTGAGTCAGCACCTCAACCTCGTGACGTAACCGGATGTTCTCCTACAACGACACAGCTATTGAGTCCACAAAAATGAAAGACAAAAAAGGCCTGAAAAGCGCAAATTGTTGTAGTAAATATCAATCTAAGGTTCTCAGGCCGTTCGAACAATTGAGGAAATGAAAAACTTCTCGGTCGAATCCAGGCAAGCAGATAAACCAATCAAATGCATCTGTTATAGGCGTCTATGACAAACTTGATGTACATGTAGATGATGGGTATTGTTTTAGTTGAGATTTTAGGCTGTGCTAAGCTTCTTTATTTTCATATGATTCACTACATGATTTAAAATACACCAATGAAGAAAACACTCAAGGTTGTTTAGCCATTACTTAAATTGATTGAAAGCAGCTCCATTTTGTATCTAAATTTCAACATCCGGTAATGATTATTCATTAAATTATTTACATGGTTGTTTTTCGTGTTCTGCCATTTGACCTGAAAAGTTGCGATCGTGACAAGATTTTTTTCTTAAAATGCAGAAAACATATATTTTGCCATTTTACACAATAATTTCTTTAAAATGTTAGAATCTTACTACCTATTAGTAAAAAAAAATAGATTCATCCATATGCGCAATTAAATAAGACATCTTTAGTGAGTGACTCGATTTGAAAACGAAACTTTGAAGAACACCATCAAATCTACAATCTACATTTGTGGCAGAATTATGTGCATGCATTCTATGCTATTTGATGTTCTAGTTTGATTGCGTTTAATACGATAGTATTACACAAATTTTATGAATGCAGTGCAATAATATGATAGCTCTCTCTCTCTCTCTCTCTCTCTGACCTGCTTCTCCTGTTGACACTCGGTTACAGCTGTCTCACAACGCGTCCTTAGATACGAAATTTCTGCCAGGTCATTCTGAATCTGTTGTCTAGTCTGCTTCAATTCTAAAGGTCAATGAAATAAAATCAGCAGTTCTTAATGATCGAACGTTTGATTTAAAAAACACAACCACCGAACAGTTGCTAAATTTTATTTATTGAGTGCATGATTAATGGAACAATTGTGCATAAATTTCAAATTTTATTTTATGTGTAATACGTGTATATATTACTATAAATTTATGATACAGCATATATGTCACAATATTTGTATAATGTATATAATATATGTACTTCAAATTGTAAAGGTTAATTTTTTATGTAATAGTCAAACCTTACCGGATAGCGCTAACAGATGTCTAACGACCGATAAATACGGCGTCAAATCGCGGTCCCATGCAAGCAACGGCCACTAAAACCTCTGTCACACTGGAGCTGCATCCTCACGGCGATCCCGCTGCGTCCTTAAATAATGTAAAACGCCAAGGTAAACGCATTAGAGTCTCCTACAGCGCCGTAACAACGCAACGGCATCTTCGTAAGTCGTGGTGGGATCGCCTTGAACATTTTAGAACGCCATGCGACGGCGCGCACTTTGAACTTGCACAAAGTACGCGCCGTGGCTCTGCGTTCTGATAAACACGCCGTAGAAGCGTAGTGAGGTCGCCGTGACAGCGCCATAAGATCTCCAACAGCGCAACGAGAGCTCCGTCGGCGCGCTCAAGAAACGCAGCTAACCGCAGTGTATACGCAGTGGTAAGTCAATTGCGCTTGCACGGTGTCATTTGGGATCTCACTGCATCTCTATCGCGCTCTTATTGCGCATCCACACTAGTTGTAGATGACTATGTTAAATTTTAAAAGTAGCATTTGCTAATATTCCAAGATCTATCAATGGACGTAGATGGAATTCATGCCATTTGGTTCTGATGTTTTCATATCTTTTCTATGTTTTCTTACAACTAATAACGGATCTTTTTTGTAAACCTGACTACTTAGAGTTTTGTCCTAGTCCTTCACCAATTGGTTAGAAGTAGTTATGTTTCAATTACAATGTACCTTTTCATAAAATCAAAACATTTTTTAGTCATTTATTTAGTAGTTGTAAATTCTTATTTGTTTCCCATATAACTGTACAAATTAATATTAACCTACCAAGAAGTAAAGAACGTCTTGTGCACGCATTCAGCGCGCAGAGCACGCCGTGGACGCGCGGTAAAAACTCCTAGCACGTCGTGAGCGCTCGGCGGAGACTCAGCGAGAGCGCAGTTTATCGCCAAGTAGAACTCCGTGGAAACGCAGTTACACGCCGTGGGAGCTCCGTAAGAACGCCTCGGTCGCCGTCAGGACGCCGTGACATCTCCACTTGTAAAATTTTCAAATAAAACTGTACATTTTTTCTGATTTTCCTTGCGATCTTACGGCGATTCCGTGAATTTTACAACGCCGTGAACACGCCAAGGGGGCGCAGCTTGGTGTGACAAGGCCTTAACGGACCTCTTCGTTTCGGTCACGAGAAATTCGACACAACGGTTTTTGACCGGCCGTTGTACCGTTCACTTCAGACCAGTCCGGTTCATCCTGTATACGGTCGGCGTTGTCAGTTTCTAAATCGGACAAATTGATAAACGAACATCAACGGAAGCGGTTCATGTTGATTATAAAATACGTATTGGGCTCTGCATACGTTCAATACGCATCATTCGCATAGCAATACCGTACATTGATTAAGTGCACATCATAGCCTTTCGGTTTAAAGTTGGCCCTTAGTTTTATGGATTCTCAAATTCCTTTGCCGAGTCAAGCGGGGTTTGCTGGACCTCACAGCTAGAACATGAACGCATTTTCCGAACAAGAAAAGACAAGAAAATGCGAACGGATTTAAAAAAAAATGCAGCCATCCGTCGGACGTCCGGTTGCGCTATCCGGTGAGGTGTGACTGGGCTAAACCAAGACACCCAGCAGTGTGGCTCACCCTCCCTCAGGGTCTCAGTTACACGTGCCTGGGGACCGGTGCTGGGGGACACTTTTGGTTTGGGGGAATTCTTCCTCAGCTGATTTCTAATGTCGGCGACAAGCCTACACAAATCACTTTGACTCACCGACATCAATTCCTTAATAAATAATAAACAAGCAAGAATTCAATCTATAATTTAGCAAGGCAACTAATTTGAACAAATATTTATCAGTACATTGATTAAGTTTTTAATCGTTTTGCCTGTAGATCAGAGACATATTTATATACAAAAGCAAGTTGTTTGATAAATTAATTTTCCAAATACACACATCTACATTATATTGTTTCCTTATATTGCCTACAAAGCTTCCAGAAATTCTCTGCGGCTGTTTAAAGGGAGTTACATGTACATGTACTGTTAGACATCGACGAAATTAAAAAAAAATAGCACTGATCGACTGACGGATGGGTAAAAAAAAACCCACAATTCCCGCCACTTGTTGGGGTATGGTATACTGTAAGGCTTCTGTCACTAAACCTCAGAGGCACAGGAGCATCTAATCCGCTCTCCTAATGCATATATTAATATACATGTAACGTTACATGTCATTGAGAGCAGAGCGGATAAGATGCACCTGTGCTCTGAGTTTACCGAACTCTTTGCCTCGGTTTTAGAATTGGTTGCATCTTCAACACGTTTTCCTTCTTTGGACCTTTCCTCGTCTTCTGGCAAATATTCATTTTTCTTTTTCACATCGATGATAAAATTATTCTGAAATCATTGAAAATGATCTTGTTGAAAATGAACATGTGGCATTAAACGTTTTATGACTGGCTTACACTCTATAGTCTCTCCCAAGATATTTTTGACGCATATTTTCTTTAAAAAACCATTCGATATTTATGAATACCTCTTGATTCAGACGATGTTCATTCATTAGTCTTAAAAAAATCCAAAGATTTTACTTTTAAAACGCCCCCTCTAGCTTGTCAGGTTTCAATACACGGCTAAAAATAGAAAGTCTACGGGGATTTTGCATTGCATCAGCCACAATAAGGCTCAGATGTTAACGTTGAAAAATTGTGCGAGATATTCCGAGTAATTTCCGAATGGAGAAAAGATGTCAACGTTCCCCATTATAAATCTCCGTAGGAAATCTATTTCGTTCGAGGGAAAAATTATAATGTGTGAATGAAGTTATCTTGGAAATTTTCCCTTTCATCGATTTCAATTGCACTTCTTTCACAGGTATGTGTATTTTTTATTAAAAATCATCAAAAATTGATGGAAGCAATAACTTGGGACAGACTATAGACAGACTATACATATAACATGTATTTGAAAAAGGCTAATGAGCTATCAAGTAACTACATGCTTATAAAACTTCCATTGAAATCCCATTGCATTTAACGCTAAAAATCGTTATTAATGTTAATAATTAACTTATACGTGAAACTGACCAAAGTCTTCTGAATGTCATCTGAAAACTTTTCCATTTTAAATTTCCCACAAAAAAGTACTTCCATTAACTGAGGCACTCCGAATGATATGTATAGGCCTATATCCGATCTTGTTTATCTTTTAATCGATAATTATTTTGTAGAGCAGTATGAATATTTTCTTAGTAAAGATATGGAAATAGTTCACATGCTTCTAGCATGCTTTGTAAATATTTTTTTTTATTTGCATGCACTGCATTCACTGCGGTACAGAAGTTCAAACAGACGCGAGGAGTTCCGCATAAATATTTTGCATCGCGATAACACTGTTGTTATATATCAGGTGTATTTTTGGCACTTATGACTTATGACCGATTTTTACCTTAATGTCTATGACTGTATAGCACTATGAGTGATAACAGAAGAAAAAGATACAACCCAGGGCAGCGCACGCGGCCAGATAACGGAGAAAACAACCACAGAATCTCGTCTGCCCCTCTGCGGGGATCAAGTCGGAATAACAATTCACAATCCAGCGTAAGTGGTCGGGTGTTTTTTGGTTTGCAGTGTCTTTTTAGGTGCAAATTAATAATCTTGAATGTTTTTCTGGAAAATGCACCGATGATTGGTTGTATAATTGATATTTTTAGTTGTGGCATCATAAGCACTCGTACAAAATAAATTATATGTTCAGACCTGTTTTCTTGAAATCGTTCTTCACACGTGTTAGAAACTTTAATTAATATACAATACATTCAAAAGTTTTATGCACATGAGCATGGATTTTATGTTTTTTCATAATGTTTAAATCATTTTTTGCATTTTAGTTTTAATAGCCACTTGTCAAAGATTTTTAAAAAATGCATGTTCATATATAGATCATAATAATGAATAAATAACAGTTTGTGTGAAAGCATCTTACCATCTGACGCAAACAACAATATATCAATTGAAAGTTAAAATGGCCTCAGCCCTGGTAGAATTCAATGACCTATCGTGAAAACTGTGTAAAATAATAAAGATACTCTTGTGCCTCTGGTGTATGGATGAGGTCCTAAAATAAACAGGGTCCAAATTTCAACGGTGTTCATCTTTTGTTTACATCTCGTTCGTTCTCACAGGAACAAGAGCAATTTTGTATGCATATGATAGACTAGCAATCAACTGGCCCACTATTTATTAAAATGCACTTCAAACAAGTAAAAAATTATTTTATTGAATTTTTCCCATCAGTAAATTATTAGCAAATGATTGATGATAAAAACTTAGTTTGTATTTACATGATACATAAATGAAAATCTTGATGAAATGTCCAAGAATACAAAATATGTTGTTAATTTTTTTTTACAAGCATGGACACCTTGCATGTCTTGTGCATAGATAAAGTTATGACCACCCAGGATGCCTGTCAAGTACGGTAGTGCATATATTGATGGTGGAGTAACCCCCAGGTCCCCTATCTCTCTGATCTAAAATCTGTAGAGGTTATCTTTCTTTTGACAAATCTGTGTTTTTCCAATCTGCTTTTGTTGATTAGCAAGTAGAGTAGGGTCACCATAGTCACTTGATTATGATTAATTTGTGATATGCTTCTTGAAGAAATAATTGTACTGAATGTTTAAGCATAAAAATGTATCTTTTTTCAAAGTAATTTTTCATGTTTTCAGCATCATAACTCCTCAAGAATGAACAGTTATGACCATGTCCGCAAAATAGTTCAAGAAGAAGGAAGGACTGCAAGAAATCTAGTTCTGTATAATGTTCCCGTCAGACAACACACAGGTAAGGACCATCTCACAATCTATGTCTTGTTCTATATAATATCCCTGTCAGACAACACACAGGTAAGGACTGTCTCAAAAACTTAACTACTTCTGTAAAACATCCAAGTCAGACAACACACAGATATATAGTGACCTAACACAGCTAAATACATATACATACAGAATAGTGACAATGGTTAATGGACCATCCTAGTGTTGTCATATCAGTTGAAAATCATAATCGATTAATTGGCAGAATCGGTTGACCCTGATTAATTGATGATTGCCAAATAAACAAACTGGTAACAATTTGTATTCAATTCATCAAAATGGGGCCCTTAATTTTATGCTATGGTTGAATTTAAAACATTTACCAGTAAGTGCTATTTGCTCTCACTTATTATTTGTAATAAGAGGTAAATTCATTGCTTAATTGTGACCAATCAAAGAGTTACATATCTTTTGAAATTAAGAAAAAACACTGTTTTGCAACAGTTTTCATTTCATTAAATACAGGATGATAAACAAAACAGTAAATATAGTAATGGTCATGTTAATGTAATAAACTGGTTTTAATCGATTATAAAATCCCAAGTCAATTTTCATAAATTGACAACCTTTACAACAGATCATTTAAAATTCAATCATTGTGACAACACTAGACCAGTTCACAAATAACAAGTAACTGTACAACTCGCACAGATAAACAAAGTCCACTTGTCCAAATTACTGCAGCCCTTCAGTTATTCAATAAAATGAATAAGTGGGGGCTGGCTAGACACTAGTCTGACAAGAATTATTGGTGATTTTCAAAGAGAGATCTCCATACAAGTAATTTTTCTGCAGCCAGTCTACATCTGAATCTGGACCCCAACCTAGCACATAACACATCATTTATCACCTTTTTGTACTTTGTACTTTCCTCAAAAAAATCTTATAGCCAATAGAAATATTTGTTATTATTATAGAGGAAATGTTAAAGATAACTTTTAAGGTTGAGCATGATGAGGATGAAGTAAGTTAATCTTTAGAATAAAAAAAAAAAATACACACACAACCAAAACATACAAGAAAATCCAATAAATTCAAGCTAAGAAAAAATGGATGAAATAAATTCAAGCTGAGAAAAAAATTGGATCATGATAGTTGTGACTTAACAGAGTGCAAAAGGATAACTGTCTGACCTAGTTTCTCAAGCTTGACCTAGTTTTGGGACTGAGACAGGTGAGCTGTCCAGCCTGTGTGTCCTGAAGTGGTGGGTTCTTTGGCTTCGTGGTCTATTGTTTACTAGACATCACTACCAAGAATTGTAAATTCTCTTAGAAATTATTAATATTTCATGACTATTTCCTTAATGAATGCACTGCTATAAAAACTGCATTTATATTGACACAATTTTCCTACCTGGCATTGATTAAGCTCTGATGTAAGAAACAATCACATGAAATAAATCACGGGGGAATCGGTAACCCAATTATAACAGGAGAGGATGATCCAAGTGGAGACTGTGTATGGGACATTATTCTGGGAGATATTGATTTTATTATTATATCAATACACACAGATATGCCTCAGTCTCGTATCCCTGTAGTGGCAGTGTAGCCCAGAGAGATCTGGTCTGTGAGAGTGAGTTTAGGGCCTGCTGAGTGTGAACCCCGAGTTCTGTCATAATCTCGAGTTCAGTAGTGGTTTATAGCAGGAAATTTGTTGTGTGCGACAATATTATTATCATATCTCACTGAGCCGTCTGTGTTTACTGTCTGGATTGTGAGCATGAGTCATGAGGCTCTCAAAATCTCGAATCTCAGGTAATGCTCTCAAAATATCAAGGCTTTTATTATTATACCAGACACTATTTTTCAAATAAAACTTTCAGTATGTCAAATCTTTTTAACAAACATGATCAATGTATTTGATATCTTAAGTTGCTTTCATGCAAGCATCCTAAATCTTGGGTAATCTCAGCTGTCCGATATGACTGAGTCAGGAAATCTCTTATTTTCAATATAATATTATTAATAAAATGATTTTAATTAATAAATCACAAATTTATCTCTGTAGTCTCTGAGTCTTGAAATTGCAGTTCTCTGTATAGCTAGTCACTGTTGGATGAAGCCGTAAACTAATTTCTATTAACTCTACAATATGAATCGGGGAACATAATTCCTGCAATCATATTTTATTCATGAACGTTCATAATTACTTATGATACTTCCAGTTGTGGCAATCAATCTAGTGAGAGAGGTGGGATGAACAAAATTAACTCCCAAACATATTTACTGTGGAATCTCTTTTATTTGTGTGGGTCAATGTTTGTTGGTATAGGTAGCCAAAATTTTCCTGGTTTGTGGGGACGTAATTTCATTTGTCGCAAGTTCCGGATAATTTTGATAAATATCAAACAAATGCTTGGTATACATATGTTCTTGGGGAAGTTAATTTGTGGGCAAGGGCACAAACATTGGTCCCCCAGGGGCCCCACAAACAATGATGATTTAACAGTAAGCTTCAGTGTTGAATTATTTGCTTAATTTATTATCATTCTTTAGTGCAGAGTAACATATTCTGTCTGGAGCTCTTCAGACAGAATGTTGTGGTTTCAATTTGATTTTTTTTATCAGATACATCCTTCAAGACACCGTTGAGAAATCAGACTCCACAAAAGTTTTGATTCAATTTCGATATTTATTTCTGTTTTAGAGTCATCATACAAAAAGCCGTTAAAAGACCAAACCCCACAGAAGAATTTCCGAGCCAAGTCCCGGTCTGTGTCCGAGTCCGACTCCAAGAGTCTCCATGATCTGACCAAATCTCCAAAGTCCGACTCGGGCACCAGGAAAGCTGATCGGCGAGCCCGGTACTGGAAATTCTTGTTCGACAACCTGCAGCGAGCTGTGGATGCCATATATGATACCTGTGAGACAGACGAAAGTGTTGTAGAATGCAAGGTATAAGCTTACGGAAACCTTTTGTGTGTCGTATGCATGCTACTGCTCATTAACAAACAATTTTTTCCCAAAAATACAGTACCGGTATTAATCACCAGTACTGATGAAGTGTTGACAATTTTTGTATCAAGTCATCAGGTGTTTCTGGAGGGGTTGGGAAAAAGCACACATTATCTAAGTTTAACTTACAAAATCTGTCCACAGTGGGGAGATCTGCAAAACTGAAAAATTCAGGTTCTAATGCAAGATTATTAAATTAAAAGTGTTGATGTGTTTGTGCTCTGTAGATTGCAAGATTTTGTATGTACAGAAGTTTAATTTATTTGATTCTGTACACAGGAAGTGATCATGATGTTAGACAACAGTACCCGGGACTTTAAGTCGCTGATTGAGCGTCTCCACACAATGAAGGCGTATGAGGACGCCACAAAGGATGGAGACAGGTGAGAGGCAAGAGGAAGTCAGCGGAAGTATTCTATCCATCTAGACAGTTAGATAGCTTGTACTGAATTAATTCTCCTCTTTCTCAACGTTGCCTGAGATAAAACATAACTGTACAGTAGATTTTGGTATGTCTGCAAAGTATACTCCCATCTGAAATTATAATCAAGACTGTTAACACATGATATGGGAGACTAAGAAAAAATGTAAACTGGTTTAATTAATCTTTGTTTTGTGACTACCTAGTAAGTTGATTAACTTTATTTATCTGAGAAATTGTGTCCCTGTGTTCATCAACTGAATACATTAAACCTTTCACCTTTTACAGACCTAACTCCATCGCGTGGGAAGTGAGGAAAATGTCTCCAGGGAAGACCACCAGTCAGGGACAGGGACCAGTCAACGCTCCCACCAGCCCCGCCCAGCGGGTGCTACTATTTACAGACACCAATAAAACAGAGTAGGGATTAGTTGCTCTTATTAGAATGGTCTGAACTGTTTCAAATCACTGCCATGAGAAGTGTTCAATGAATATAACAAATAATTCTGTTAACACATGTATGGTTGTTCTTCAATTTTACTGTTACTTTTTTCATTAATGTTTATTTTACAGCAGAAGTTAAATTTGATATTGATACATGAACGTAAGATGAAAGAGGATAAGATAGGATTGAAACTTTAACAAATAATTGACCTTAAGATCATTAAAATGTCCATGAAAACTCTTAACCAAATGATTGTCCAAAAATGTTCATGAAGTTCTCATGAAGTCATTATTTGGGGTTACAGACCAGAGACCAAGAGGAATGGTAACAGTTGGGCTGACAAAGTACGGGGAAAGGTCTCTCCCTCCGACTCCCCAGGGGGTAGGAGGGAAGCCAGTCCCCCTCTGCCTCCTCCCCTCAGACACAAGACAATGCTTCACCTGTGTCCCCGGGGCCAGTCCTACCTTCCCCACCGCCTAAACAGAACGGTCACATGGACGATGTGGACACGGATGGGAGTACCACTATAGAAGGTATAGAATTATTTAGTATTTGTGGGTTATGTAGAGAAATCAATTACCAATTTATTTCATTGTGATATTGTAAGAAGTTCATAGAATTAAATAATGAATGTAATAATTTTTCTTTTGAATGACACATTGATAAAAAAAGTTTCTGATCAATTTTTTCTTTGATACGTTGATCAAAAGAAAAATTATTAAATTCATTTTTATTAAATTATAAAAACGTAGAGTGTCAGTCACCAAAAATGTAAATGATGACATTGAAGCGGCGCGTAGGAATACACAACAATAACAGTAAGAACATTCAAAGTGGATAAATATAATATGTTTGGTGTATTGTTGTAGATGATGATGAGGGTTGGGAGACAGTCAGACCAACAAAGGGTCGGGCCAGGAACTCTCCCTCTCAGAGATCCCTGGAAAGTCTAACAGGGGTGGGGAAATCCCCGGCCAAACTTCAGCGCACTTACTCCGACCCTCACGCGGGGGGTCTGAGGCGACCGCCCTGGAATCACGGGGGTGGGAAAGGAAGAACCCCACCCCAAAAAACACGGTCCTCACTTGGAGAGAGCCGAGACAGCGAGAAAGAAAACCGTCCTCAGACCCTGTCTTTGTCCAAATCAAGACTGGATTACAACAAAAGTGGGTCAACAGGAACCATAAGTAAACTGACAAAGTCCTACAGTAGCTCTGTCTCACAGAGCAGCAAGTCCCCACCCACAGTCAGCACACAGGAGAACGGGGGGGAGAG
The DNA here is from genome assembly GCA_015776775.1 of Magallana hongkongensis. Taxonomy (NCBI): domain Eukaryota; kingdom Metazoa; phylum Mollusca; class Bivalvia; order Ostreida; family Ostreidae; genus Magallana; species Magallana hongkongensis. The sequence continues at coordinate 12,029,779 of CM027472.1, read as the reverse complement.
GAAGCCCGCCCCTGAGAGAGAACCCCCCAGAGCTCAGGAGGGACTGGTTAACAAGATGGTGGAGGAGGTCAAGGCGGTTTCCCCGGTGATGGAGGAGTCTGCTACAGAGGACGAGGAGGCTTTGGTCATTGACAAGGTCAGGTCAAGGTCATTTAAGATATGAATAGCAATAATTATGTATAATAAAATGATTATGTAATGCATGATCAAACCATAAAATCTTAAATTTGAACTCTTGTTAAAAAGTTCACACAGAATTGAATACTTTTGCTCTTCAGTAGAGTCTATTAAGGAGACTTATATTAGACAAAAGAATCACTGGTTATTATCTCTAACTATGTCTTTGGTAATGTAATTTTGTAGTTTTAATCATAGACCATAACTTTGATGTAACTTTCTGAATTACTCATTTTCAACACATTACATTCAACTCTGCAGGCGCTGGAGTCTGTGATGGACGAGGAAGAGAAACTGACCAATGAGCTAGAGGCAGAGCAGCAGCAGGCATTACAGACAGCAATCGAGGAGGAGGAGTCGTGGCTGAAGGAGCTCGCTCGAGAGGAGAACACCGTCATCGATGTCGAGACCGAGACAGAGACAGAGAATGAGCTCGGGGTAAGTTCAGATCCATCAATATGGTCATGTGTTGTTTTTTTCATCATCTTTTGTCTGACATCATTCTCTGATATTAATTTCATGAAAATCTCATTTAGAAGAATATTTTTACCCAGATGGGTTTTTTTGTAGAGCTTGGAAAATGATATCTATATGTATTCTATTTCTTTTATTCGATGAGCTTGCTCTGTTTTAGTCATAAAAGTTGTTGAGATTAAGACTTGCATCCATCATTTGATGGTCGTCTCTAATGTTGTGGTGTATTTGTTTAGATTTTGTGTAAATGTTAAGACTATCCTTCATTTGATGCTCTCTGATGTTATGGTATATTTATAGAACACCATGAGTTCCCTGGAATCCTCTCAACCATCTCTGGACTGGGACACCATCTGTGCTCAGTATGAAGGTAACAACCAAAACCAACAAACACTGAACACCTTATTATCTTATTGAAGAAATAGAATTGGAAAACAATATGCTTCTGTCATTGATGTGTCTTATTTTATTACTGAAGCTCTATATTCCATGGATTGTTTTTTACTATAGCCCAGTCAGACAGTGAGAAGAGCAAGTCATGGGGGGACATGGTGGAGGAGGATGAACAGGAAGTCAGGACCCCGGGCCACGCCGTGCACATGCACGAAAAGCTGTCCTCTCCCTCCCGTAAAAGGTAAAAAATTACCTCACCCTACCACAAGAGGTAAAAAATTACCTCACCTTCCTGCAAAAGGAAAATATTGTCCTTACCCTCTCGCAAAAGGTAAAAATGGTCTTCTGAAGTTGTATGGAGCCAGTTTTTGTAAAATGTCTATTTTTTACAGGCTTATGTTAATGTGACTAAGTGGATTAACTTGTATTATTAATGAATAATTACTGTAACAGTTTCTCCTCATATTTGGAGTATTACCATCATCAATTGATGAGTAGAGGCCACAAGGTCCATGAGCAATCTCAAATTCCAATCATTCTACAGATTTGTTTAACTGCTTTCTCAAAAATATTAGATTTTAAAAAAATCTTATTTTATGAGAAAGTGGGGGACTACTTCAAAATCATTTGACTTCTTAAAGTTTAAATTGACATAAGTTGTTAATTGTAGTAAAATATGACGCATGGCTTGTGTAGTTCCTACCAACCTCTTGATACATTTTCCTTTTATTTTATTTATTTATTTATTTTTTTGTTGTTGATTAAACAACAGATCCCCTACAGAGTCGAGAAAGAGGCATGAACAAAAGCAGGCCAAAGCCAGACAGCTGAGAGAGAAGCTGATGCAGGAAAAAGCAGAGAGACTCAAAGAAATCTCCAAAAAGGTACATCATTCATGTATCATATCAATGTAACAGATTTTTTACTGTTGACAGGAAAAATTCACTTTTTTAAAGAACATTGTTGACAGTTGATTTTCCTGTTATGTACAGTACATGCATTATCAGAATACCATTGTTTGAAATGATTTGTAAGATCAGGTATGAGGTGGGGTTTCATGTTTGCCTTGATGATATTAGTAGGTATTTCAGATCTACGAGTATGTTGTGTATGTACTATGTATTTGCCCACTGTAATTTGGGATTTGTTGATGGAATCATGTAACTTTGATATATGTATTTAACCAGTACCTCTGACAGGTGGAGGATTCTGTTTGTTGTGTTGTGTAGTATTCACAGTTTAATGTTGACATGTTCCTGTTAGGTTGAGGAGGTGCGAGCATGGAAGGATGAGCTGCTCCAGCAGAGGAAGGGAACCATACAGAAGAAGATGGCCAAGGCAGAGGAGAGGAGGCAGCTACAGATCAGGATCAAGGCCCAGAAAGCTCATGAAGAGGAGGCCAAGGTTAGTCAAGGGTCACATATACATGTAAGATGGGGGTCACACATAGGAGGCTGAGGTCGATGAGGGAGGGGAGGGAGTCGCAAAAAGTCAGTCATGGGTGATACGAAGGGGTCCAAGGTCAGTGGCGTCACATATAATTGAAGGGGGTCATGCTTATACATTCATGTAAGGAGAGGGGGTCACACATCCATGTAGGGGTCACACATAGAAGGCAAAGGTCAGTCAGGGGTCATGCATAGGTGATCAAGGTCAATCAGGGATCACACAAAGGGAGAGTCAAATCACAATTCTTGGGACTACGGCATTCAACAACGAAAATGCAAGTCAAATACCATATTGCAGTGTACTCGTTGAATATGAGAAAAAAAAGAAAGGTCGAAATCCCAACTTTACCGTTACACAATAAATACCAAGTTTAAGGTTATACTGGTTGAGTTTGACTAGAAAATGTGTAACAGAAACAGTGAATTCCAGTGTAAATAACATCAACAGGTTGCTAACCTAATAATTACTTGAACATGAAGTGGTTTGTGTTTCATATTTGTGGACAGAAACCTTAGCTACTTATTGTTTCTTTCACTTTAAAAACAGTCAGAAATGAGACTGAATTTCATCTTCTTCTTTTTTTAAATGATTTCTGATCATTAAACTAATTAGTAATGACTGAAATTCATCATTTTTAGAATAATGATGAAAAACAGTTTTAACTATTTGGAGTTTATTTTGAAAATAAATAAGACTCTATTTCATCATTTTTTTATCAAATTAGTAAGTCTGGGCACGCTTGATTATCTCATTTGTTTTACGGGGCGTACTACTTTATTCTGGTTTCAGTTGTGTGGCAAAACGTTTCTCTACACATGGGATCATGGCAGGATAGTGTACTTTATCTCATTGTGAAGTATATGGGTGAGAAGATTAAACTTGGGAATGGAATTATGATGAAAATAATTCAAATTTTCAAGCTTAATAAAGTTATGTACATTACATAGTTGTAGAGATGACAATAATCATTTATTTTTCAATATGATGGATTTCAGTCTCACCCCTGACTGAAAAGTGTATTTTAGGCTTTATTTTGTCGAAGAATTTTATTGATATTTGGGATTTCTTTAGTTTTGAGGAACAAAGAATTGAATTACAGTGGATGTGTTATTTTGAGAAGTTTGAACTGAAATGAAAATAAATTTATTTCTGAATTTTGAGCTGTTTGATGAGATGTACATCCATGCATATCAAAGTTGAATACAATCTTGAGCACATTTTTTACAACATGTGTAGCAACTATTTTTCCTTTGATTAGATGAAGTTTGGAAATATCCAAAGATATTCCTAAATTCAATTTTTAGAAAGGTTACAGAGTGTCCAATAAAAAATTTTAATTTGGCTTCTGAATTGCAAGCTTTTGCGGCATGATTTTGGTTTGCATGGCAAACACTTGAGTTTGTGTCGGAAGGGATGGGCTTATTTTCTTTGTAATTTTTCTAAGGGCAAAGAAATAGAATTTATCAACACTCTGGAGGCTCAGAACAAACGGCATGAGATCATGTCCAAGCACCAGGTGTCTGAGGCCCGGCTACAGGACATACAGGTGAGTGGAACAGGTGTGTGTGTCAGAGAGAGGCTGACACCGGGTCACACAGACGTCATGTAGAGGGCACCAGTAAACTCCTCATCCTACACTATATGTGTTATTTTTTTTCACATCGTATCATTGTTCATGTTCACTGTTCAAAATCAGTTTGTTCATGCTTAAACAGTCCTATAGATCTAGGAATGGGTTTTAGTTACATGAATATTGATATTATTTTATGTTTGTGAACATAACAATTCTTAATGATACACGATATGCAAATCCCTCTCAAGTTTTAATTTTAAAAATAAACTGGTAATCATGTAATATTGTTATCAGAAAACCAGATTTGAGTACGAACTGAGAAAAATTTAACTATACCTGGTATGATAGACAGTTTTGCATGTGTAACATTTGGTTTGCTTTGTGAATAATATCCGCTTTATCCAGGTCATTTGTTAATGGCTGCTTTTGAGTTTTGCTGTTGTCCTTGTTAAATTATAGTGTATAATTGTTAAAAATTTAAATGCAGGTAAAAAGAATGTTCATAAACAGTAAGAATTGACATGATAAGTATTTCAGTCTCTTGTGACAGAGTACTAAGAATTCAGAGCAGTGTTACAGTTAAACACTTCTGTACCAAGTATCCACTGTGCACAAAAACAAAGTTTCTGATGTTTATTATTTTGTTGTCATAAGACTTAGTTATCTACATGTAAAGAACTGTACACTGAAGTTTCTGATGTTTAAAACTCTTGTAAGGCTTGGATCTCCACAGTACATATTGAATTTGACCATGTAAATCATTTTAACATCAGGATGAGCGTCAGCGTCGACATGAAGAAAAGCTGGCTAAGGAGGCGGCCGTGGAAGAGAGGCGGAAAGCTCTGGAGGCGGACCGACAGGCCAGGCTGAAGGAGATGGAGGAAAAACGGAAACAGAGGTCCTGCACGAGCAGGAACAGCAGCAGTTGGAGCGCGAAAAAGAGAGACTGGAGAATATCAGGGCCAAAGAGAGGTCAGTAGTGAGAGTATTAGGAACTTAATGGCCATAGAAGTGTCAGGGGTCAGGGCACAGAGAACTGAAGGTTCGCAAGAATATTAATGTTAAGAAGGGTATAGGGAATATAAGCATTGGAGAATATCAAGGCCTAGAAATGACCAGGGTCAAAATCAAAGGAAATTAGGGTCAGGTTATTTCTTTTTACATTAAAAAAATTTCTCTGCACAAAGTGGAAAATAGATATGTGCTTCAGACCCATTAAATTTTGATATTCGTTAAATATTGGTTATGAATTTTGTTATAACCTGCATTTTGTGTTCTTTTTTAATAAGATTTCATGCTCTAAGGCTTTATGTAACATTATCAGTGTGCACAAAATCATTAAAAATGCTCTGTTAAATGCAGAAGAATAATGATAACCTAAAAGGACATGAAATGAACATGTAATTTTTTGCCTTCAGAGAAAGAGAGGAGAGGTTAGCTGTATTGAATGCACAGCACCAGCAGCATATACAGGAGTTACAAAAGAAGATCCAACAGAAAGTAAGAGGAGTTGGATTCAAGTTTTGTTGATATGTACCTTATTACTGAAAAATTTGCAAAGATAATGCTGAATTGCGAGTACATGTATTATAATTTGAGAGAATTTAAGATTATTTGTTAAATGAATATCAAACATTGTTTTTTACAGCAAGACGAGACGAGCCAGCGACACCAGGAGAATCTACAGCAGATCCGAGAGAAGGCGTTCGAGATGAGTATCTTGAAGCATTCAACCGAAGAACACAACGAGGCACCCAACGTTGTACCGTACGACCACAAGAAACTGTGTACCATCTGTAATGTACTGGTGAGTGTAGCTTGGGATACCTGCTCCCATGTTTGATTTATTCTACATTTTGTACATATCTTTTAGAGAAGTTAATTCTCTTGATATTAGAGAGCAGGGATGGGGTCAATTTCAATGGAAAGTAATTAATTAAATTACAATTACTTGCTTAAATTCTTCAACTAAATTACCATTACCATTACAAGAGTTTTCAAATGTAATTAATTAAATTACAATTACTTTGCAGATGTAATTAATTAAATTACAAATTACTTTTTCATCAAAATTGACTAAAACCATGATTTATCTACAACACATAAATATTTAAGGAGGTATGTCTATGATATGATTAGAATTTCCTCATAAAATAATTTCACTGTAAGTTTGAGAGTTTGCTAACTACTCTGATAAGTTTCAATTTTTGGATAGAAAATATATAAATTTGGTTTTATAATTATTGTTTAATTCAAATGGTAGGTACTTGTAGTCACAATATGGAGGTGTCCCATACCACCTTAATATTCAATAAACATTTAAAAGTCGTATCTCCTAACCTACACCTACCATGTCAACTAAAGTATTTCCTGCATGCAAAACTATTATATGAAAACTTTCTCCTTTGTATTTTTATACACTATTTTTTTTTCTTTGTAAATATAATGCCAAAGTACAGGTTAATCTCAGGTAGAGGGCAGACTATAATTGTTATCAAAACACAATTCACACCTGTTGTTCTCTACCTTATTATCAAAATGTTAGCAATAAGGGAATACACCCTGTGGACATGTTAGGCATCAAAAATTTAAAACCCATTTGAAGCCATGCATTTTAGCGCTACTTATTTTAGGATATTAATTACAAAGCATGACTTGAAAGTTTATATAATTTTGATTACACTGATTTTGTTTGTAAATTAAACAGTGATGTTTTAAACTAACTCAATGATAATTGACACACTAATTTTTCTAATAAGAAGGGAAATAAGTATTTTTTAAGAAAAAAAAGATCAAACAAATCATCAAATACATGTACTTAATTAAATTTGGGAAACTTATCATTAAATATTAAAACACTGAAAAAATCCATTGTGAAAAATATTTAGTATGATATATACATTGTATAATAATAGTTCAATGCTTTTTAACTACTCTTTGTAACTTGACCTCGTACCATTGGTAGTGTGGGGGAAAATGGGTAGTGGACAGCTTCATATTTATATGTACATCAGTGTGTAATTGAAAGTAATTGAAAGTAATTGGAATTACATGCCTTTTTTGAAAGTAATTAATTAAATTACCATTACATGTAATTGAACATTTGGCCAATTACACATTACTTTCAATTACATCAAAATTTGTAATTAATTACACTCAATTACCATTACAAATTATCATTACCCCATCCCTGTTAGAGAGGTTAAGATTTAAAAAGTGTAACGGGTACTTGTGTTAAAACTATACGTACACGTTTTTGTAATTTATCAGTTGAGATTTCTTAACTTGTAGAATATAAACGTGTACGTAAATTGACACAGTTTTGTAACATGAATTTATTTAGTTAATTCCAAATAAATGGTAAATTTCTTATCAATTTTCATGCAAATGAAGTTTAAAAATCTATATAATGTATCCTAAGAATACAATCACTAATCAATAAGATTTTATTTGTTGTAAAAAGCTACACGTTTGTACTTACGTGTAGATGACACTCTACAAGTTTAGAGAACGTATAGAAACTATGTCATCACAAAAACTGATGACGTAATACGCAAGGAATTAAGGTGATTCCCCTAGTTCACGTACACGTACCCGTACACGTTTGAAATCTCAACCTCTCTACTAAAAGGAAAAATATGCAGAAATTCTGATATGGAATCATTTGAATTTATTTTAAACAAATATTCTCGGCTATAATATGGCATGTTTTAATTTGATGGCTCGTTTTCAAAGAGTACGAAAAAATTGAATAAGACGAATTTAATGTGTTTTGTGCAGATTACGTCAGAAGTCTACTTGCTAAGCCACTTGAGAGGGAAGAAACATCAGCAGGCTCTACAGGACAACAACTCGGGAAAAGCCATGTCAAAACAGGAAATCGTAAGTCTCCCTCTCTGGTTCTATTGAAAATCGTAAGTCTCCTACTCTGGTTCTATCAATGGAGCAGGAAATCTTAAGTCTCCCACTCTGGTTCTGTCAATGGAGCAGGAAATCGTAAGTCTCCCACTCTGGTTCTATCGGAAATCGTAAGTCTCGTACTCTGGTTCTATCAATGGAGCAGGAAATCTTAAGTCTCCCGCTCTGGTTCTGTCAATGGAGCAGGAAATCGTAAGTCTCCCACTCTGGTTCTGTCAATGGAGCAGGAAATCGTAAGTCTCCCATTCTGGTTCTGTCAATGGAGCAGGAAATCGTAAGTCTCCCTCTCTGATTCTATTGAAAATCTTAAGTCTCCTACTCTGGTTCTGTCAATGGAGCAGGAAATCGTAAGTCTCCCACTCTGGTTCTATCAATGGAGCAGGAAATCGTAAGTCTCCCACTCTGGTTCTGTCACAGCAGGAAATCGTAAGTCTCCCAGTCTGGTTCTGTCAAAGCAGGAAATCGTAAGTCTCCCATTCTGGTTCTGTCAAAGCAGGAAATCGTAAGTCTCCCACTCTGGTTCTATCGGAAATCATAAGTCTCCCACTCTGGTTCTATCAATGGAGCAATCTAAACTTAATTTTTCGGCATTTGAGATCAGGAAAATAGGGCTCTTCTAACTTAAGTCAAAATAACCTTAAAGGTATCATGCACATTCAGTGTGGTCATACTAAGGGGCCTAAGTGTTTAACAAGTTTAAAATGCTTGGTTTTGTTTATACTTATATGCAAATAATGAGAAGAATTTTGGTCAACATCTTCAGAAATTTGTTACATGACCTCACAAGATTACAACCATCGATCTCTTGTCTTGTAGGAGAACTTTAACCTGAAGCACATTGTGAATGCTCCCACAAACAGCACCCACCCCAAGATAGTGTCGGAGAAAGAGCGGCTCAAGTCCATGAAGAAGCGCTCCAAGAAACTCCGACAGCGGATGACCACCAGGTGGAGCTCTTCTCACATTACCTCATTTAGGCTTACTGTTTATAACGAGAAATTATTTGATATGTTTAATTATGCATCTTGAATTTTTTTTAAATAATGCACAAAATAAATGTCTGACATGAGTACAGCAAAAGCCTACCAGTTTTGTTTTATAGGTGTTTTCATCAACAATTTTGCACTCTGATTAGTTATAACTCTAGCACTAAATGTAAAGCAGTGTATGATTTCCTGATAACGCTAGCTTTATGTTTAAAGCATTTTTCGAGTTTCTGATTCAAGTCTTCTGAGTTTCTGACTCAAGTCTTTCTCTTGTTTACAGAGGACATGAGTATGAGAATTCTTTGTCCCAGAAACAACAGCAAGTCGAGTCCGAGCACAAAGCAAAGTAAGTCAGACTCATGTGAGTCAAGTCACTATATCATTGAATGATCCTCATCTACATTGTAACTGTCATAGAGAGCAAAGTCCAGAATCAAGTCCTTATTGTTGATAAAGCTGTAAATTGAATTGGTTATTGACAGGATACACAAGATAGTGCGTGACCTCAACAAGTACCTACAGACCCAGGACTCGGGGCCCTGGCCCCAGAACAAAGTGTCCGCCCTGGACCGCGCCCTGGGCGAGATCGGCAGGATCATGGACAAAAAGGTAAGGTCAATTCTAAGGTGCAGATAGGAAACGCAATATCAATGATTCTATAGGTCAACTTTTTACACCAGATTGAGGTGAAGAATTTATGTCCAACAAAAAATCACTTCACATTGTAGGAAACAATGATGGTTTAATAAAAATAAGATAAGAAGAATTATTGCAATTTAATTCAAAATCTTCAAAGCAATTTCATTTTGTATGATTTTTAGAGTCCATTTATTTTTATCGACAGAGTGCCAATGACCAAGGGGCGCTGCGAGTGTTGGGGGGACTGAACAGTCTGAGTAGGATCCTCCATGTTCTGGACAACCCCTCCCCAGATCTACCCCCTGTCATCCCTATCAAGTAGGTCACATGTTACATTGACCTACTTTAATTCGGTCATGCTTTAAAAAGTCATGTATAAGTAAGGAATGAGTGGTCCAACTTCATATCTATTTATATTGCATTTTCTGGAATTCAACTATTCCTCTAAGGATTAATAAGGCTTGCAACAAGACCCATGAGATGGAGGTTTACAATCTCTTTTTTTAACTTATTGTTAATAATTAGTTCCATTTATTTTGCTCTCTGACATTGACTGGGATTGAGGCAAAAAAAAAAACAACCAAGAATGAAAATTGCAGTGTATGATTGTCCCTACTGACTTTTCTGTCTGTTTTAGAACTCTGACCCTGGCCAGCACCGTGTGTAGACAGGCGTGTAAGAGTAACTATGACAACTGTCACTACATGCTGTTCACCAACAAGATCGGAGTCATCGCCGACCTACTCATACAGAGGCTCACAGTCAGTTATTGCATTGAAATGTTCATATAGGGGAAAATATCTACTCATACATATTGTGTATAAGCACGTACAGAAACAATACAGTTAAATCAACAGTCCTTTTGTAATAAGTATGGGGAAACACTTACTGTAGTTACTTTAGGAATGTTTAAGTGGAACATCCTCACACAAAGGACAGATGCTACATTTGTATACGATATCTGACTTCTTTCATAATTTTGTCATTGAGCAAAATTTCCACAGATTTTAGAATGAATCAACATAAATACACTTGTAGTACCTGTTACCTGACACCCAGCCTCGCCCTGGATCCGGACAGTCAGCTGTCAGCTCCCTGTCTGGGGGTAGCAACACCAGTGGTACCCCCGGTAGCCGCCTGCCCTACGACCCCCTGGCCGTCAGTCTGATGCAGCTCCTGGCCACCGTGCTCTCGTGCTTAGCTAAACACAGCCCCGCCTCTAACGTCAGCGAAGCGTCCGCCGAACGGATGAGTGGAACCGTGGATACTGTGTCCACTCGCAGCAATGACCTGATCAGGTGAGTCATAAGTAATGACATGGTCAGGTGATTAAGGTATCATTTTATATCACTTCATCAAGTGAGGTGTGAAGTAGAGCAACAACCTTGTCTGGTAAATAGAGGGCAGTCAGGTCAAGTGAGAGGAGGATGTGAACCAAGACAAGAAAGTATTCTCATCTGGTGGGGGGGGGGGGGGGAGGGTTTTGGAAGTCTAAAACCTTTCTCAATTTTTTTTTTTCACTATGGCAATTGAAGAAATCAAAAATTGTCTTTAAAGCAATATGAGCTGTATTTTTTAGAATTTTATTTTGCTGCAAAAACCTGCTAGTATGATAAGTCTGCATATAACTTAAACTTTTTATGATAAATAAGATTTGAAAAAATCATTAATTTTTGTCAGAGGAAATATTTCTCATCAAAGGAATAAATAGCAAATCAAGTTTTGTACAGGACGACAATAATTAATCCAAATAAGGCTTCTAAACAGCCTTTTCCGCAAAAATATGGCTAACAAAAATTTAAAAAGCATGTTATTTTTGTCATTTTAGTAGAAAAGAACATTTTAGTAAAAAAAAATTCAACATGAAAAATGCAGCTCATATTGCTTAAAAAAATGGAATGTTGCCATTAGCTGACATACTGCATAGAAAGTTCAACTAGCAGCACACAGGGTTAGGGTTGGAATCTGAAATTCGAATATTGCAATAATATTAAGCCAATGGAATCCATTGGATCAAATATCAATGTTTCAATATATTTCTTCATTTGATGCATGAATAATGTGATGAGTTATGAGTAAAATGCAAAGATAAAGTTTAAATCAGAGTTGTCTTTCTTTCACTGAAGTTGGTTCCTTGTGTAATTGATGTGTGTGTTTGATTACATTATCATATATCAGAGTTACTGCTCTTAGTACACATGGACTGATGATGTTGTTCTCTCTACAGCTACGTGGTCAGTGTGGGTATTGTGGACAAGCTGACCCAGTATTTCCGTAAGGTCCAGGGCCCGATCGATGATGACAAAGACGGAGCCGAGTTCTTACAGCATAGCTTAGGACTTCTCGTCGCCATGACCAAAATCATGTCGAAACGGTAAGGGATATTGTAGTGTCTGGGGGATTGTAGTTTATCTATTGAGCGGTGTGGACTGAGATATCCACTGCTGTATACAACACAGCATGGTCGCCATGAAAAAGATCATGGCATTAGGTAAGTTGGAGGATTTCTGTACAGTCCATATTTCTGTATGGACCAGAATGCACAGTCACTGCAGCCTATCTTTTACAAAGACAGTGTATTCTTGTATCAGTATACATGTACAGTGAATCTGTATTTATATATGTGTATCAATCTCTACAGACCACACAGGTCAAAAAGAACTCTGTATTTTTATTAAATTACACATGTGTAAACCTTTACCTCTGTAAATAGACAAAAACTCCTTTTCTCATTGACCGAGAGGAACGAGCAATGGTTTGTAAATTATATGGAACTTGTAGCAATGCTGGTGTTGTATATTAGTTTGAAATACATGTAGGTTGTACATGTATTCCTATCTAAAGCCACTTTACTTCCCAGTATATTAGTATGCCTGCATGGCATTTGCAGGTTATCATACCAATTTTAATGAAAAAGAATTTTTAATTTACTGCTGATCTTATATTTGCATCATTTCTCTATGTTTAACTTTGATGAGAGCAGTTAGGCTTATGCACAAATGTAACTGGTTAGCTGTAAGATATAAAGCAGTGAAGTGTGAAAGCAAACATTGGGTACAACAGTCTGAGGAGATAAATTTCTGCATCCAGATAGTTTAAAGGTTTAGGGTACTACATGTAGCAGAAAGTGGTTGAAGTCCCAGCAAATCAGTTTTTTTATTGGCACCTCTGCTCATGTTGAATGGTCTGTGTATAGATAATCAGCCAGGCTTGATCCCTGTGATTTTAGTTTGTGGTCATTTCCTGTCTGTGTTCTTAATCTGCGACTCTGATCATACACCAACAAACAAATATCATCTTTTGATTTTAAGATCTGTAGATATAAAGTAAGCAGTTAAGCTTTATCAGTGGTGACAGGGTTCAGCAGTGAACCGTCTAACTGTAGGTGAACGTATATAATTAGATCTCTAGTTCTATTTGGTCTAAACTGCTGCAGGTGTCTGAATTTAATGTGGAAAAGATTGATAATTTGCTCCAGTGATTTCACTAGAAAATAAGCCGGTTATAACTCATTTGTTAATATTAAATCAGATTTTCTAGAAGTTTGAATAGAAAACATAAATAAATGTATCCGATCTGTCGGTAAATCCCAGATCTCCCCGATCTCATTGGCCATGTGACCTCACCCTCACCCTTCACTCCATTTAGTGGCCATCTTTAAATCTGCATATTAGCCATGAAATGTGAAATAAAATCAGATAAAGCTTTAATTCTGTTGATATCTTCATTTTTCTCTGTCGTTTAAGTCCAATCTTGAGCATCAGGTCGCCATTTCAGTAGGTATAATGATTATTGACATACTTTATTTAGCGTTACTTGACTATTAACGCATTCACAATCACTCAGTCACACAAAAATAAAGCCAACTTGACAATTTTTATTTTGTTTATTAATCCCAGTTCATGATCTCTCAGAAAGATGAACACAAGTTCATACAAATCCCTCATCATCTGAACCCCAGGGCAGGCCTCCAGGGAGAAGCCCAGGGGTTCTGACATGAAAAATCCTTATTCATCAAGATGAGACCTGAATTATATTTACAGACTATCAGTTGCATATAGGAAATATAAACAAAGGTTCTCAAAAACTTCTTAGTCATGAATATGCTGTGAACAAAACAGGACTTTTCATTTATATTGTATAGATGTAGTAAATGCTTTGATAAATATTGTACCATGTGCTAAATAAGTATTGATGTGGTACTGTTTTGACCTGGGAAATATGATCTCAAAAGGTAGTTTACTTGGTATGCAAAGAGATACAGATTCAGAGACAATGTGTAGATGGTTGGAGGATTGTTGCTGAACACTGCATTGTCGGATACCCATGGGTGATCGCGTCTTGCTTATCACTGGTGATAAGTAAAAAGTGCAATCACCGGTGGGTATCTGAGGATGTGAACACTACAGTCGGCTAATGATAAAATTCTATGAAGCCATATACTGCTTCACATCTCTCAATACTACATATAGAGTCCCATGTATTGTCTCACAGGTATAACCAATCCCCCACCCCAGCCCACTTTCTGACCCTCCAACCAACCCCACCCCTGACCCCCAATTCTCTGGCTCCATGCTTTATTACACATGTATGTCTTCATTTGTTGGATGGTAGTGTGTGTCTGGTGAGAATGTTGAGGGCTATTGTTTTCACTTCTTTCTAAGTAAGTGATGCCAACTTTTGAAAATTTATCTTCATAGCAATGATGTCTTCCATGGCAAAATTTTTCATGACATTTGGGAATTAAAAAAAATGTTGCCCCTTCTGTTGCAACACCGATCTTCAAGTTTATTGTGTGCCCTTGATAAATTCAATATAACAATAAAAGAAACTGACAAACAACACAAAACAGAATTACTAGTATTAAACACATGACTTTATCAGATTCAGACAATAAGACAATTATACATATGTTACATACTCCGTATTCAACCTTAAGTCCAAATTAGGTCCATATTCAATTAAGTCAGTGGTAAAAAATCAGCAACCAGAAAAAAAGGATGCTTTATCAAATTGTGTCACCATGACGATAACATACAAAAATTATAACGCGTCAAATAAATGCAGTGATAATGAAATAAGAAAGTTGCGGTGTGTTGTAAATGGGTTTTTTTATTATGATATATAGGCATATTTGAAATTCCAATCAGGAGACAAAGATTTGCCTTGAAGATTTCTGAGAATTGAAATAATCTGTCTTAAATCAACAATGTTGGTATATATGTTTATCACACATAAAATTAACTCTAGTTCAATTTAGAATTCATGCATAAGTTTACAAATACCTAATAGATGATATTTCTAGATAATTGTGAGATAATGTCATTGATTCTCTTATGATCAGCAGTTGCCAATGTCTAAGCCTTCAGAAGGAAAATGTGGCTTAACAAATATGGCTGATTGGACAGATATAGGATGTTCATGCTATGATTTTATTAACGATCCATCATTTGACTCCAAAAAAAAAAAGAACCTTCACCCATGTAGGTGTGGGAGGTCATAGGAAGTGACCCACTTTGATTTATACATAATGTGTACAAGTAGGATTGAGCAGTCACATCACCACGCACAAGGGGTTTTTTTTTCAGATTGATCATGAAATAGCTGCATGTAATGAAAACGGTACATTCCTATGATAAAATAGAATCTCATTGAGCCCAACTTACACCCCGCCCACTCAAAACATGCTATCAGGAATATATTCAACTTGTTAATAATATCAATGTTTTACAAAAATTTCAATACAGCATACAGATATTTTAAATTTTATTTTCTTATATGTATTACTCCAGATTGATCATGAAACAGCTGCATGTAATTAAAATGGTACATTCCTATGATGAAATAGAATCTCATTCAGCCCTTCCTGGACCCCATCCACTCAATTCAATATTTTATTGTCACAATGTTTTACAAAAATTTCAATACAGCATACAGATATTTTGATTTTATTTTCTTATATGTATTACTCATGCAAATTTACTATCACAAAGAGGATGTTGAAATGTAAACACAAAGAATGTGGTCTACTTGCTCATTATTAGAAATACGGGGTATGGCTCAGCATAGTTCTCAGAAAGGTAGAAAGTTGGTCCAGTGAATCCATGAGAGCCAGACGTCTGTCTTGAGACTGTCCATTCTGTCCTTCAGAGATCTGACATTACACCACTCTCACTGTCATCTTGTCTCTTCCTTTACCCCGACCAGCTTTCCTTTTCAGAGCTGATGAGGATCCCGTCGTATTTTGTGGGATTTCCTTTAAGCTGTTGTAAGCACTCTCTGTCTGTAGCTCTCTGAGCAGCGGTCGTTTGTGAGTATAATTTGTCTGGTATTTGGGGTCATGTTGGGACCTGTAATTATCTGGCCAGAGCTGAGTGGGGACCTGTTATTATCTGATGAGGGCCATGACAAGTCATGACAATGATGAGCGAGGGCTTCCACCGATCTGTAATTAACCATTGTGAGGGGGAGGGAACCAAGAAACCCAATACTGGTCCCTCAGGAAAGCAAGGGATCAATATTGAGCAGTCTGAATTACTGCTTAATTGTGTGATTTTCTGTTGTTTTAAACTATTTGTTTTAAGTTTCTTTTTCTGCGGGCATAAGTTTAATATGTGATTTAATTTTGAAAAAGGTACATTTAATTTTTGATATTCTGAACTTATATGTTATTTATTAGTATTTTTCTGACTTATGATGACTCATTATTAATCTTAGACTTACAGAAAATATACCCTTTTCCGCCCTGTGCGATATAAATCGAAAATTTTCCTACCCGTGTGATATAAACCGTAGGGGTGTGATATAAAATTCATATCACACTCCTCTCCAGCAATATTCGGATGTTATATCACACCCCTTTCCGTTAATCATTGGCTGTTATGACATAGAGTTCGGTATGCACCATTTAATACCCATCTCCAAGTATGTTGTCAAATAGTTACATCGGCGTCAACTTGGTATACAAACAGCTGGCGCAAAATTTTCAGGGAAGTTTGTTAGAAATGGAATACATAGACAGGGAGCAATTTGTTAACAATAGTCATTCATGGAATGATGTTATTTTATGTTTCTTTAATATTAACTATAAGTATATGATATAAAAATCATAACATGGCAATTTTTATATTGCATCCTATATCAATTTGATGTCCTTGACCCATATTATATGTGTCTAAGTGTGAAAGTAATGAATCAAAACCTCATTGAGTACATGAAACAAAATAACCCCACACAGAGGTCAAACAAAATAACCCCAAACAGAGGCCAAACAAAATAACCCCACACAGAGGCCAAGCAAAATAACTACACACAGAGGTCAAACAAAATAACTACACACAGAGGTCAAACAAAATAACCCTACACAGAGGTCAAACAAAATAACCCCACACAGAGGTCAGACAAAATAACCACACACAGAGGTCAAACAATAACCACACACAGAGGTCAAACAAAATAACCACACACAGAGTTCAAACAAAATAACCTCACGAGAGGTCAAACAAAATAACCCCACACAGAGGTCAAACAAAATAACCTCACACAAGGGTCAAACAAAATAACCCCACACAGAGGTCAAACAAAATAACCCCACACAGAGGTCAAACAAAATAACCCCACACAGAGGCCAAACAAAATAACTACACACAGAGGTCAAACAAAATAACTACACACAGAGGTCAAACAAAATAACCCCACACAGAGGTCAAACAAAATAACCAAACAAAGAGGTCAAACAAAATAAAATCCCTATTTCAAGGTCATTATTTTATGTCCTACACTCCCAAGCTAGAGCCACAGAGATGAAGGTCATGTTTTGATGGAGCTTACCTTAAGTAATGTGTACAGGAATAAAGTTCAAATTGCTGTTACTAGGGACAGACTTTAGATAAAGGGATCTTACCTTACCTTAGTACAGGTAATTAATACCTGATTAAATGGACAAGGTTACTGTAAATGTATTACATTTGGAGGGTGCGATATATTTGGCGAAAAACTAGTTTTGGAACAAGTTGGCGTGGATTTGAATTAGCATATGAGACTTACATATACATGGCATTTAGCGATGTACATAATTTAGCGGTAGCTGCTAAAAGCGCTAAATAGAATACACAGACAAAGATTGTGCGTCTAAATTACTCTTACTAATCAGCTATCTATTTGACCTTTTTAGAAAGTATATCCTTATTCAGTTTTCATTATAACTTATTTTTCCTGTACAATGTACCATTTTTAACCGGGTTTTCCAACGAAAAAATCCGGTTATTAAAATGGTGAAAATGGCGGGCGGCTGCCAAAAGGGTACCCTCATTGTACGGATAACTCCTCCTGCAGTTTTCAAGATAAGAAATTGTTCTTTTGCAGATCAATTGTACATATATCAGAGGTGTGCATATTGCTAGGATTTTGATTTCTGATTATTTATGAAAAAAATACCAGCTTTTGAACTTAGTCATTTTTTGGCAAAATATTGCATATAGGGTACCCTCAATGTACGGATAACTCCTCCTACAGTTTTCAAAATAGGAAGTTGTTCTTTTGCAGATCAATTGTACATATATCAGAGGTATGCATATATTGCTAGGATTTTAATTTCTGATTATTTATGAAAAAAATACCAGCTTTTGAACTTAGTCATTTTTTGGCAAAATATTGCATATAGGGTACCCTTTCACCTTATCCATTTCACTGGATATGGGTTGACAGTGGATTATGGATACAGTTCACATAAAAGAAAACCCGGTTTGCTGTCACATTGACAGCTTTTCACTTGTTACACTCTTAAAATACTAGTGTATGATGACAGGTGTTACTGAAACCTGATCTCAATTAACTGTGGCCTTGACAACTCATTGAATGATCATGCAATGTATTCTTGATAAATGAAACAATATCTTAATATATAACCATAAAGTGGGCATTTCATAGCGATTTCAACGACCTAGCCGTTATCATCTCATTTAATGTTTAGATGTTGTGTCAGCAATATTGATTGATACATGTAGTTGCAAAAAAAAAAGAAATATTAAAGACTAAAAAAAAATATTCTAAGCTAAAAAAAATCATTTCACACATAGATCTTTTAGGAACATTTCCTGTGGTTTAGATGTATTCTATGATATTAAAATGAAAGCTATTTATAAACTAAAAAAAAAACACATCACATTAATTTTGACTAAAAAAGCTGACAGTAAAATTCTTAAAGGTAATACATTGCTACAGCCAGTCAGGTGGCAGGCATCCCCCATCCCTACAAAAAAATGAAATGAAAGATTTGAAAATGTACATTAATTCATTTTATCATAATTTGCAATGAGAGAAAAAAGCTACGAAGAGCGAGAAATGTTTGCTTTTTAATTACATCCCAACTGTTCCAAGTTTTGCCATATTTCAATCTTTTTAATTTATTGCAATCTTTGTGATTTTTTCTCCCCCTCTGATGAGCATTAACCATGACCACAATATCAATGCATCTGTCAGAGTGGTCTTTTCCTGTAATGAAATTGAGTTAAAATGTATTTGTGTGCTATATCTTTATTGTCCAATTAACCAGCCTTCGTTAGCTCAAGTCAAGCTTGCGTCCAATTCTGTGACCAAAACCATTCATATTTCATACCCCTCTTAGAGAAAATGAATTGAGAAAATAATATAATTTTGGAAAATTTGAGTAAATGTGTTTTCAATGGCACAAAAACTTGAGGGCTAAAATAATGAGTTGTTTTGTTGGTGGCATAAGGCAAAACATTTACGTAACGTTGCTCCAGTAATCACTGATGAGATCGTGGAGATGCAGGTGTTTTCTCCTGTATTTTCACAGTTGATGTCTCAATTGATGTAATCCCGTCGCAGGTGAATGAGAAATTGTAGACCAAACAAAACTAGTCGTCCAATTTTCTCGTTCAATGAAATCAATGCAGATAAATATTCTGTTTGTACCTGAAGCATGAATTTTTTATAATTTAATTTACAGTTTCACACTTTTGAGGCCATTTTAGTTAATAAATTAAATATCCATTCTGGCTTCAATCCACGGTTCCACAGAACTTGTTTTCTTATGTTCCTATTCATGGTCCAGGTTGTACATCAGTCAATTATATTTTCCAGAACAAACGAAAGAAATACCTATTTTTTTTTTTTGGTATGTAAAGTGAAAGATGATTTGAGAGGGATATTATTAAAGGTACAGTTGAAAAGATAAAAAGAGAGTAATAATGTTTCTCTATAGAAATTGACATTTTTTAAATTTAAGACCACACTGATTTTACCAATTCATTTCTTGACAGTGATACAGCATTAGATTTTATTAAATAATTTTCATATTTATATTTTTTTTTTATACACCCATGTTACTTCTCTCAACTGTAAAGCAGATAAACACACTTATTAAAAATAAAGAGCTTCATGGACAACACTATGCATTTGTATAAATTTTTGGCAGTTTTTAAGCTAGAATTATATGCCTCTGCTGTCCAATTATATTCAATTTAAACTCAGTTGGATTCAGTGGTTTCATATCAGATTTATGGCAGATCATGCATCTTGTGGTGGAAATGTTTCATGGGCTTCTAAGCAGACACATATGATATGGCCGTTGTTGCATGTGTCCACATGCAAGGGAAAAAAAACAAAATCTGTGCGAGATAGAAAATCAGTTTAATTGTAAACACGGTACCCGCCAAAGACCGCAGATATTAAATTATCTGCTCAAATGACCACTGACAAAGATAACACATTAGGGCTGTCAGGATAATTCCCGGCTTTATAGTCCTAATCTCTATCAAATATGACAACCTTAAATTTACCAAATTATATTGCACAGAATGATTCAGTTAGAAGTCCCCATTCAAGTCTCGGAGGGATTGCCTAATGGTGCGTTTGGGGGGGCTTATTGCGGCCCGAACATTCGATTATGTTCCGGACTTAAATCCAATTCCATCTTCCCAAGACACCAGTCTTCAGCAGTGACTACGATTCATATAATATTGATAAAATATGATTCATTTATGGATAGAAAATAATATGTTTTTCATACTGAAAATATAATTAAGGCCCACAAGATATAATTATAGCTGTCGCATTGATCTGATAAATCTATTTAAGACTATCATTTTTTGTAAATAAAGACCAATAATGTAGCGGTTCCCGGTGGTTTATGCTCCGGAGTTTGTGCTCACATCTGATGCAAGATTTCCTTTTATCTCCTTTTTTTTTTCTACAGAAATTTCCCCCCATTTTATCTTCTGTATCTGACCATAATAAGATTTTGTGGTAAATTATTGTTAAGGAACTTCAGTTGTTTTGTCTGATTCCATTTTTTTTCAGCTGTGGACTTTCAAAAAACCTGAATGAATAATAACTCATTTTTAACAGACCTAAGTGTCTTCATCTAATTCAGTGGACCAGTACAGTCAGTGAAACCTCAGTGGTTCAGGATTACAACAAGATTTCTGTTGGAATATTGTCAAATCATATCATACAGTTGAATTCTGATATCTTTCATATTCAATATTTGAAATACTGTTGAGATATTGAAGAAAATTTAAACCACTATTTATACGTCTGTATCTCAAGTCCTTGGATATCTTAAATTCTCGATCTTTTCAAAGTTGAGAACAAGAATTGACTGTACATTTGAATACCGTGAAATCTTTTAAATTTATAGGGGTCAATTTTTTTAAGTTTTGTGGCGATGTGATATTGTGGATTTACATGAACTTATTTAGAAATTAGAATGAGTGCTATTTCATAATTCATTTGAGGTTTTCATTTATGAATATGGGTACACACAAAAATCCACAAAAATTGAGCCTTATTGACAGATTCTAGTGTTTCTACAGTACATTAAGTCTTGTTCTCTACATTGACTGTACAGTTGAGTAACTTTCATTTTCTGTTCCCAGAAATGCGGCCATCTTTGAGCGTAAGAAACAGGAGGACCCGACCCAGTTGATTAGTACGTACGAGGCGACGGAGCTGGTGGGCATCGTGTCCTTGCTGTATGGCATGCTGCTCCACTCGGGTGCCCCCAGCAGGGGGGATCTGTCCCCGCCCGAACTCCCCCAGCACACCATGGCTGTCATACTGACCGGCATCAAGATGCTCAACAACATGGCCACCTTTAGTCTGGAGATGTTACAGGTAACTTATGTGTTATGTAAGCCAACTGTTACAAGTAACTTATGTGTTACGTAAGGCAACTGTTAAAGGCAACTTATATGTAATGTAAGACAACTGTTACAGATAACTTATGTGTTATGTAAGGCAACTGTTATAGGTAACTTGTGTGTAATGTAGGGCAACTTATGTATAATGTAGGGCAACTGTTACAGGTAACTTGTGTGTAATGTAAGGCAGTTGTTACAGGTAACTTGTGTGTAATGTAAGGCAACTGTTAAAGGTAACATGTGTAATGCAAGGCAACTCTGTTACAGGTAACTTATGTGTATTGTAAGTCACCTGTTACAGGTAACTTGTGTGTAATGTAAGACAACTGTTACAGGTAACTTGTGTGTAATGTAAGGCAACTGTTACAGCTGGGTTACTCTTTGGTGTTTTGCTACAGGTAACTAATGTGTAATATGACAGGTAACTGGTGTACTGTAACAATGTGTAAAGATAACGAGTAACTGGTGAAGTGCTACAACTTTTAGGTAGACAATGGGTAATGTTACACACCGGTTACAGGTAACTTGAATTACAGTTTGTAATAAAGATATGCTCTTGGTAACTGTTAAACTCTTGTGATGATCCCAAAAATGAAAATGTAATACACTGTAGTTATTATGCATTTGAATTGCATTTGAATAATGATTTTAAAATACATGTACAAATGAGGGTAAGGGGGCATAATAGGTAAAAATCAAATGGTTATTAAAATATGCATTTTAATCAGGGTTTAATGAAGTAAAATGCAGCTTTTAATAAGTACTATAATATTTTTCTCTTTACACTGTTGGTTATTGTTAAGGACAATTTTATAATTCAAATACTGATGTTTTTAATGTATGTAAAAGGGTACTGTATGTAAAACATTGTTTTGTAAAAAAAAAAAAAAAAAAAAAAAAAAAAAAAAAAAATTAAACAATATTTTCTCTGCACTTAAATTTTAATTAAGAATGTACCAGCTAAACTTTAAATGAGGAATCTGGTTATCTGTAGATTGTCTTAGAACAGGTTATTTTGATAGCTGGACAAAGCATTCTATGATTGGAGAGATGTTTAGGTCTTTAGTAGTACGAGCTGAACTTCAGAGAATATTGTAACTGCATAAAAGGTCATCTTTAATAGTGGCAGAATGCAGCATTGCCACCTTATAATAGCTCTGATGTATACATCCAGGGAAGGATCTTTGTAATCAATGTTAAAGTTTCAATGGATCTGGCCTTGAAACTCTCATGCTCTGAAAAGCAAACTCTGTTTCGTTTGAAGTTTGTCCTTGGTGATATTGTCTACATTACAGGGGAAGTAGATGGCCTTCGTTCTGCTATATTTATCTCAGGGATAATTTATTACAAGGAGGGTGTCTTTGCACCTTGTACAGAACTTTGTATCAATTGTATATCTGTATCACTATGTATACATCACTGGGTTCTGTCTCAGTTAAATTTATGCAAAATTATATTTCCTATGAAATGGAAATTTAGGGCATGAAGTTTATAAAGGCCATATGTAATTGCTGTAATTTTCTCCCAATTGAAATTCAGTCCATGAAAACACATGTATATGAACATTAAACAATCTAGAATTTTTCACATATAATGTTAAAAGATTGCAAAGGTTTGATAATTTTAACACGTTTTTCAATTTTTTGAGATAGGCCCATTTCATATCACCATCATGACCTTTAAATTTTCATACATATATTAGGCAGTTGTATCATTTCATCAAAAGTGATTACCGGTAAATAAAATATAAAATTAAAGTTGGTGACTTAATGAATTGAGACAAAAGACTATCATAATTAACACTAACACTAAACATGCTAAAAGCATAATTATAACTTATGATTGAAACTTAAATCCGGTTTAAAATGTTATTGCACGTGTCTGGTTTGGTAAATGCTAATTTTTATTTCATTGGTGCCTGACAGAAATTGTGTGAGAGGAGGGCATGTCACTTATTCAGTCACTAATGTTTGTGTTTTGTTTTTCTGTGACAGAAAACCCTAGGTGAGGAGGGCATGTCGTTGGAGTTCCGACACATCGCAAGTTACCTGATCTGGTACTGTAGCCGCCTCACCGCAGAGGAGCTGCTACACGAGGTGGTTCTCTGTGTCGGCTACTTCACCGTCCTCAACCCTGAAAACCAGGTAAATATCTCAAAAACCAGGTAATATAAAACACTCAGAGGAGCTGCTACACGAGGTGGTTCTGTGTGTGGGCTACATCACCGTCCTCAACCCTGAAAACCAGGTAAATATCTCAAAAACCAGGTAATATAAAACACTCAGAGGAGCTGCTACACGAGGTGGTTCTCTGTGTGGGCTACTTCACCGTCCTCAACCCTGAAAACCAGGTAAATATCTCAAAAACCAGGTAATATAAAACACTCAGAGGAGCTGCTACACGAGGTGGCTCTGTGTGTGGGCTACTTCACGGTCCTCAACCCTGAAAACCAGGTAAATATCTCAAAAACCAGGTAATAAAAAAACACTCAGAGGAGCTGCTACACAAGGTGGTTCTGTGTGTGGGCTACATCACGGTCCTCAACCCTGAAAACCAGGTAAATAACTCAAAAAACCAGGTAAATAACTCAAAAACCAGGTAAATAACTCAAAAACCAGGTAATAAAAAACACTCACTAGAGGGTAGATATCAGTCCTTAAACCTCACCAAAAACAGGTACATATCAATATATCACCAAAAACAGGTACATATCAATATATCACCAAAAACAGGTACATATCAATATATCACCAAAAACAGATACATATCACCAAAAACAGGCAAATATAACAATCCGACACTGATCTCATGTACAAAACCTTGTAATTAATATAAAAAGAAGTCTCTAATCCCAATAAAGAGATAAATATCAAACAAAAGGTGTTTCTCATTCAATTTCTTACACTTTTTCTTTATTTCTATCCCTCTATATCTAGTTTCCTCACTAGATGCTTGTTCTCTCTCTCTCTCTCTCTCTCTCTCTCTCTCTCTCTCTCTCTCTCTCTCTCTCTCTCTCTCTCTCTCTCTCTCTCTCTCTCTCTCTCTCTCTCTCTCTCTGAAAACATGAACATATTGTACTCAGACCCTCTTGTGTCGTTCGCTTGCTAACAGTTTATATTTTTTTTTCTCAA
The DNA here is from genome assembly GCA_015776775.1 of Magallana hongkongensis. Classification (NCBI taxonomy): domain Eukaryota; kingdom Metazoa; phylum Mollusca; class Bivalvia; order Ostreida; family Ostreidae; genus Magallana; species Magallana hongkongensis. Next base: position 12,004,875 of record CM027472.1, on the reverse strand, counting down.
TGATCATTGAACATTTTGTACATGCCTGATTTTGTGTTAAAGTTTACTTCAACTGTGGGAAAGTTGTAGAAAGCTGAAGTAGTCCGGTGAAGTTGGAGATTTTACAACTTGAGACACATGTTGTCAAGAGAGGCACTTTGTTTTGCCCCGAGATCTTTGGGTTCTATCCCATCCTGGAGCGTGGTGAGGATTTGTTGAGGAGGAGTTTTATGTAGACTCTGAAGGGCCTGCTATGATAAATAGTGTTTACTACTTGTCTCTAGGAGATGTACACACTTGCTGAATGATATTTTATGAAGGTGCAGAAATTTTACAAATTTATTTCCATTTTGTCAGGTAATAATTGAGACATCTCACACCTGACATGCTTGAAAGCAGCTCTAAAGCTTAGGAAAAAGTTGGAACCTGGGCTAAAAATTATCATGAATGTTGATGTGTGCCAGAGTTGCACTATTGCAGTGTTTCAGGGTTGTGTGGGAGTTGACAGGCAGACCTTGGGGGGGGGGGGTTAATAAGTCTTTCAGTCACAACAGTTAAAGGCACATTGACTCTGTATCTTTGTCAACTAATCTTATGAAGTAAAAACATGTTTATTAAGTAGAATAAAAGAAAACTTCTTTAATTTAAGATCATTATGTAACAGAAAGTAAAGTCAAATTGATGGGTGTCTGTTGACCCTCTATTTAGTGGTTTTCTAATGGTATAGTCATGTTAGTGGTGAACTAGTGGCCCTCCCTATAGGTGGGGGTCAATTCAGAGTGGATATAAGTGGCGTTCTTTGCTCAAATTTTAAAGAAGTAGTATCTGGTTGTTGTCCAAGAGATGCTTCATTCAGTCTTTTCTTACATTGTGGTCCCATCACTCTCATTTTGTGGTAGATAGTAAGATTGATGTGGTAGTTCATTGTGGCATCTTGAGGTGGTGTTATGGAAGTGGGTTACCATAGTGATTTGTTGTGAGGGGTTACCATGGTGATGGTCCACTGACAATCAGCCTCAGCAATGGTCCCCACGGAGTTGAGATCTATGAATCATGGGAACTCCTGCTGTTCTATCACCCATCTTCATTACCCCGTCTCTGTTTACAAGCTGTTAATATAGGGTAATAAGGGCTCTTATGACTCTGACTCAATATGGAGTCACTGTTGTTCTAGCGCTGAACAATTGTCCAGGGAATCGCTGGGGACAAACACTGTCTGCTGACTGAACAATGTGCATCTGCCTCAGAAACACATCCATCTTGCTTTTCTTGTCACAACTCCATAGCATTATGATCCCCCTAATGTCAAGCTCAATTCTTCAGAATTGTGACTTCCAAAAGTAGGTTCAGCTATTACCAGGAATAATAGGGATATAAGGTTTCTGGGAGTTCATGAAATGTGCATTAGTTCTTAATATCTTATTAATGAGAGCTGACTGTGGTGTTAAACAGGAATCAAGACCCCCTGACCCCCAGGATCTGTAAGACTAGTTAATACAAGAGGATCAATGCAGAAACATATTGCACACACTCTCAAATTCAAAAGATCAGATACGTTGTGAAGAGTCACAAGCAATGGTGTACTCAATCTTTGAGACTGTGAATCACTACAAATATAAATTTATGTCAGCACCTCATGAAATATATTATAGGAGTTATTGAACCTTGCTTACAAAATATATTTGTTGAAAATAATACACTGTTTCTAATCAAACCAATTTATTCTGTCAGTCCTTGCACAGTTCTATACCTGTATTTGTATTACCAATTTTACCTGTATTAACCTGTATACCTGAATGTTACAGATAGTGATTCAGTCAGACACAGTACTTTATTACTTGTATTTATAGATGTAAATCTATATTACATGTACACCTGTATATTACAGGTAGTAATTAAGTCAGACAAAGTACTTTTTTACCAGTAATATCTATAAATCTATATTACATGTACATCTGTATATTACAGGTAGTGTTTCAGTCAGACACAGTACTATATTACCTGTATTAGTTGTAAATGTTAAATGTACACATGTGTATTACAGGTAGTGATTCAATCCGGCCAGTCACCCACCGTCCTTCAACAGATGTGTTCCCTGCCGTTCCAGTATTTCAGCGACCCCCGCCTGACCGCCATTCTGTTCCCCACCCTCATCGCCTGTTGCTATGTCAACAAGTCCAACACAGTCATCCTGGAGCAGGAACTCAGCTGTGCCCTGCTGTCCAACTTCATTGAGGTACGTACAGGGTGTGTCAGTGAGGTACGTACAGGGTGTGTCAATAAGGTATGTACAGGGTGTGTCAGTGAGGTACGTACAGGGTGTGTCATTGAGGTATGTACAGGGTGTGTCAATGAGGTACATATAGGGCGTGTCATTGAGGTACGTACAGGGTGTGTCATTGAGGTACATACAGGGTGTGTCATTGAGGTACGTACAGGGTGTGTCAATGAGGTACATACAGGGTGTGTTATTGAGGTACATACAGGGTGTGTCATTGAGATACGTACAGGGTGTGTCAGTGAGGTACATAGAGGGTGTGTCAGTGAGGTATGTACAGGGCGTGTCATTGAGGTATGTACAGGATATGTCATTGGTGTGTGTCACTGGTGTATGTACAGGGTGTGTCATTGAGGTAAATACAGGGTGTATCACTGAGGAACATACTGGGTTTGTCACTGATGTATGTACAGGGTGTGTAATAGCTGCAGAACTGTAGATCCACTGGAAATTCGGTTTGACAGAACTTTGAGCTAGAGTTCCATCCAAATAAAAAACTGCATATTGAATGCACACAATAAGTTGTGCATAGTTTTGGCTTTGTTTAAAATTCTATGAAGTATAGGGTGTGTCATTGGTCTCGAAAAAGGTTTATATTTTTGTTGGACTTTTTGGAGTGTAATAAATTTTTTACTTCAATGTCAGAAGGACAAAAGCTGATTTTTTTAATCAGACATCCTAATTTTAGTGAGGTACATTTAGGGTATTCTTGTTGACCAAAGTCAGTGGTACTGTATAATTATTGCATTACCACAGTGGGCATGAAGTTTTCTCTATACATCAGTGTTTAGTGCATTCAAGTGCTGTTTGTTGAAGATTTAGTGACTGGTATCTTATCCAGCCTCCGTTGCTGGACAGCCTCGACTTAAACTCTACAGACTCTGACAGAGAGAGATGAGCTCAGTCATATAATCGTCATAACTCAGCTTGTCTCGATCAGAGTCACAGTCAGTTCAGCCTAATTACAGCCAATTACAGCAGTAATTACAGAGGACTTGATTAAACACAGCACAAATTTAAAAATCTGATAAAAGACAAAGCAAGGCATCTGTACATATTATGGACTTCTAATCAGCCGTGAGTTACGCTGCTTTCTCTTATCATCCATATTTGTAAAGGTGTAAACACTAACCAATCACGTCGTTGTTTTATTTCCTGATAATGAGGGGGCGTATTCAGACATTGGTCCTATTGTATTGTTTATTACCGAGAACCATACAGTTCATAGGTTTAACGTATATACATAAATAAGTTGTACCAAAATATATAGACGTATAAATATTTACAATCTGAAATAGTCTGCTGTACTATAATGACAATGATAAAATGGTATAGATAAATGTAACAGCAAATAGGATAGCTGCAATAATGCAGCCCTCTCCCGATTTTTTATATCTGATGTTCTCACAAAAAAAAAAAAAAAAAAATCGGGAGATGGCTACATTATTGCAGCTACAAATAGGATAATGTACAGGATATTCTCAAGACAATACCAAAAAATTATATTTTCTACCTTAATTTTGAGCACTTGTATAGGTATTTGCCCAATTGAAAATGACATAACTTTTTGATATTTGTTGAGAACAATTGAGTGTGTTTTGACTGTCTATGGACCAGGTTTTCCATCAAAGTCTCAAATGCCAATACTACCCCAGTACCCCCCCCCCCCCCCCCCCCCCCACACACACACAAAAGTAAAGAATATTGAAATCAGCCAGTGAAAAATAAGCTAGCTGCAATATTAATGTTCTGTAATCTCTGACAATGTTACACCTGATGCTGTCAAATATTTATTCAGTGTGTTTTGCATGGATCCTTCGGGGAATCGTATAGTACTTTGATTTTTATCAAATTTTTATTTGTGCACAGCAGTCTTTATTGTGGTAACTAGTTCAGATTAGTTGATTTTAGGCTTTTTTCAAAGCTGTATTGTCACAAAACAGAATTTTTATTGAAAATAATAAATAAATGCATAAAATATGCATGCATCATTGTGAAGCGTTAAATCTCTTGCTGTTGTCATATGTAATAGTACATGATCAAATGCATAGAGAGGTCTTTGATTTTTTTATTCAAAATGTGAAAATCTCTTTGAATGTTTGGATGAGTATTTATCCTGTTGTCTGAAACCAACAGAAGTAGACTAGGTGGATGTCAGGGATTGTTTTATGATGTTGCAGCCTGTCTCAGGATGAGAAATTGTAACGTATTGAATCTTGTTTGTTGGTTTCAGTCTAGTGATTATTGCATTGTCTATATCAACAGCTGGAAGACTTAATATTGTGAGAGTCTTTCTTTTCGCAGATGAATGAATGTCACAGTGAAGTCTTGATACCGTGGGTTTCTGTTTTGGTCTGGTACAACCAGTGAGTTTTTCGTTTTTTTGTCACGAGCCGAGTGTGCTCACCAAATACTTACAGTGTTGGTCTTAATACACACTCTGAAGTCTTGCATCAAGAGCCTCTCACATTTGTCGCAAGTCGAAGCGGGCTCACTAGATACTTACTGGGGATCCACTTCTGATTTCTCGGCAAAGCTTCTTCACTGTGTCAAAATATTTGATTAATTTCCCACAAAATCTCGTTAAAAATGGTATTACCCTGTAACCTGGGGCTAATGGAGGGAGCATTCATTATTAAGAATTTCCAGTTAAATGTATATCACTGAAAGTTGCATTCATTTATTTAAAATTTTGGAGGTTAGAGTTAAAATTTATAAACTGAACTATAAATTTTTTTTAAAATTTGAATTGTATGTAGAAATGAAATTGATGTAAATACCTTTTGGGAACCTTGCAAATAATATTTTTCAAATTGTTTAAAATCTTGAACCCCTCATAAAGAGACGATTACCTCATCATGTTAACAATAAAGTAAGGTGATTAGAGTAGGGCCTGCTGGAGTGAGTGCTTCAGATTGATTGCTCTCTGTGTAGAGGCTGTCAAGCACCCAGACTCCCCCACCCCCAGAGGTTGTGTTCCCCCACAGCTGACTACTCAGCCTCCCCACTCGTAGTCAGTGTATTTATTACGCCATTCTACACCAGTCCTGGAATGTTATTCCGTGTTTTTACGTTAATGATTGTGTTGTTACTGGACAGTATCGATTCCAGATGTGTATATACAAAGTGTGGAATCTCAAAAACTGCAATCATAAACCTCAGGAAGAGAGGGATGTGCGTACTTGTGTTTTACCCACCGACAAATTAAAATTCGGAGGGTTAGGCGGTGACAGTTCCCCATATGGAGGATCATGACATCCCATCTGGTCCTTATAAAAGCAATCATACCAATCACATTTTTTAATTTTTCTTTTAATTTTTCAGGAGAAAATTTTGGAGAACCAGGCTAAATCCTCACCAAGTTCCACATCCAAGAAAGGTTAGTTCTAGGGATAGCAGAGATACTGTTAATTCCAAATTAAATGCAAGGAATTAAAATATCCGCGTAAAATCGCGATAAGCACCCCTCGCGGATTTTAAAATCTCGCGTTTATTTTCTGAGATTTGAGAATTATAAGAGATTAGGATAAAAGTTCCGCATTCGGGATTTTATATTCTCACGTTTTGATACAAAACACAGTGATCGCGAAATTAAGTACCCGCGTAAAATAAGCAATCTACAGTAGAGCTCCCCTACTTACAACATCACAGTTGTAATAGAGCGGGACAATTACATGTATAATCAGTCAAACCTTCTTAATTCAGTGAAGCTAAAATGAACAATTTTTAATGTTAAAATATTCATAGGAAAAATTTGTGGACCTCCAACTTTTACATACATGTATCTAATGTACTTATCAATGTTCAATTGTAAAGATTTGTAAATGCAGTTTTGTACACATTCTTGTTTTGCTATAACTGTGCAGTAAAGTTATTTTTTATTTTGCTATAACAGTTATATTATATTTTTATTTTGCTATAACAGTTATATATTATATTTTTATTTTGCTGTAACAGTTATATTATATTTTCATTTTGCTATAACAGTAAAGTAATGTTTTTATTTTGCTATAACAGTTATATTATATTTTTTTGTAATCAGCCCAGGAGAAGGAAGCAGGGGACCAGCGGATGTCCCTGCTCTCTCGGTTTCCACGGGAACAGCTGACCGCCGCCCAGGAGTACTTCAAGGTCTCCTAGTGATATCATCAAGGGTCAAAAGTCACAAAGGATGAACTTTGAAAGAGATCTGAGCACTTGATCAATCCATGTCAGATATTAATTTATTTATCTTATTTATTTTTTTTTTTTACATGGGACCATTTATTTTGCTGCTTATTTTGTGTATCTGGTGTTTGTGTTCTGATTGTATCATTGTAACAAAATTATTTCAATTTGTTGAATCCGTCCATCAGTTATGATCCACAGTTTTGATCTTTTACATGTAGTTTCATTTGTAGTGTGGGTTTTTATTTACCTGCTTATTTCCACTTGATTTAGCTGTTTTGATTTTAATATGTTTGTATCAATTATGTTTGTTGATTTTGAGAATCATTTGACTGAAGATTTTTTATTTGTATATTACATTATTTGATAACATAGATGTATGTTGAGATACTGTATGCCATAGAGCATACCCTGTTAGTAAGGCTGAAATATCACAGAAGATTTTATTTTCCTTATTTCTGTATGATTTACATCGCACTGTATCAGAATCCATGCTGTATCAGAATTCCATGCTGTTTTGTGTTTGTTCTTTTACACCTTTGTGTTTTGAGTGGGTTTCTAAAACCAAAACCAGCCAAGCGTGACAATGAATAAAAAGAGGTTGAAGGTCATTGATTTAGGAGATCAAGGTCAAGGTCATGTGTATGTGCAGATCTGAACAAATGATATTATCCAAACAAAGAATTGTGATATGATATTTGTAGATTTAGATCTAATATGTGTGTATGAGATGAAATATGGGTATGAGATGATGGATTTATTTATGTGAATGTATGATTCTGAGCAATGTTCCAGGGTTGTGAAGTGTGTGGTTGGCTATGTTTTTACTTTGTGTATGTGGACTGAGATCTTTTACTTTGTGGAGACCCTGCTGCTATTGTTGTGTTTGTCAATCACTCTGAAGTATTAAAATACTGCATTATCTTTCTATTGTTGTTGTCTAGAATCTTGAAGAAGACTACAATGTATACATGCCGTATGTAAATTATTATCCTTGTACGGAGTGTAAGTGTCTTTGATTTTCATATGTCTACATTTTCCAGTGCATTTTGCTGTGATAACACCAAGAATCAAATTTGTAACAAATCGTTTATGACGTACATGTATTGGGTGGCGCACGCGGGATATGCATAATTATACAAAATGAAAAATAAGGAAAAAATGTCCATTATTTAAATTAAAATGAACAATAATAGTCTGAGTCTGGATATTAAATCTGGTCAGGCTTGATGAAATCTATCATAAAGCCCTCCAAGATTATTTGGGTTTTGATCACCTCCTAAAACTTGAAAAATGCTTCCTTATTCCTAAATTGAAACTCATACTTTATTGAGGATAGTTTTCAGACTCATATCTGTTTTTGGTTTTCGTTTTAATGATTGCATTGAACAAAAGTTATCTAAATTAATGGTTTTAAAATGTATGATAAAGTTGAGTTTAATATAGCAAACTGTACAGCATAAGAAACAAATTAGTTCAGATCTATTTTATATCCAGAAAATATTATAAAACACGTTTCCTATGTAAATATGGGCAGGATTACCAAGTTTTCATGTCTCTGAGATAATAATATTTTGTCGAGGAATTAAATGATGAGCAATTGTCCCTCCAGGGAGTTTTATCGAAAATCCAACATGTACTTGCGTTATAGTGAATGTTAGTTATACAAAAGTGCCGTGATGCAGTCTTAATAAATCTCTGACTCGCTTGCTTCAGTGGTAAAGGGATTATATATCGGTAGAAGCAGGGATTTCAGTAAGGACGGAGGGACCGCTCGCTTAAATCGAACGCACCCACTTAATCCTCGCACTGCGCCGAAAGTATAATGAATTTAAAAGACAATGCATTATCATTTTTCCAAGAGAGAGTATGGGAGATTTGTTTCCAATTACTGTTACGAAATTGTCCAAGCAAGATGAGAGAAATCTCCGATAATCGGGTAATTGGGGATTGGTTAAAAGTAAGTGAATCGTGAGCGGTGACTGGGGGTGGGTATAAGGCGTCCCTGGCATCTATTCAGGAGGAAGGCCGATGTAAGAGGGAATTTCCCCTGATATATCGGGAATTTTGGATTATTCTATGTGTTAATAACAAGTGTTTATAACATTTCTCCAGCCATTGGAAATGCCGATTCCAAAGACAAATTCTTGTTGTTTGATCGGAGATCAAGATTTATCATAGATTAATGGCGGCTTAGTATCAGCGATTGTTTGACGAAGAAATATCACACGACTAAAAGCAATGCTTCTAAATCCATATTATCCTTAAAATGATAGAACTTATTAAATTTACATCCAAGTTTATTATTCCTTTCATTAGGAATGAGTTATAGAGGAATGCAGGCACGTCGATACATTACTGCGTCGCTAGATGCTGAAAAATCTGATAGGAATTCGCTTAATGACAAAAAATACTGATGCTTAACTAAATGTGTTTTAACTTTATCGGAATCATGAAGCTTCAGTGGGTCGAGTAGACCAATATATTGTAACACGCTGTCCTACATATACAACGAAATTACTACAAGGACTTAAGGGAGCTGGATAATCCCAGCCATTTTTAGGCTATTTTTACCTTCGTTAGAGGAAGATCTCTGTATAAAGATGTTCAAATTTAAAACCGACGTATTTGGATATTTTCTTAACAGTTTATGGCCCCAAAGATATCACATTTCAAAATTTGAAATTTAAATTTAAATTTTTGACCGCCAAGCCTTTTTGTATACCATAACTTGTCTCGATCAAAGTACATATGTACACGTACTTGTACAAGAAGAACATGAACATACCTGTATAAATGTACATGTACCGAGGTCTGAGTATGTATTACATGTATTCATGTTACGAGTTTAGTTATTTCTCAAGAATATTTTTATTTTTTTTAATGCATTAACAGATTGAATAAAATCTAAACAATAAACAACGAAAACCAGGATAAACTTACTTACTTCTTTATTAATTAAACATACATGTACAACTAATTATTTCGCCGCCCTTCTGTTCGTTGGTGACCATCAACAATGTAGACCGGAAGTTGATCATGTACCGGAAACACAATATCAGTTTGAATGGATTGTGGGGTGTTTGTGTTATTTTAAAAGTCTTTCCAAAAATTTGGGAGGTCGATCCGTATGCTATAAGTACTAATAAAAAGGTTAAATATTATTATGTTAAGTTCTTCTGTGTTTCATCTTTAATAACTATCTCAACTTTGTTGGGTTTTTAATACACTTAGTCCCATTTACTGGGAAACAGAGTGTACCGAAAACGTCAGGAGAGCGAAGATGGAACTGTTTGTAAATTAAAGCTTTACGACGAAGATGAAATAGTATTCTTTTTGGTTTGTACATGTAGTTATTTAAACTGAATAAGTTAAAGTATAATTATATCTCGTTTTCCCTGTTGCTTTATGTTTGACTGTGAACTGGAAAACAATAGCAGGTTTACATCACAACGGGTACGTTGATTACATAATGACGTCAAATTGCATTGTTTTGGAAAGATAAAAGGTCGATTGGCGTTACGCACGACCCGGAAATGATGGGTCGGGGAGGCGAGATAAATCAGGTTTAATTAATAATTTGTTTCATCAGCCCGTCTGTGGAGCAGTAATCAGATCAAAGATACCTGTGCTCTGACAACGTCTCATTAAAGCATCCCGATTCACCGAGGACATCAGTTCCACCCAATGCACTCCGAATAAACTTCCGGTCCCACAGAAAAATGGCGGCCTGCGAATGGAACACCCGCAGCGGGCTTTGTTTTCTTCTTTAGCATGTGAGAAAGGTGAGCGAAGAAGCGGAAATAGCGCAAGACTATCACAAATTACATTTTCGTGTAGACGCATGGACTGGTAAATTAGCTTCCGGTGAAGTGCAGGGTGGGAAGACGAGCCTTTCAGATATATTGAAACGACTGAACGCCCGAGAGTATAATGCGGCGGCTGTCACGCAAGCACTGTGACCTCTCCAATATTCCACTTTTTATCATATTTTTTTACATCGATTACTCAGAGATTTTACGAACATTATTTTATCTGAGGGTCGTGACGGAGCAGATTTTATTAGAATTTACTGTTAAAGTGCAAATCGCTTTTGAAGTTGTTTGTGTTTTGTTATAAAACCGCAATGAAAAAAATCCAAACTTTTTTCATATTTGTATGTAAAAGAAACAGCATTATTGATTTTTTTTTTATCACATTTAATGAAATATAGCATAAAAAGGCAGACCGAAATAAAACAAGATTATTTTTTATAAATTGAATTTCAATACAAATACAAAAGGTCTAAGTTTATTTTAACTTAAATTGCAAACCGTTTGGAACTCTTTATTTATCGGCGGTCCCGGCTTCATCGCGCCGTGCCGATCTTCAAAGTGGTATCCGTGTTGTCAAACTCAGTTTTTAAGTCTTGGAAATCTGATTTTAATCTGTGGGTAAATAACTGTCTCCTGGCAAAAGGGTGTACATTGACGGAGGTAGAGATTAATGCGCTCCATCTGAGGCCAGCGACAGACGGAGTAAGGCAATCACAGAAATTCAGCCGAACGATTTAACTCGCCCGAGGACGGTAAATAGCGAGGTGTCTCTCGCCCTCCTGACACGGCGGGCGCACACGGCGATCCACCGCGGTGGTTGGAGACGCAGGAATGAGGGGTCCGATCCCGAGGCTAATTGTTATCCGGTCATTACGAATCTGTGGTTTATCTATATTTGACACCCATTACGACTCTGTAGTATATCTATATTTGACACCCATTACGACTCTGTAGTATATCTATCTCTGACTTCCACACAGTGTATCTATATCCGACTTCCACACACCGGTATATGGGGCGCATCTTTAACACGTTAGTACCTCGTCTCCAATAAAGCAATAGTCGGAAAATAGCTCCTCAGAGCTAATGTTTATCGTTGTATAACCCGACTTTCAATAAATAACTATTCTTATCTAATAAGATAAGAACAGAGTTCAATATGAAACTTTTTGAAAATCAATGTTAAGAACTCACTTTACAAATATATATTATTTCATATTTGAGCATAGTTCTTGGAATGAAACTTCATGACAATCAATGTTTAGAATTTGACTTTGAAAATACATGCATAAAATTAATCGAGGAAAGTGCATTTAATTCTACATATGTCTAAAACCGCCGAATTTGCAATAGGATATTGGCATATTATATCAATGCTTTTCCTCACTAGAGGCATTTGTTAAACTTATATAATCAAGCAGTGCAAAGAATTTGTTGATTTGAAAAATTGTCATTTTAAATACTGAAATATAAAGAAAATATCAACATTCATGGAATCTTGATGGAATAGGATAATCTAACAAAATTAATATCGTTTTAAAATGCAGTTTAAAACAGATGTAATTCTAAGCTACAAGAATTATCAAAAAGACTATAAATATTGATTTACCATTCGAATGTTTGATAAACAGTTAACATTGACAGGGTGCTAAATGTAGTTTGTGAATTCCTTAGAAATATATAGGTCGAACAAAAAAATTTTTTTTAAGAAAAACCTTTATTTTCTTTACGCAAACTATCTCTACACTTGTAGCGAGTTTTCCCCATTGGCGAATTCTTGGTCATTGCCCCTCTCTTCATTCTCATTGGATGACGCTATCAGACGACAGCGCGAGTAGTTTGATGACGCGCCTGTGACGTGAGCTCCATGCTTTTGGTCGCCATTAAATCCCCAGGTGGAACTCTGTTATCACGGAGATGCTCTGTTAAGAGCTTTTTCGGAGTATGAAATGGCTGCAGCACTTATGCGTGTACAATATTTTCTTCTAGATTAGGCATTATGATATTTTAATTACTTCAAAGCCTAAGCGTTGTAGAATTTAAAGTAATGCTACAGATCTGTAATGACTGTGCTTTATGGTGTTTGCAGATGGTTTGAGCCCATAAAGGGAAACATTTGGTTTCTCCTTTGCTTTTAATCCGTTGCAGTGAGAGAAAAAAAAACTGAGTAACGGAGTGCGCCTAATTTTGGTCGATGCATTTTGAAAGGTTTGCACACTCAAAATTCGAGGCCAAAAAATTTAAATTAATATTTTCTTATTCCAATATGCTTTAAGGTTTTATCATATTTTCAGAAAATGAAATAAAAAGATTGATATTGCAAAAAAAAATTTACGTTGCATTTTTACATTGTAAAACAGATGCAGCATGTTTAGATCGTGAATTAAATAAATTGACTACGTATTTCTGTAATGCTGTTTAATTCTGCAATCAGGCCGTGCCCCGCACTGGATGCTGTGTGATACAATTGCCTGTTGTTGTCGTCAGACGGCGAGTCGTCACAAACAAACGTCAGGGGAGATCTCTCCAAGCCGGCCCGACCGACTTCTGCAGAATCCAACAAGCACCAAACGGCTTCATGTTACGTAATCCTATACCGCATGGAAAGCAAATTTCCGATGGAAATCTATATTATCTATTCGGTATACAATGACTTCGATTTTCACTCGTCTGAGATTAAGTTTTATCAATTCTCAAAAATTGCGATGTGGATATTTGATTCAACATCTATCGCTGCCGACGAGAGTATTTGTTCCGGGTCAGGCAAACAATGGGCATAAATAGAAACAGCGGACACAATGTGTCCGTCATTTTCTTACTTCCGGTTGCCGGAAGTGCTGTAGCGACCGGGATCGAGCGTTATTGATGGCTGCGTGACTGCCGTATCGAGCCGGGACCGGGGGGCGTGAGGGGTGCTCCTCTTCTGTCTTCCCGTTCCATGCTAGGGGTGACGACTATCGGGTGCTAAAATATTGACATCTGATACAGCGGCAAGTGCCGGAACAATATTGGTTCTGAGTTTTATCTTCTGAATGGATGAGAGTCCCTGTATACAGGCCGGAGCGGGACTCTCCGCAAACAAAACTCTTCTGTGATTCAATAAATTCACAAATAAATATTGTTCCTTGTTTTGTCAGCCATTGTCTTCAATGACAGATCAATTCTACAAACAATGGCGCTCGGCGAGAAATCACGAGCCGTTGTTTATTCGTCTTCAATGTCGGACCCTGGTTTCCGTTCACGCTTCTGGAGACAAACAGTCGCACGGGTTTGGAATTCTGTTTTACTACTTATATCGGCAAATAAAGGTGTATCCAAATAAATAGTGTTCGGAGTTATGATTGTTCTTGTCAATACTTTGACACTATTCGTCTTTATTCTGTACTTTTGAATCTTTATGATTGAAGGTATGCTGGATTGTCCATTACAAATCAGAGAGATCAGAGAGAGAGAGAGAGAGAGGGAGAGAGGGGGGAGAGAGAGAGGGGGAGAGAGAGGGAGAGAGAGAGAGAGGGAGAGAGAGAGAGAGAGAGAGAGAGAATACTTATACGAATCAAAGAAACAGAAATTAAGTAAAAAGTTAACCTGTTGACGTATGATGTACTTATATATGTAGCTATATTTTCTTATGTCAAAATTTAAAAAAAAGTTAATAGGTATGGAATTTAATTGGATCCGTTATTTTACTTATTTACAAGTTTGCCAGAATATAATTATGTGTCCGACTCCGAAACATGTACCAGTTCCTTAGCGTATATGATATATTTGTACATGTACCGAGCACGTATATTTATCATTTCATACAATACTACAAGCCAAAAATAAACATTTTTTCTACATGTCCCTATTTTTCTGAAAACACTCTGAGATTTACTGCGGCTTCGCGTCCGTAAATCTCGGGGTCATCCCGGTGTTTTCTTTCACTTCCGGTCTGCTCTTCCTCCCCAGACAAGGGTTCAGACTTGTAAGGGACGGGGACAGATTGTGTTAACAGCAAACTGAACATGGGGGAGGTCATCGTATCTGACAACCGTCAGAAATTTAACAAGGAACTGGACACAGGCGGACAATGCCATCGCATGCGACAAGGAGAGAGGATTCGTGTAATGTATTTTCAAAGAAAAATTCTGATGTTTAATCTTGGAAAAGGTTAGAAATTAGGAACTTCTTGGAATTTTTGGGTACTCAACAGTCAAATCCAGACATTTTTCTAAATTGTTTTTTTTTTTCATTTTCTATGTAGTATTTTTTAAATATTTCGTTGTTTTTTTAATATTCACTGACTCCAAGACTACACTGAATGACACGTCGTCCACAGTCTAGAGTACCGGTGCATGAATTATAAAGGAATAGCATGGTGTTACTCCACCAAGATCAGAGCGGGTAATTTTATGTGTACGGTCATAGAAATTAATATAGACATCCTCCAGTTGGCCGACAGTAGCAGCACAGGGGCGGGAACCAGCCAAGCTGATTTATCGTCTGCTCCTGCACACGGAAATAAAAAACCCGCTCGACAAAAAATCTTCCTCAAGTTTGTCATAATCTTTCACGATTTTCATTCTTGAAATTTGTACATAGACTTTGTATAGACAACTTGCACGCGGGCATACTGGAGTAAATTGATGGCCGACTTCAGATTCTGTTGGAATCAAGGTGACTTAACTGACGAATCTGTCAACCCCCCTGACATATTTCTTCATCATCCACGAGAAAGAATTTTGAAAAATTTGTACAACTGTGATATAAATGAAAATAATTTTTACCTTGATTTTAAACTGTTAAAAAGAATAATAAGTTGATGGCAGTGGAAAACTGCTTATTATACATAAGTTGTGTTCATGTCAAATACAGATTATATATTCATTCAAGTATCTGAAAAAAGATGTCATTTAGTTATTTCAAATTATTTTATTTAAATATTTTTCATTCATTAAACTATATCTTTAATGCGTATTATATATGTTTCGTTAGAGTAATTATGATTTGATTGAGTGTTTATATGTGTTTACCATTACACATGCTACTTTTTAATAAATACTTCAGAATTAATCTGTAAGATGCATTTCACACCAATACACTCCCTTTGGCCATAATTATGCTGTTAGTCAGGACTTTCACTAACCTAACCGATAATCCGTGTGCATGCATAGAAGAATTTATAAATCTCTAATTTGTAATATTTACGGTAAATACTGAAGTAAAAGATGAAAATCAATGAGGAATAATGTAAATAGAAATTAAAACATTGAAGATATAATATGATTATAAAGTAATTGCTCATGATAAGATCGAAATCTTTTAGCAAAATTTATTTTTCCAATACGTTTGATGGAGTTTTTCTTGCTTTCTTTTTTGTACACTCACCGAATTTTTAAAAAGAATTATGATAATTAATACATGTATATATGAATTTCGGTACAACGTCGGCATAATAAAATAAATAAAAGTCTGCTACATTTTTGCTGTGATTTTGTGCACAACAAGCATGTGAATAATTGAAGCCGGGTTAAATGCGCATATGCACTACAGAATGTAAAATGATGAATGTATGTAAATTTAATTATTTCTGTTAAAATCTTCAAAATAGATTTATCAGTTGTCATGCTAACATATGGACCACCAAGAACGACCCCGTGACAAAATATCTGCACACAGAGAGTTCAAAGTTGTCAAAATAACGCATTTCTCTTCGTTCAAGTCTCGAATACTCTCCTTTTTTTGCAGTGTGCGAAGAAAAAAATCCTGAACAGCTTAGAATACTGTTGCAAGTGTTTCGCGCCGAAGTCTTCGATGTGTTTCATTAAAATGAAACTGTTACATTCAGAATGACGTCACAGGAAGATCTCGCCCCGGAAGTTGATCAATGCTAGGAATGGCGGGAACGGTCTGCATCACGTGTCTTTTCGGTGCATGTTGTCACCCTCAAAGCTTTTATTCGAACACTCGCACGCGTCGTTTGTTTTTAATATTTATACTGTGACATACAGTGTATGCTCAAAACTATTGTCAGTTCTAGATTCAATCACTACTGGGGGAATTGTTTGAAAGATATAATGCATAATTGTTGAATTTCCCAATCGAAGAAAAGGTATATACAAGATATAAATCTCTTGAATTTGTAATTTTATTCCTTGGAGTCCATGTTTATGACTGAGGCTTTCTCGCCATTATTTCCTGCAGGTTCGGCAACTAGCCGTGTTTTCGTAATTACAAAAAAATATTTGTATAATAAAACATAAATAAAGAGTAACAACGGGTTCTAGATTTCAATCTTTGCTCTCTATCCGTGACTCCGAGGGAACATTGTGATTTACGAAAACGACTTTTGATAATAAGGCTAGCTTTTCATGTGTGTCCTCTAGAATTCACACCCTGCGATGACAAATAAGAAATAAGAACGGACAACAATGGCGGTTAATAGAGATGTGGAGCTCTGATGCTTATCACTGCACATGAATCATATCCTAATCGCCGATCTTACAAAACTTTATAGTTTTTATTCGTCCTGGACAGTTAACCGCGTTATCCCGGCGAGAAATCAAGGATTTTATATCAAACACTATCAAAGCTTTTCTTCAGATACTGCGGCAGATAAAATATGACTATCCCCCGCCATCTCTAAAATACATCTAAGATCCATCTAGCGATAAGTCGTCGAGTGAATAATTAAACATCACAAATTACAGGTCCCTACATTGGTGGCGACATACTCTTAGAGTGTCGCCGGACAGCGTGATTAAATGCAGAGTCCTGGAATCACCAAAGAGGAATGTACAATTCCGGATCAAAGAAAATGTGATGACCTCAGAACAGATAACAAGGGGCAGTCAAGAAATCTCTGACATGTCGGTGTCAGATCTACCAGGGAAAAAACACCCGTCCTCCAGCCTTGGTCGCCCGTCGGAGAGATTTATTATCTACAGACCCAGTCAGTTTTTGTCGTATCTTGTTCAACAGACAAGTTTTTGACGGAATTCAGCCGGTGGTCAGATCTATTTCTCTATAGTTAACAAGCCCTTGGTTAAAAAAAAATCTAATATTTTACTCGAACTTTTCCGCCTTACTTGTCAAATAGCATCGCTTCATTGAATCAAAAATTAAAATTCAATTCTCATCTAAATTCATATTGGGTTTTTATTTCAAAATATATGCATACTCTTTCTTTGATTAGAATTCGTTTTATTTCATTTCATTTATAAAGTCTTTTCCAGTTTTTTAACACACCTGCTGTTTCATGTAAATCACTGATTCATAACATGTGGTATGACTTTTATATCTCACAGTTGATGTGATAAAGGGGTGGTATAGTGATATAAGTGGCCAGATTGTGTAACGGCGTCGCCGTATGTATGTTTTCTTACACAGAGAGAAAATCACCAGTAGACTTTGATTAAGCTTTACATATTAAAAAAAATAAACATAAGGCGTTAAAATACTAGCAATTCCGATCCACGAGACTCAAACTTGGAGATGAGAGAAGTGATTCCTAGAAAAAGGTGATGAAATATTGCATCCATTAAAGAAAAGATTGTGTAGCGAAATTTCTCTAAACTTGGACAGATTAAAAGCCCCCTAATGTAGAGGCCAGGCTTTGTATGGGGGTGTGGGGTTTCTTTTACTTATAGGTTACACGCTGACGGTGTCAACAGCCTATAAGACATACGTCTGTTTGGAATCACTGCCAAGCAATCGAGACTTGGTGTGAGAATTGTGATTCCATTATCTAATCGTCATTCGGTGGGGTATAAATTGTGCATTTTGCAGTTTGATTGAAATGTATACAGTTTCCGACCAGTGTTTGAAGCGGCGAGAACTCACAAATAACCACAAATGCATGAAGCACTGTCTTGGCAAAGCGTATCTTTCATTGTGGGAAAATCAAAGCAATAACGCGCAAAAATAGTGGGTCTATAACTGATCAGTAACTACATTATTAAAATTTTCGAATTAAACATTTTGTTTAATAACAGAATCGTCATAATATTACAGAGTGTTTAACATAGTGGTTATCTAGGCGGCTTCATCTCTTCTTTATGTGAGACCCATAAAGCCTAAAACTATGAATGAAGTTTCCCTGATTTGACAGACTGGATGAATTTACCCGGCTGACCACACCGAATGGTTCCCCCAGTCTGTCCCTTGTTAGCGGAGCCCTGACGGATGCCAACCCTAACGCTCCCCCCTCACAGCCAACAATGTATATAATTTGTCTAGGAAATTCGGATTGATTATTTTCACATAAAGCTCGCAGATTTGACATGAAGTGTTTATGTAATGATGGGCCTGTTGTTTAACATAACTAACTAATGTTTCGGCCGGCTATTTACCCACGTGCGTGCATGTTTTCTTGACGTGCGCCCAACATATGATAACAAATAGCCATGTGCAGAATGCCGCCGATATTTTGAGAAAGAAGGAAGACATTGGTCAACAACCATCGAGGATCGGCGACTTGTGGGACCGGCCCCTCTCCCCGGCACATGGAGCCAATCACGGGGCATGCGTACAACAACATGGGTTGTTTAGCGACGTGTCAGGTCCCGCTAGTCGGCTGACTACGTTGTATCCGGACGTTGTTTGGCACTGACCACAGTTCCGAGTTTTTGTCCGCCGTGACGGTTTTCTTGACGAAAACAGCAGAATAAAAATAGTCACAAAAAACCATGGACATTTGGTCAGACCTTGTTCTCATCCATTCAGTTCAAACAGTAACGAAAATCCGAAAAACCTTGACTCTCCAAACAGCTCTTTGATCGAACATGGTATTTTGAAATTAATGTGGAGGAAAAAATCTCCATAGAGTTTTGAACCGTGTAATGTTTGTGTTCACACATATCTGTTGGTTTTGGAACATCTTAAGGATTGAACCAGTAAACGATCAAAGCGAGGCCACACACGAAAAAACATTGCAAACTCAAAACAGCAATGAATATGGTAGACATAATACAACCTAAATCGAACGTTTTGGACCTACATTTATATTGCATGATATACATGTATTATCCTTCTTTTAATTTATGAGAGTCAATGCATGAATTCTTTAATCGTAACTACGAGATAAATCAATTTTTTAAAGCACTAAGCACAGCTTCAGCGTTTAATATGCATTTTCGTTTTTTTGGTTCCCAGCTAGTTTTTCCTTTTACGTCCGTTTAATAGAGAAAGGGCACAAACAAATAATTACATTGTATTCTATCACTGGGTAATTACTAACGATATACCTGATTTATGACCATATTCCTGATTTCATTAAACAAACACGCATCAAGGCATTTAAAAAAAACCAACCCTTTTTATTGCTTTTTTCAAGGACCTTACTAACCAACATTCGAGCTTTCAGTACATATAGTATATATGCGGTATGGAGGGATGCTGCACTACAGTGTCGTACAAAACAAGATGACAGGCCTAATATCAGAAAATTTGAAATGATATTGTATGAATTTCATCCGGATAACTCTATCTTGTGTCTTTATGACCCGAGCCTTTGGCAATTTGGGGACGGCACGTTACGGTAATGTCATTACACCGAAGTGAAGCGATCGCCATTTTTTCCTCACCGCGGGGCTGCCATCTGTCGGTATGAGAACTTCTATCCATTCGTCCCAAACATTTTTTTTTACCAGAGTCGCGGTGCCTGTCAGTAGACAGATGATATTAAGTAAAACTGGTCGCAGTATCTGCCGTTATTATAACGTTTCTGTAACGGTGACGAGCAGGTACCCGCTCCCTGCCCGGTATACAGGGGTGCGTTAGATTGATACCTATCTTGTCAATATAATGGTTCCGCGGACCGGCGCCGAGTTAAGATAGAGACATCATGGTTATAAAATTCATTTTGTCAAATTCTAAATCTGACTGGTTTTGTCTGGGGGAGGCGATCCGTGGCTGGTTATGATGCCGTGTACCTTTTCTCTGTTTTCACCATTTTCTGATATGAAAATGGCTTGTTTCCAATCGTCCGATTAAATCGGGAGAAATTTCTGATTTTATGTAAACCATTCGGTTCGTCGTCTCAGATAAATGCATCTCATTGTATCCGTGACAGCGCTTCTATACAAAAACTTCCTCTAATGTCGTTAAAGAAGTGTTGAAATGGAAAAACGTTATTCCGTGAAATTTAATTGTTAGAAAATATTTTAATATTCGTATTGCAGCTGGATTGTATGAGAGAGAGAGAGAGAGAGAGAGAGAGAGAGAGAGAGAGAGAGAGAGAGAGAGAGAGAGAGAGAGAGAGAGATTTATTGTGTGAAATATGGCCAAAAGAGGTTTCCAATTAATTTCTACTGAGAAAAAAAACCATGTGAAAACAAAACTACACGTGGTCTCCATTGGACATTTTATCAAAACACTACTGCAATGTTTACTTAAACTTGAGCAGCATCAGACTGCGCACGTGCCATGCCAGCGTGCATGCGCAACAGTCACCTATTTCAAAGAGACGGACAACTTCATTTTGTTTGACAATTCTTGACGCACGTGCGTCGGTTATTTGTCGGCGGAATGAAAATCTTTTTTCTTTCATATAACAAATATGTCGTTATTTTATCCCCGGATTGTGGTTTCATTAAAAATTATAGATTAATTTCTTCCTGAAAAAAAGAGTTTAGTCCAGCAGATTTAGTGAGTTTGAATTAAATCTCCAATATCTAAAAAATAAAAGATTTTTTTCTTGTTTTCTTCATCTTAAAACCATCCTACAAAATCCTCTGATTTATACATTTCTTTGATTTATTTAATTGTTAATTAATTAATATATCTATTTATCCATCGATCTTTCTTTTATTATTAGATAGTAATTTATTTTTTCATTTGTTTATTTTGGTTTCCTTTTTTCCTTGTGTTTATTTATTACTTACTTGAATTTATCTACTCTTAAATTGTTTCAATTTAGTTGATATCATTCCCCCCCCCCTTTTTTTTTTTATTAAAAAAAACTTCTATTACAAAGCTCAAGTCATTTAAATTTTAAAATACTAGTTATCTAAAAGGATTGAGGAAAAACTAAAAAAAAAAAACCAACAAAACAAAACAAAAAGCGAAAAAATCAAATAAATTAAAACGTAACGTAGAGATTAATTTTTGGCTTAGTACAAATTTCAAATTTATAATTTGTTCTTTTTAATCAAGCTATGATATGCGTAGATAATATTTGCTACTGATAATGGTTTGTTTTGATATTTTAGATTGCATTCTATTTTATAGGTAAACTAAGAGTCAAAGAATTCTAAACTCAAATATAAAACAATATACAGATTCTTATTAATAAATCTAGAATTCTTTCAAACGATTCTTATAAGCCTTTAATGAACCATACATATTCCAACTAACATTTATTTAATTCTGTCCTCGGGTACACGAGAGAAAAAAAATATCGTAAACAAAATATCGAATGAAATTTCTAAGTGGGAGAAATGTCTGTCAGAAAATAGCAGAGCCGGTACAAAAAATCTAGAGGCATTTTACATCAAAGAGTTTGTGTGCATTAGTCTCGCGGTTGATACAAAGACGTGTCTTGATTATCAGTCGGAGAGAGACCGGGGAAAACTGATGAAATATCTGCAATTCCGTCCTACTCGGTAGGTAGAAACATTCCATGGCAGTTTATTATAAAATCAAAACACAAATCTCCCGAAACATTTATTTAGACAAAGATCATGTACATTACAAAGTATATGTAGTATAAATTCTCATAGTCTATTCTTTCCGATTAATTTCCCTTCTATAAACTGTGGCTAATTCGATTTATCAATAAAATCATAGTCATTTACTGTACAAAATTCCCTCCATTTTTCGCCTTTTCGGGGAATATATTCCCCCGGGAGTCATCTACAGTATGCAAAGAAGCCGTTAAAGTTGTGTTCCGAATAATGAAGTGTGAAGACGCCATTAGGTCTCTGGCTACTAAGGGTGACAACATACTAACTGAATCATATAAACCCCGGAACCTTGCATTATCACACTTCACTTTTCCGGGCGTCCTGATATAATTCGGCCTTTCTTGTTTTTGTGGGTCTGGGTAATTCAATTCCTTTTGGAAATCAAGACCCGGCCGTGTGAAAATATTGGATTTTATAGAGGATGAAACTCGACTCATTCGCTTTAACATTGGTAATTGAAATAAAGAAAACATAAATTTAGGAGTAAATGTGATGAAATGATTTGGTTAGAGATCAGGAATGTAAATTTACTGTATAACATGTAGCCAATTATTTGCAAGTGTTACTATAATTTCTCCATTTGGAAAACGGTTTTTTTCCAGAGCAGACAATTTTATGGACACTGAGTCGATTTAGGAAAAGAAGAGTTTATCTGCTTGCATGGACAGCATCTATACCCGTTATACTTACATTGTATGTCGTTCAGACTTTCACAAGTTTGAACTTTGAAATGGGCCTAACTTGATATACAAACACATTGGCTTTGTTACTACATTCAGTGATAGTGGCTATCGTTTTAACTTTGTATAAATAAAGGAAATGTGATTTTAACGGTTCTAAATGACCAGATACAGTTATCTGTTTCACCTTAGAGACGGTCGTCGTTAGATTAATGTGGAATGACTTCCTCCCGGGGTCCATCTTCTGACGCTGTATAGGAGACCCCTCTTCCTAGGGGTCAATAAATCCCGGGACCCGCCGCGCCAACCCCTGATAAGTTCCCGCCAATCCTCGGCCCAAAGTAAACCACTTCTCTTTAATCATTTGTTCCTTTCCTTTTTAATTTTTTTTCTCTTAGTTAATTTGTTAATTTTTTATTGCATGAGTTCAAGCGATATAACTGCAATTTTAATTTTTAAAAAAAATTGAAAGTCTTTGTGAGTGGGAGGAAAGAAAGGTTCCCGATTGCCAGTGTTTGAGGGGCATAGAGCACGCCGTGGATACGGTACACTTCCCGATACCCAGTGTTTGAGGGGCACAGAGCACGCCGTGGATACGGTACACCGGGCAAGAAAAAGTTAGTCCTGAGTCATCCAAATACCTCGCTAATTTGATGCAATAAAATATATATATCACAGGGAATAAATCTCGGCAGATAGCATCTAATGAATTTATTTCTTATCCCCCTGTCGACTACCTATATATATGTAAACATGGGTCCCCGGTATAAACTAGAGTCACGATCGTCTGAATGTTTGGCCGATAGCAAAATCAAACACTGCTTTTGAATGCTGACCCCTTCCTTTCCCTCTAGGTATAACCCCCCTATCCTTACTGTCTGTTCCTACAACCGACGTAAAGATCAGATAGCGCGGTGACTCTCGTCAAATCTGATTAATTTTCATCGCCTTTGTTTACAGCGAGATTATACGTGAATCTCATTTAAAGTCATTTATAAATATTCATCATATTCAATAGCATCAAAAAATAAAGATAATGCGATTAAAACAGTTGATTCATGCTTCATAAACCCCTGACATCTTTTCTCCGCAATCAGTTTATATTAAAGATTTAAATCTTCTATCCGTTTGATTTCCTATAGTTGCTCGTGTGACTATACGGTATTTCAATGTAAAGTTGTTTTTCTTCCAAGAGTTAATTATTCATCACATAAATGTACATAACTGATGCTTGCGTCTGATTTCTAAAGCTCGAATGCTGACTAACGAATCTACCATCAACTCTCCCTTATCTCCACTCGTCGTTTCTAAAATTGCTTCTAATGACAATTCTTCTTCATATGTATGTCGATTAATTTTTTTTCTCAAAATGAAAATTGAGGGAATTAAATTGTCATAAGGAATTCTCGAAATTTTTCAGCCATAAGTCACGGTGCTAAATGAGTCTCCATAGACAGAAGAGTTCCACGCCTCGTCGCACTTGATTGGGTAGATAGACCGAGTCCTGGTACCGTTCTCGCGTTTCATCACTTATTATGACCAGAGAAAAAAAAATCCGTGATATAACCGAAATTATTTCCTTCATCCTGAACTGGAATTGTCTGGCGATGAATATACAAGATAAATCACCACGTTACTAATGACCCGAAAAGTCTTAATATACATATCCGGATCTTATTGAAAATAACCATGCTTATTATTTTGCAGTTTTTTACATTTGCTTTTTTGTATTTAATAAGTGTACAAAAAATACCAAACACAATCAATATGTTATTTAAGCATAAAAGAGAGAAATAATATCCCCAATCGCTTAAAAATTGTATTAATACATACTTAAGTTTTAAGGTTTTGTGAATGTTTTTACATAGCAATTTACAGATCCTGTTAATTAAAAACTAATCAAACGACAAAAAATTCATATTGTACAATAGAAATTCTTTATTTTTACTACCACTTTGTTATCATTTGATTTTTAGATAATATAAGTGCATTTAAATATAATCGTGTGCGTACATATGTGCCCTTCTCTGTACAATTTTATTGACGCTAACTATGACGTCACTAGGATATTCCGATACATGTAGGCTCTACATTCTTTATCATTGTCTACATGCGCGGTAGATTAATTTCATGCAAATAAATTTCAGCTCTAGCTATAAGACATCCGGGTTCAAAACCAGTTTAAAGTACAGCTATTCTTTACATCACAACAGTGCTATCAGGTTTCGATAACGATAAAATTTATTCTTCTGACATTATGTTAATTTTGAAATTCTACTTGGAGGGAAAAAAACATAGCATTTATCTTAGAACCATATTTTATGCATAAATGTTTCACCATCAAACAATTTGTCGTGAATTCTCCCATCAATTTAATTAAAAGTAAGTTGTATGGATACTGGGTTGTTTTGTTTTGTTTTTTGGGGTTTTTTTTGTTGTTGTTTTTGTTTATAACTGACATTATTTTGAAATTCTACATGGAGGTAGAAAATATAGCATTTATTCTTTAAAACCTTATTTCCTGCATTACTGTTTCAACATCAAACAATTTGTCTTGAATTTTCTCATCAAATAAATTTAAAGTAAGCTGTATGGACACTCGATTATATATGCAATATATATATTTTTACAGACTTTAAGAATGCTGTATAGGAATCGTTTTACGCGACAATATACACAGCCGTGATTCTGTTCACTGGGACTGGAGGCGGGCTAAGCTGGGAGAGATCGATATATCTATCGCTCCATCGTTCACAGACCGAGCTAGATCAGCCAATCACGCCGTGACAACAAGCCTGTGTTATATACAGGGAAAATAATTATAATACTCAGGCACAAACAACAAACAAACACACTCATACATAGCTAATTAATTTATTTGTTTTCTAAACATTTATAAAGAATATAAAATCTCCAAACTAACGTTTGCCTTACATTTACGTTTGCCTGACACATGCTAGCATTCATTGCTATTTTTATTTCATCGTAAACGGGAAGAAAATGCTTTAATGATACTGCAAAATATGATTTCTGCAAAAACCTGCGAACGAAATATAAAATTAATTTATATTGTAAATGTGATTGTCACATGAAAGTTTTCGATAATTAATATTTGAGTTAATTTTTTTAGAAGACAGAATTTTAGAATTAAACAAGAAAAAGTCAGGGATTTTTTTTGGTCCAAATTCGAAGTCGAATCGGAAGGTTTTCATTTCCATACAAGTACATAGCTGTTCATTCTTTTATTCTTTATAAGAAAACGACCATGAGTCACTTATAAATCTTGTGGTTTAAAAAGGATTCTTCTGATCTACGGTTTAATGAGCCATATTCCTTGCCCCATGTTAATACTCATCGAATTTAAAAAAATGGGGGGGGGGGGTCAAAATAACTCCGCCCATCGTCACCTGTGAAAGAACAACAAAACTGTAGCAAATAAAATGAAGGTATCTGATGAAGAATTAAAAAACGGTGCTGAATTTCTTGTCGCGGGCCCTGAGGTAGCCGGCCAGAGTCTATAGATAACGTAATTATGTTATAAACTGTCAGGCCGAGAGACGGCGGAGAGATACACGTTAAATATGTAGATGTAGATGCGATCTCGGGCCAGCCCCCTGTGATCAGTGAGGGGAAGAGGGATACTAGATGTTATCAAATAACTGACTGCAAATTAAAAGTTTAACCTCCTCGATCTCTTGTTTGCGAAATTACGTTGTAAAGTATAGGACGTCAACAGTAGTTTGATTGAATTGCTGTAAATTCTTACAGACACAATAAATTTTATGTAACGTCCCGGGGAATTGAAGAGAAATTGTTTACATAACGACCGTATAGATATATGTAACGTAACAGCATTTATCTCTGAAGAACTTTACCGTACAGTTAAAAATATCTCTTTTCTATTTAAAAGACGGTATCGCACCGAACAGTCAGGGCTATAAAATACATTTATACATGATATAACTCTGTCCAACATATGAAAGCGAAGTTTTGAAATAACAAAATAGTTATTAAATGACGGTCTATATATGCTTCTCTATAGATTGTTCTCTAACGTTATACCACACACCCTGGTCTGATTTTAGAAGGTTAAAAAAAAATAAAAATTCGACTTTCACCAATTATACCTTTTCCTTTAAAATATGACAATAAGAATTGTACCATAATTCAACAGTTATCCCTTGCACCGCAGCAGTTAATCACCAGTACTTATACTTAGTACCTACACGACTTATTTATGACTTTCAGTGCTGTTCTGCACCGTGAATACAACATTATTACGTAATTGTACAGCGTAACCCTCGTGTAATAACGTGTACACGGCTATTATGACCCGGTGAGCCGGTAACATCATGTTTACATGCTACTAATGCTGTGTGTACCATTGATCTGATGCGTCTTAATGATAATGGTCGCCCTATCTAGTTCACGTATCTTTAATTGTTTTGATGGTTTAAATAATTCCAATGCAGCGTTATACGTGCTACTATTTTAATAGTTATCCATTTTACTTTGATCTTCTACTCTTTTTGTGACCTTAATATCAATTAGAATTAATTTCAATTTTTATATTGTATACCCAGTTAATTCTAAAGGTATTTATCTCGTGTTGTTAAAAAGAATTTCTAAACTGGAAATAAAATAAGTTGCCTTTTATATAAGAAATACATATATATTGAAATAAATTCCCCGTGTGTTAAGACATAATGTATCTTAGTAGCAGGTGCCCGCATTTTCACAAAAATCCCACCCCTTTAATTTTCCAATTTAAATTCTCCTCATAGACAATGTGATGCGTTATACATTAAATAAACAGAAATATTACACATGTAATTCTTATTCATTACATTGTTTTTTTGATAACGGTCTTTGTACTTCAGAATAAGTGACAATGGAAATTCCACCAAATCATAAAAGATCAAAACACCAAAGAAAAGGGAAAATGTGCCTCAACCATATTTTTTCCTTGCTAGTTATCTTTCATCTCTTATCTTTTTACAACAAACAAGATCAAAGCGAGCGCTATGAATGCGCCTTGCGTCGACATCGATGTGTTCTATTGATTATATGTAAATTTGGCATTGCTTCGTAACCCCTCTAATGGAGCAAGACTTTCTTACCACCAAGAGCCAACGGAGGAACGAAGAGCGAGAGTAAGTAAGTGAAATAAAAAATACAACAAAAACAGCGCCCCGAAATAATCTGCGTGTTGAGACAGCTTCGAGGCCACGCAGCGAGAAGGGTAATAGAAAAGATTGTCATCGGACTCCGCCCGCTTCTCTTCGTAACTCGCCGGAAGGCGCACGATGCGCAGCCGTGATTATAGGACCGCAGCGAATCATCGCCGCGATGCTCCTCTTCCGCATTCTCCAACTTTCCCTTGTTTTACCGCTGGGAAGTCGTGCTTTCTTTCATCTCTAGGGAAATCAAACGTTTGAATTTTAAAAAGTTTCTGAAATTAGCTGAAAATTACACCGTAATATATTACTTGTGTTTCCCTTGAAACGTAATTATAATGCATATTTCAGAACTGAAGAAAAAGTGTTTCTTGCATACATAAGTATTATTTTTTAGTGTTGAACTGTACGCATAGCGGCACTGTAGTATACATGTGATACGTATCGCGTACCTTCGCGGTAGGAAGCTTCTGTTGATTAGGAATCAAACGCATAAATGTTTTTTTATTTTTTTATTTGATGTAAGGAAGAATTCGTTCAATTTCGTTAAACCTTATAAATACGTAAAAAAAATACAGAAAATAAGCATTTTTCATGCATAAAAACGTTGTTTTGTGGGATCGCTTCCCCTGTTTTGCACTCACTTGCTTGGCTACCCAACAGGCTCCATACATTATATTTATACGCTATCACGTACGTAATTAGTTACTGATTTTCTGTATCTGTTTACACCGCAAAAAACGTCAGTATAACCGCCGAGCGAGACTCCGCCCCAATCAATGGGAGATCCGCGCGCGGGCGCGAGGTCACTCTACGATAGCTATAAATGACGCCCCCTGGTGGGGAGTGTGCTGGTTTTCATTACGTTGGTAGAAAAAATCGCTGTGATTTTGATAAAAATGTTGTCAATTCAATAACACGAGATGCATTAACTTATGAAATTCCTGCTATTTCTTAAATGAAAAATCGCGGCATATTAACACATAAACTGGCGCGCTGGTTGGAAGGAATCTATTGTGAAGGCGCGTGCGGCTCGGGCATTGCGCGACCTCCACTCGGCGTCCGCTATCACTCGCCCGTCTCGGCCAGAAATTTCATCTCATAAAATGTCATAAATATGTATTTTTGTCCCGGTGATAACAAAATGCATGCTTCGGAATACTAAGGCAAAATAAAACCGTTTGTTCTTTGCTTTCCAATCAACATTTTTGTCCCCGTGATGCTAACATATCTCCCCACCGTATATTGAACACACGTGCAGCACGCGTACTGCTTAATTTAAGTATCGCATCGATAATTAAAATCTTTTTTCCGTGTGGATTTATATTTTACGAAACAGAGAAATAAATCAGTAAGTTGTTTTCTCTTCCATTGGGGACAGATGTTATATAAGTGAGCATGCTGCGAAAATCAAAACACCATGCCGAAACTTAACACTTTTGTGGAAGGTCATATATTCTAGTGATTTTCATGTGTTCATAAAAAGTTTTCAGAATCAGACAGTAGTAAATATAGCCAGTTCTGACAGCAAAGAGAAATCCAGATTCTGAAGAAGTCATCGCTCGGGAAAGTCTCAACATGTTCAGATTTATTTAGTTACTTCAAAATTGTTTATATTTTGACAAAGAATTCCAAAACTTTACAATCAAATAAGAAAGTTGAAAATAAGAATGTTAATTAGGATATCAAATAATGAAATCAACAAAGACTGTTGATCTAACAGTTGTAAGTAAACATTACTAATCCCCCGTGATCAAACTGAACACAGAGATACCCCGAGGCAGGCTCGCCCCCAAAGTTGGCGGTTTGTTTACATGGCGTTTTGTTCTTTGAATCATTTACAACACTTCGCCACAAATATGAATAAATTCAACGATAAAAAAGCGTTTATCAATTGCCTGTGCTTGTACTGTATGTATGTTGTTGTTTGTTATTTTATGATTTTCGGTGTGTGATTACAAGTCCGTACATTATACTTACATGTACAGTTTAGAAGTATACAAACACCACGGCACGTCCGCATTGCACTTGCTACATTCTTGATTTCACTGACGGGTCCCACTTAGTCAGTTTAACAGCTAATACCTAATTAATTTAGTCTGTTTTTGTGATATTTGTGAGACCAGTGTCTTGTCCCCCCGTTATGATTAACACAATACGATTAAGGGAGTCTAACTGACCGCATACAGCGGTCGCCCGCGCGCCCGGTACCGCGCCCGGTCGGGAAATGTTGTGACACTCCGTATCTTGTCCGACAAAGTGGTCATTCGGGTACTCTCTTTTGTCCTTAGTTCATTCGGAACACGTGACCACGCACGCGAACGACAGGTCGGCCGCTTATAACAATAATCTCCATATGTAAGACAAGACAGTTGACCACACGCGAGTGGCCGGGCCTGTCGTGTCATTAATTCTTACACGCGGGGAGCGCTCGGGACAAAGGTTTACCGGGGACAGTTCACGTCCCGTGGATTATTACACAGGGATTTACTTTCCCTCACTCCAGCTCGGCCCTGTCCAGCTTTTGTTCCAAACACGATGTTATTCGTTCAAAGACAAAGCGTGCTCACTTTTCCGTAAAAAAGTAATTTTTGTCGTTTTATTTTTTCATCAAGTAAAAGAACATCTCGCCCGATTCGTCCTGGAAACATAAAGCATCACCTGTGAAGGCGCGCCCTTAATATCCGTCTGTCACGCGCCTATTGGAACCCAGTCCTGTTGATCCAATTGAACTGGCTTAAAAATGACCATCTAATCATTATTTTTTTAAATATTAAAATAATCTAACTTATATTTCGAGATATCTTATTATGTGAATATATGACTAAAATTTGATTTTCATTTAATTATTCATCGATCAGGTTTTGGAAGATGTTATCGGAAAGTTTACTCGTGCAACGCATGCGCTGTCATTTGTGTCTCCTCATTAAGACCGTTCCCAGAGGAAAGCTAGTTATTAATTTGCGACCAGTTCTCGATTTGTCAACTTTACTCAATGGTTCCCCACGGAGCCAATGCAGTCTGCACTAACCATTGTGCTGTGAAATTTGAAATTATATCATAATATACACATATTCATCTTATTACAAATTTATGACTTATTTTTCACCCGATAAACAACAATGTAATTTGGTATTTCTCATTTATTCATGATATTTACGGTTTTTATTATCCATTGATTATGTCACCCCCATGGAAAACATACATCTTAATTGTTAATTCACCCTAACTATGTGACGCCTTTTAATAGTATTTTCATCAAATATCTATTCATATTCCATTTCTACTGTATCTATAGATAAAATAATTGTCTTCTTATTTTTCGGTCTTTGGATGGTTCTCTACAACCTGAGTGAATTCAAAACTAATTGTGACATTCGACCGGAAGCACAAGGCGACATCTAACGCCTGACGTCTGAGCGACTCTGACTTCTATGGCTAAAGAAAAATAGTAAAAACGTGAGCCGAGCCGAACGGTAGAGCGATCCCCGGTGCCAGAGGAAAAGGAAATGCATAAAACTTCCACAGGGGAACGTCGGCTCCGATTAGAGAATCTGTCTCTCTGACTTTTGTCATTCTTGATAGAAATCTTTTACAAAAGACAGGAACGGTCATCCAAAGCCGATACACTGCGCAGCTTCTACACACGGCGAGGCGGGCCGTGGCCTACGCCAGACAGAACAATCTACGACAAAAAATAAGTTTCATTGTCAAGTTAAGAAATTCCAGCAGTATATTTTTTCTTTCCTCGCGCGTGCCGTCTCCGCTCCGTGCAATAAAAAGTGGCGAAGAGAGAGAGAGAGAGAGAGAGAGAGAGAGAGAGAGAGAGAGAGAGAGAGAGAGAGAGAGAGAGGTTGAAATCTTACGGAAGCCCGTAAGTGCCACATGATATATATAAAGAAAACTACATATATATATAAAGAAAATCGTATATTTATATATATAAAGAAAATGATATATATATATAATGAATACGATATATATATAAAGAAAACTGAATATATATAAAGAAAATCGTGTATATATATATATATAACCACTGATATATATATAAAGAAAATCGCGATATATAAGCAAGAGTGATATTTATATAAAGCCAAAAAATTCCACTACGTGACCTTCACCGATTGCAGCCTAATGCTGCATATAATTAACAAACTCCGCCTACAGAGGAGAGAGGCCACAAATGCAATTATCGCTCCATGGTCAGCCGATCAAAAGAGAGGTAAAGAATTTATTTGTACTATAGACAATGTGTTAAAAGAAATTGCATGTAACTCTATTGTAACAAAAATATGTTTTACTGTTTAATATTTATATCCTTATAACCATCGCCTTAAAATTGTTTATAAACTGTTTAAATTACTAATAGATTGATAGGAGTGTCTGGCTACCCAAAGCACAAAAGTTTATTCCAACAAAAATTGTGGATGCCTGCGTGGAATAAGTGGAGGGGTCATAAGGTTACGGGTATTTTGGAAAATTCAACCTATTTTAAAAATTTGCTACAGAAAAATAGGTTATGGACACACCCAGTCCCCCCCCCCCCCCATAATTTTCTCTACCGCCTCCCT